>CM031234.1:289433401-289791242 GCA_018340775.1 Taxus wallichiana var. yunnanensis | reverse complement strand
GATCATGATTCAAGTAGGTTCCCATTATTGCAATGTGAGATAAGAAAGAACTTGTCTTATTACTTACTGCAAGATTTGTAGGTCTACCACTCATGACATAGAAAATTACAGCTTTGATTGATCAAATTCATGATGCCATTGATACTAGTGTATGTCAGACAATGTTGCAAAAAATTCCAAGGAGCAAGGTGAGCATCATGATAATTACACTGAAGGGCACTCTAATGGAATTGGTATAAGTAGAGGTCGTGATATTATGGAGGATTCAAAGACCAAGGTCACGGAGGTGGATGGAGTGATTTCCCTTATGGAACATGTTACACATGCAGATCTGCTGATCATTATAAGCATGAATGACCTCAAAATGTTATTTTCTCATTTTTTGGAAAAAACCACAATTATGAAGAATGCCCAAATTTGTATGAGTACCTAAGCAAAAATCACAAGTGATGTGGGAATGGTTAGAGTACAATACAAAGCTGGGGAGATTAGTGGTTTCTAAAATTAGTGCTTGATCCTAAGATGTTGCTTATGTTAGTCACTACATGCACTTAGGCTACGTGCGCCAGTGGAGGTTCCAAAGAAAATCCTATTATTACAAAAGAGGAGGTACATGCATACAAAGTATCCAAAACTTGTAGGGTAAGATACAATGCTTAAAAGAGAAATCACGGAAGTTGAAGTAGGAAAACACATTTGAGCTTCCTCATAAGGATGTTGATGATTTGAAGGAGGTTTTTAAGATGTTACGATAAGAAAACATCATTCCTTTGTTGGGGAATGGTTAAGGGGAAAGATATCGTGTGCTAGAGTTGAGTGTGAGAGACATATTTTACATGCTAACTTACCTCCTCATAGTCTTGATTATGACAAAGAGATCACTCTGAATGTAGTTGTTGATGGATGGTTGTTAAGTAACATTTTGATTGATATAGGTGTAGAAGTAAATGTACTCACTTTGGATGTGTGGAATCAGATGGGGAGGCCACCATTACAACCATCTTCAAATGTGTTTTTTTATGGCAAATAGGACTAAGGCCATGCCCATTGGAGTCTTGAAGGATGTTACTATTACTATACAAAGGGAAAGGTTCACTGGGGACTTTGAGGTCTTGGCGCTTGCGGAGGTAGACAATTTTTCAGCATTTCTTAGGCACCCTTGGTGTTATGCGAATAATGTTGATCTATGCTTCAATAAAGGATATATCAGTTTTGAGAACAAGGAGGAGTGTGTTATTATTCCTTTAACAAATGGAAAAGCTGCACCTTATGTAGAACCTTTAAGTGAAGAGGATTTGAACAAAATTTATGTGTGCACCATTAGAGATCTTGAAGTACTTGAGCCATCAAAGGAAGGAGTTATTCAATGGGATGATGCATAGTCTATGAGTGATACTACAAGTGTTACATGTGACAACTAGGCACATAGGACTTATGAAATGATTGGGTGCGAGATAAAGAGTGCACTCATACACATAAGTAGGTTGTGATGTGTTAGGCATTTGGACAAGAACTTGGTACCAAGGTATACTGGAGAAGGAAATCTTGAAGTATTTATGCATGCTATGGAAGCCCAATGGATAGATCAAGTGGAAATAAGGAATATTTTGGTGTATACCTTGTTTTGAACATAAATGCGTTGGTGGATGGTACACAGAGATGGTATTTTAGAGTGGCAAGAAGTGAGAATCACCTTCTCTGCTAGATTTCTTTGGAATAATGTGCCTACCAAAACATGTGAATTCCATGGGAAGGATTCAGCTTCGTATCACGTTCAAAAGTGTGAGAGACTCTAGATAGAGGGGCAAGAGGCCTTACCACCTTCATTCTGGGTACACAATTTCTACTTCACCTTATGAGGTTATGTGCACACATGGTATATTTATGCAGAATGGAATAGACTCACAAAGAATTGGTAAGAATTGACTGTAGGTATAATTCAGACCTTTGAATATTTTTCCACTAAACCTCTAGTGAATGAGGCGTTACAGGTTATGAAGTGATTGACTATGGGAGATAGTTCAAAGGCCGAGGAACTTATTCAAGAGTTACTAGGTGAGTCAGATCTGGAGGCACATTTTGAAGAAGAAGAGATAGATGAAGAACAACTTGGGCACGCCTACCTAGAAAAATAAAAAGGGAAGATGGTTTACATGATTGATGATGAAGAAGTGGAGAATCTCGATGTTGATCACATTGTGGGTACGCACAAGGTCTTAGATAGTGTAGATGATAAGGTGCATGCGTATTGTGAGTGATGAAAATGAAGAAGCTCAACATTGGGATATATGTTGAAGCTAAGGAGGCCGTCATTGGTGATCAATGGTATGACTCAGAGGTTACAAAGATAATTGAGCTGTTGTGTGACTTCTAGGACTTATTTCCAAGAGGATATCATGAATTGAAAGGGGTACATCAATATTTGGGTGAGATGAGGATTAAGATAAAGGAAGGTCCATACTTGGTTAGGAAGAGGCCTTACAGGATGAATCCTAATCTGCACGTTAAGGTAAAGGAAGAGATTGATAAGATGTTGAAATATGGGATCATTGAGCCCATTGAGGAGTCTAGAGTGGGTTAGCCCTATGGTGATAAACATAAAGAAAGATGGAAGGATAAGAATTTTTGTGGATTATAGGGAGTTAAATGTTGCATGTGTGATAGATCCTTTTCCCAAACCTTTATCAAGAGATCCCGGAAGGCGTTACAGGCGTGCGATCTACTCCTTCACTGATGAATTTTCTAGATATCATCAAGTGAGGACTGATAAAGAGGATTAGGAAAAGAAAAATTTCACCACTTAATGTGGAAGTTTTTCATACACATTTATGCCTTTTGGATTGAATAATGTGCCTACAATCTTTTCGTGCATTGTTGTGCAAGCATTCTAGGAATTTATTCATAAGTTCTTACATGTTTACTTGGATGATTAGACAATTTATGGGCTAGTGAAAGATCATTGTGATAAATTAAGACTTATGTTTGAGAGGTGCCAAGTTGAGTATCTCCTTAAACATTAAGAAGTGCATTTTTGCTACACCCTTTGGGACTTTCTAGGAGACATTATCTGTAAAGAAGGCTTCTTAGTGGATCCTGCTAAGGTTGTTGTTATTTTGGGCTTAAAGGAACCTACTAACTAAAGTGAGGTGTGTGGATTCTTGGGGCACACAAGATATTACCATAATTTTATCAAAGGGTATGCTAAAACTTCGTGCCCTTGGAGGCATTATTGAAGAGTAAAGAAAGTTCCATTGGGGTGAAACGTAACAATGTGCGTTTGAGACATCAAGGAAAGGCTTAATACAACGCCTTTTATGCACTTTCCTTCATGGAGCAAACCTTTTCATGTGCATGTGGATGCCTCTAGCATGGCCATTGGCACACTATTAGCCCAACATAGAGAAGGTATTGTTGATCATCCAATTTGTTTTGCAAAGGTGAAGTTGACCCCAACTGAACAAAATTATACAACTACAAAGTGTGAGGTCTTGTCCATGATATATGCATTACATAAGTTTAGATAGTAGTTACTAGATACCTTATTTATATTCTATATGGATCACATGGAACTTAAATACTCAGTGAACAAGCCCATTTTACAAGGGAGCATATGTCGTTGGATTCTGTTGTTTCAGGAATTTGACTTTATAGTGGTGGTTAATACAAGTAAGGGTGATTTCAGACCAGATCATTTATCAAGGATTAATTTAGGTGAGGACGTGCAAAGCATTGAGGATACAATGTCAGATGCACAATTTTTAGGTTGAATCGCACACCCTTTGACTCTGAAGATATTGTTGTATTTTTACGTACTTGTGTGACACCTAAAGGGATGAAGAGTTTAGAGAAGAAATAACTTTCTATATGCTTCATGCCTTACATGTTGATTAGTGAAGACTTATACAAATTAGGCCAAGATGAAGTTTTATGTTAGTGTGTACTTAAGCATGAGCATGAAGATATTATGGAGGAGGATCATGGTGGGATTGTAGGTGGACATTATACGGAGATGCTACGGCACGTAAGATTTTATTGTCTGACCTATGGTGGGAAACATTGTATAAGGATTATAAAGAATATTGTAAGGCATGTGACCATTGTCAATGCCTTGGAAATCTTGGGCATAGAGATGAAATGCCTTTGAGGCCTATTGCTAGTACAAAACCTTTTGAAAAGTGGGAAATTGATTTTTGGGTCCTATTTCCCCACCCACGTGTAGGACTAGATCACGCTACATTATAACTTGTACAAATTATCTTACAAGGTGGGCATAAGCGGTGCCTACAAAGGATTACACAACAGCTACAACAATAAGGTTTATGTGGGAGAACATTATCAGCAGTATGGATGCCCATTGAGTTTGACAAGTGATAGGGGTACTCATTTTCTTAATGAGACTATCATGGATACTATTGGTATAATTTATGGTGGCACACCATAAAAAAATACCTTATCACCCACAAGAAAATGGAACTGTTGAGGCTTTCAACAAGATATTGGGACATACATTGACTAAGATTTGTGATGTTGGAAGGAAAGAATGGGATGATAAATTCTCTGTTGTACTTTGGGCATACATGACAACTTATAAAATATTGAAAAAAGCCACACCCTTTCAGTTGGTGTTTGGTGCAGAGGCTATTTTACCAGTGGAATTCATGTTACCCTCTTTGTGTATTATGCACATATGAGGTTTGGATGATGAGAAAGCACTTGAAGATCGCATTGAAAACTGATGCGCTTAGATTTAATGGTGCATCATAGCATGATGGAGTCATAAGATAGAAAAGGCTAGGAAAAAATCATGACATGATAGACATATTAAGGATATGAATCTTGAATTGGACAAATGGTTCTTCTGTATGATTCCAAGTTTTTGTGCTACCTTGGAAAGCTCAAAGTGCATTGGTTGGGACCATATGTTACGACTTATATATTGGATTAAGGATCTTACCAGTTACAGGCACTGGATGGGACATGGTTTCCTAGTTATTTTAATAAGAGTGCATTCAAGTTGAACTATAAATAAGTCTTCTTGGTGTTTATAATAAGGCATTGTTGCCATTTAGATTATATTTCCTTTATATGTGTTTCCTTTCATCATTGTTATGCTTTTTCAATTTAGTTTAGTGTTCTATTTAATAAGCAAACTTACACACCAAAAAAAAAAATTACTATCTAATTACACTCATGCGTAGAGGACCATGCATACCTTTAGTGTGGGGTAGGTCAAGGAAAAGAAAGGAAACAAGAACGCATGATAGGAGTCCTAAGTACCGGAGGGATGCACATAGTGGTGGTGATAATGGTTGTTGGAAAATGATAAGGTGTCATAAGGAAGATGGTGATAATAAGGATGATGCCAAAGGAAAAATCCATGTACATGAATGAATGTGCAGGGAAACATGAGGTAGGCAGCGGTAGGGAGAACTACTTGGAATAGGATGCAAGTGGTTAATGTACTTCATCGCCGAGAGTCTACATAAGGAGGTCTAGGGTCGGTGTAATTTTGCACACCGAAGGTTGAGGTTACATGTGTGGGACGTGTGGAGGAAACGCACTTGGAAAAGTAGGAAAATATAAATTTATTACGGTAGTACAGTGGTAGGTGGCATTGAAATTAATGCAGAAAAATTAAAAACTATAAATAAGGGGTCGTTGAAAATCATTTTTACCTTGTGAAAATATTCAAATGAGCTTGTACAAACAAGGGCATCCTTGAGATATGGCAAAAGATTGATTGCAAAAGGTAAAGATTTGAGAACTAGATAATGAAGAAGGAAACGGTCATGCAAAAAGTGAGTTTGTGAAAGAATTTTTGTGGGTTTGAATGATGTAGTGTGAAGAAAGGAAGGTTTTTTGGTTAGGGTTTTGAAAACTAGGGCACGAATTACAAAATTTACACAGGAGAGTTATAGTTAAAGGTTTGAGGCATTGAGGAAACCAAAGCACAAGGTAAAAATAACAAGTACCTAACCAAGAATGGCACCAAGGAGGGCAACAACCATTTCACCCAAGAAAAGGGGCAAGGGCAAGGAAAAACCAAGTGTGGAAAAAAATTTCAATGAGGAGTGGTATTCAGAGATGCAATACCTAGATGGGGTATTGATGGGGATGGAGTGGGTGTCCCACATAAGGAAAATGGTTTATGGACTGAGCAACTCAATCTTCTTCTTCCCGGCTGATTTGGCCTCGAACCCTATCTCTATAGTGCCAAGTTCAATGAACACTCCAGAGCTCTCGGCTTGATCTCTTATGGCTTACCCCGAAACCTCTGTACGATCGCCAAGTATAAAGTTGAACCATTGAGCCTCTAGCAACTTGGTTCCTTTTGGAATATTACGAGCACCTCGTCCATTCCATGTTCAAGTTGCTTTGATTTCCTAGTTGTGGGTTATGCATTATTCTTTGTAAACACCTCGTAGACTTTTGACACTCATTGACTCATCTCGACCCCACAACCGAGTTGGATCGTTCACACCCGCTATGGCTTGATAACACTAATCTCATATGAGCTTCTCGGCAAGCTATTTTAAGCTCGTGCTCACTGTGACCTCCCAAACCTGATTTCAATCCCTATTTTTCTTCTCTTTGGATTTATCTCGAAACCAGAGAGTGGTGAAAACATAGAGAGACCCCCTAATAAAGATTTACCAATTTTGATCATTTTTATCGGCGAAGACTCGAAAATGGGTCACCGGGGCAAATTTCTCACTCGAGCAACCATGAACTTCCAAGACCCAAAAATAAATAATAGCCCAAAATAACCCCAAAACCTCTTGGAACATTGTAAATATCCTAAACACAATATTTAAACCAAAATGTCCCAAAATATCTAATGAAGGAATTTTTTTTGGTCTTAGAGAATAATAGGCCCCCATTGTCCAATTTTTCCCCAAGGGTGAAATTGGATAACATTTTTTGTGACCTCTCGAGGGTGCTTTCATGTTAAACATTAATTTATTAGCCTTGTGTGTCCATTGGGTATGGATTCATTTTTGGTATCCTCAAGCTGATTTCATTCTCTGTGATGGATCCCAAAATCCCTTTGAGAACTATTGATCTCAGACTTTCTTATAATGCTAAGTATGAAATACAATGAATGTGATAATTTCCTAGTAGACATAACACACTTGTAGAATTTAGAGCAAAACCCTTGTTGGTTTTGGACATCATGAAACTTAATTAAAACTTAAATATTTTAATCTTCCGAAAATTCTGCTTTTGACATGTTGTGTAAGAGAAATGATGAAACATAGCACACACGACAACTAAAAATCATACATGCTTCAAATGAAACATACATAGTGTTCCAAACACTTATTTTGTTGAAAGAAAACCTATTCCTACTCTATACTAACTGGGAGGCACATGTGAGCTAAATGAACCCCGCAATCAAGTTGCAAAAAATAGCTTCCTTCCTCAAAATGAGCAATCATGCAGATGACTTGACAATGGACATGGCCAAGATTGAGAGTGAAAAATTGAAACAAGCCCAATTTTCCACTTGATTCACCAAGGCATCAACTAGAAAGAGAAAGTATGCCTCTTTTAGTTTCTCTGCATTTATTTTGTAGAGGAATTACAACTGATCCTTGGGGTTATGAAACTCATCCTCACATTCCAAAGAGAATGTGACTAGTTGTGTATTCTCCTTTGGCTCCAATGAAGCCAAATATCTTATGGGACATGGTCTAACCCATTGAATATGCCCTCTACTCCGAGCTTTAACTTCAATAATGAAGTCCCCATGTAAACCTTCCTAGAAAGTAGGGCTATCTATGAAATACCCTTCCTTTTATTGCTCATCTACAAATGATTTTTCTTCCTCCGAATGAATGGTGTTGAAGTGATGTCTTCTTCGTTCCCTTTCCCTTTGTTAACAACCATAAGTTTTTCCATGACGTGTAGCTCCTTTAGATTACTTCTAACCTTTAATTGAGCCATTGTTAAAGTGTTGCAAGTGCTTGAAGCTTGTTGTTCATGTAATAGTTCCTCTTATTCTGATTTGAGACAAAATTATCCTACATTTTTAACCTTCTCATACACCATGAAACCTGAAAAGCCAAAGTCTTTCATATGTTCCTCTTGAAGACTATTAGGGGCAACAATATTTTCAAAGATATTCTCCACCATTATAGGTTCATTATCCAAATCAGGCTCCATTGAAAACAAGAAGCTCTCGACAATATCATTTCCACTAAGGGCTTCTAAATCTGACTTAGCTTCTCTCGTGTGCTCATCTATTTTTTGTTCAATGAGATATACGTGTTTTAATTCCTCCAATATTGATTTAAGAGGATTGCTTGAAACTATAGGTACTACCCGAATGCTTCTTTTCATAACAACATGAACTTTGTGTGGAAGAATAAATGATGTGATAATGGAAACGACTATTCCTATAAGCTCTTGATCATCAAAATATTCCTCCAAATCCAAAAAAATAGCTTGACTCTTCATTCTTTGACTGTGTGAAGTATTCAAGTTCTTTTACCATGGTGCTCTCCGGATTGGAATTTTGTTCACCCTGATTGTCCTCATTCTCAAACATGAAATTAGAAAGATCAAATTCATCTAGGAAATCAGATTTTTGTAAAGATGGAGAGGGGAAAGGATTTGAAACCTCTGAACCTGCATTAGAGACCTCTGAATCTGCATGGTCTTTCTTCACAACTTGAAGCTCTTTGTGACCAATTGTAACATGTGGTGATGACCTTGGTGGAATAATGCAATCCTCCAAAAATGCTGCAAGTTATTAACATGCATGACAATTAGTATCATTGCACTCATTGGAATCACCCTGCACACTTGAGATATTTTCTTCAACTTGCACATGCTCTTCTCCTAGCATATTTGGAGCTAACTCTTTCTCTTCTACAACTGGTTTTACCACTTATGGTGATTCAACCTCCTCTGATGATATGGAACCAATATGGATGTTGTATTTTGATCAGTAGACTATTGGTTGTAATTTACTTGTGCTTTGCACTTGTGTATATTTAGTTTTTACCACCTACTTTTGAGCTTCAACCTTGGATGGAGACTAAGTTAATAGGGGAACTTGCTTGAAGTTCAATGTTGTAGCCCACTCCTTCAGATTATTCACAAGCTCATCCTTACTAAGTTCCTTAACATTCTCCTCTTCCTCTTCACTATAATCATATTCTTGGTCTTCCCAAAATGGATTCAGAATGTAAGAGGAGAGGTGGGTTGGAGCTGAACTATTTCCTCCATTGTTTGAGGTGGTGGAAGAGGTGCAACTTCTTGTATTGGTGGACTTTGTAGAAAATAAGGAATTTTAGAAGAAAGAGGGGTAGAAGATTCATGGTGGGATGGGAAGATATGAGATGAAGAAGTGGGATTCACAATATGGGCAACAGGTAGAAGGTTAGGACTAAGGGGCTCAAGTTGAAATTTACTTGATGTATACATGGGAAGAGGACTGTAAGGTGATAATGTAGGGACCTCCCATTGACAGGATTGACTAGAATTACATTAAAAATATTCCCTCTTTTTGATCCATTCTCAAACTTGAATCATCATTTTAATTATGAATTGAATCTTTTGTTGAGGATTAAACTCACCTGGTATAGGGCTAGTTCAGGGGTATGGAATTCTGAAACCATTTTGGGTTTCCTTTGTCATTTCATTAATCCTTATTTGCACCATGTTATAATCCAAGTCTCAAACCTTTCTCTATAAGTGATCTTCTTAAGGTGTAGGACAACCTCCAAAATCTGCACACCCTTGCTCTTCGACATCTCCAAATTTTGGTGGATGACCAACCGATTTGATCTTGCTCATGTGGACATGCATGCTTAAACTGATCTTCATCATAAAATGGATATGGGGGATTGTAATATCCTAAAGATGGGTAGAATTGTTGTTGCTACAAATGGGAATTCTACCATGGGAATGAAGCCATGATTGCACAACTTCATGAATGGAACAAAAATGGAAGGATGTGGAAGAAAAATGAATGAAAATGGGTGAAAAATAAATTCTGCAACTCAAAGAGTGGGTTATTTAGACGAATGGAGCTGCCAACAGTGTTGGCTATACCTCTTAAGGCTATAATTTCACTAAGAGCACAACACCTTAATGAAATAAAGTGAACAAAAATACACACACCTGTGAAAATGCGACTCTTGTGGTCTAACCGTGCGTGCCAAAAACTCTTATCATCAAATCACCACACCCCTCGAATGGCCTCGAGAATTAGTGGAACGTTCACTGTGGTTGGGTAACATGGGATCACCTCTCAAGTTGTGGGACTTGTGGGCTTGAGGTGAACCTTCGGATAAGGTCGACTTCCTCTTCCTAAACTAAGCACTACACTATTCCTAATGCAATAAAAAAAGCTAGCTAGACCTATACTAACATTTCCAAGGGATTAGGGAGAGAGATTTACAAGAAATAAAACCTACACTAGGAATGGTGATGCACCAAGAAATGGGTTTGCTAGACAAAATTCCAGCTTGCCAATGAAGAAAGATGAACATGGGAAGAACAACTCCCAAAACTTGTAAAGGAAACATGGGTTTCACAATTTACTCCATGCAGACATGATAGAGGTCAAAGAGACTAGCAAAAATGATGCAAGGACAAAATATTAGTCACAAAACATATTTTATTCCTCCAAGAACTTTCACAGTGCATCATTATAGTAGGATGAGGTAGAAGTTTCCATTATAATTTTCAGAAGAAAGGGTTGAAAGCATCCAGATTCACAACAACTCAGCATGTGAAGTGAGGGGAAGCTTGGAAAAATTAATCTTCTAACTCCTTTAAATAATGCATTCCCTTTACATTTTATAACACTACCGAGTGTGTGAGAGTAAGAAGGAAGAAGTCCCCGACATCTAGGAAAAATTATAATAAGAATAGTCTCCTCGTAACTGCCCATACTTGACTTGGAACACCGTATGCACCTGAAAAATGTCCCCTTCATTATGCTTCATAACTTCAAAAATTTAAATTTAAATATATTGAATTAAAAATAATATTTTATTAATTTTTAAGGGCCCCCTCAACCCCCTTGTGTTACCCATGGGTTTGGTTTTGTGTTTAGAGGGTCTTTTGTGGTGCTTTGATAAACAACTCACGAGCCGCCTCCCAAGTTCGGGAGGTGAACTACTCCTTTATATTTGGGTGAGCTACGTGAAATGTTTCCCGTGAACTCATGGTGAGCTCTTCACATTCTACTTTTTAACTCCACCGATTTCTTTAATTGACCACTTGCATTACATTTAAACTCCCACCTTAAGGGATCATTGAAACATCCTCTTAAGCCATGCACTTGTCTCATCAAGCGCACAAGCTCACGAGTTACTATGAGCTCATCGTGAACCACTTCGGCGTTGATGCATTTGATTCTTCTATTGTGACTCTATTCCCGTGAGGCTTTCACGTAGCTCGAAAGATGTCTTGTGGACTAAGAAACTCAATCTTCTTGTTCGAGCTCTTCCCGCTTCATGTGTCCCAAACCCTATCTCTATGGTGTAGAGCTCAACGAACCCTACAAATCTCAGCTTGATCTCTTATGGCTTGCCCTGGAACCTCTGTACAAATTCTAAGCATAAAGACAAACCATCGAGCCTCTAACAACTTTGTTCATTTCAACGCTCTGCGAGCACCTCACTCATTTCATGTTCGAGTTGCTTTGATTTCCCTAGATGTGTATTATGCATTCTTCTTCGCAAGCACCTCACGTACTTTTGACACTTATTGACTCATTTGATCCTACCACCGTTGGATTGTTCAAACCCATTATGGATTGATAACACTAATCTTATATGAGTTTGTTGAGCAGCTTGCCAAGTTGCTCACCTAGTTGTTTTATTCTCATGCTCATTGTGACCTCCCAAACCCGATTTCGATTCCTATTTTCCTTCTCTTGGGATTTCTCTTGAAACTGGAGAGTCGTGAAAACATAGAGAGACCCCTAAAAATTTTACCAATTTTGATCATTTTTATCCACAAAGACCTAAAATGGGCTCGTAGAGGCCAATTTCTCACTCGAGCAACCATGAACTTCCAAGACCCAAAAAGAAACAATGGCTAAAAATGACCCCAAAACCTCCCTAACATCAGAAATATCCTAAACAAAAATTTAAACTAAAATGTTCCAAAATACCCCATGAATGATTTTTTTCAGGTCTCGAGCATAATAGGCCCTTGTCTAATTTTTTTCCCAAGGGAAAAATTAGATAGCAATGATCAGAGGTGGAGCGCAATGTTAAAGAGGAAGAAGAAAAAGAGAAAGGTGGGAGTTTGGGAAGAGAAAAAAGTTGGCGATAGGTTTCCCAAAGGGTGTGTGCACAGTGGCGTGCATATGTGCATTCCTTAAAGACGTCCTATGTCCTATGATGTTGATCGTAACAAGGTTTTGTGCACCTATTACCGTAGTATAGTATCGGCGGACCAAATTTTTGTTGGTCATTGTTTGATAAGGAAGGTGCATTTCCATGCATAAGAAAGATGTTGTCTTGGGTGTTTGAGTCCCACGTGGATGAACTAGATTTTGAATTCAATACAGGGGCACTGTTGGATACACACACTCTAACAAGTTCCAAGGAGATGAATCCAGTAGTGGATTCTCAACAATTAACTAATGAACATGCATGTAATGTGCTGAATAAGGTATCAATGGAAGTAGAGGCCATATTATTTGGGAGGAATAACAAAATAAAAGACGTTGGAAAAGGAGTTAGAAGAGAAGAATAAGGAGATTATTGAGAGGGATAGGGAGATAAAGGGAAAATAACATATTATTGCGTAGTTAAAGGTTGAGTTGTGGGAGGAAAATGGGAATTTACACGAGGCGTATAAGAAGGAAGATTTGATAGCAGATTCTATCATACTAGCATGCTTAGAGTTATCCCCCCGAAAAGACGTATGAGACAACCCTCCATTGTTTGGAGGATTTAACATGCATAATCACGATGAAAATGTAACCTCTTGACACTGAGTCTACATAAGAATTTGCAGAGAAAAAACATGATAAGCAACATATCGAGGTCACCATAACTCAGTACACTGAGCTTCTTGCATCAGTTAAGACCGTGGCTCATATGGCCGAAGTTGTCTATGACAACTGTGAAGATAGGGATTGGTGGCAAGCGTGTTGGTTGCCACTCATGAGGTAGATTTAAAGGAGTTCCAGACCAAGAACAAAGAAAATCAGGTGGAACGAGATAGGATCCTTGCAGAGGTTGAGAAGAAGAGTGATGTTATTGATATATTAAGGACCTCTATAAAGAATAAGCTCAAGGAATTGTATCCCCAAGTAACGTGCAAAATGGACATGCTGACAGACTTGGCAAACAATCGTAAAATTTGGTTGACACATTCAAGGCCAAGGTGAAGATCTAACATTTGAAGAAGTCAATACAATGATGGGGGATTTGTTCAAACAAGTGCAGAGTGAGGTGGAGGGATGGAATGCAATTGAAGCATCATTGAATAAGGATTTTCCCATCCTCCTTACACAATGAAAAAATTCTTTTATTCTTTAGTAACGAAAAACATTCTTTTATTCTTCGTGGCTACAAGATTCTTTATTCTTTATTTATGGAGAGATTAATCATATTACCCATTGTCGGGCCGGAAATAAAGCAAGTGTTGGATAATGTTGAGCACGGAAAATGACCTACCCCTAAGAACAGAGGTTAGCACACACAAGAGGAACTACAAAAGAAAGGAGCATTAGGACACACACACACACATGAGGAGAATAGGGTTTGTGCGCTGAAGTTGGATAGGAATGCACGCAGAAGAAGAATGAACAAACTTAACACTTAGCCAGTTTTGGAATGAAAATCTAAATATAGACTTGAGTAGCGCCAAGAAAGGTTTTGAAGATAAGATTAAAACAAGAAGATTTACAGTTCAAGTAAATTATATTTTGGGATAGATCTCATGCGAAGGAAGACCAAACAACATGCATAGTTCTAGAGCTAATAATAGGATCTAAACTAGGAGTTAACTAAAGAAAATCTATTATTAGGAAAGCTTACATGCTTTTGTGATTATCTTGTAGTGGCACATGGCTATTCTTAGCATGCAACCTATTTTGAGGATGTATAGGTGGTGAAGGTAAAGTCCCCACCCCTATATTTATGTATTGATTTTCATAGTTTAGGGATCATCATCTATGTTTAGTAGTGTTTTGTTGCTTTGGTTTATGTGAGCGCATGACTCATGGTGACATTATTGTGTATATGTTCAAATTCTGTGTTTTACAATACTTAATATAATGTAACTTTGTGGTTGGATATTGGTTGTTGACATATTTGAGAATGGATATTGTATGGTAATTATGATTATGGTTCTTTTTAATTACTCATGCATAATAGTCAAGATCTAGATCTAGTTCATGTTATGATGTATTATTGAATGGATATTGTGGATCTAAAATATTTGTATGATCATGCTAACTCCTTGAACAATCTGCCATAAAAGAGGGACCTAGTACCCTTGCGCGCTTTGGGTGAGCGCTTAGGTTTTTCTTGGGTGATGTGCTAGTGCGCCTTGGGTTGTTTGGTGAAATAATAAGACTACATTTTGAAATAATAAGACTACACAAGATGAGGTAATTTTTGGTCAATTTCGTTTTAAAATCTATTCTTCTACAACAACTAGATCCATTTTCTTGATGGGTTGCGTGTGGGAGTTAATATCCCATATGATTCAATGTGTCGACGTTTTTTATTAATAAATTTTACAAGTATGGAATTTGGTGTCACCCTTACGATGTGCTGAAATTTATTCATATTATACCACATTTCCTATTCTAAAGTATTTTCTATTTTCATTATGTTTACAATTTTTTTCTTACATTAATTTAATGTTTGTTATTAAACCATATAATTTTGTTTTTGATATTAGACATGACACAATCTATTTAGAAAGACATTTGATGCCTTTACTTGTGGCATCTCTAGAGATTAGTCCGCACAATATGAGATGGATTAGGATTTAGATGAAACCCATGACACCTTAATGTTCATCGACTCTCTATGTGCCCACCATGGAGGTATATGTTTATATAATATTTTTATAGTTTAATAAATTTTATTTTATTTTTAAAATTATAATTATGCATCTTCATTATGATAGGTGTACTACTTATAGAGACCTACATGAACTATTTAACAAAGACTGCCACATGTGCATGAGTATGTGTCCCTCAACCACTAGGGACTCGACACGAACGTATATATTTATAATTGATTTTTAATTACAAAATCATTTAATTCCACTAAACAATTCTAATACAACTTGTGTATCACAAGTCTACTTCCCATATAGATTAATGGGAGGATGATGATGGTGGAATGAGAACATTTCATTCATCTTCTTATGGTGTCCTCGCACAGAGGTATAACTTTACAATTTATTCGTTAATATTTTTTTCTTAATTGAATAATTATAATATGACTTGATTATGATAGGTCTACATCCCATATCAATTGACATGAGGATGAGGGAAGTCATAGGATGAGGGAGTCATCTACATGGAGGTATAAAGTCTTCATTTATTATTTAAAGTGGTTTTAATTAAGTATTTTATAATGAGGCAATGCTTTTGTAGATCCTTGTCAAAGGTAGATCCCTCTTAGACCGTTAGCATTAAAAATATTTAAATATTGAAACAAAGAGAGATTGCCCCAAATAGTATGAATGACCTACTCCCGAGTGGATTAAGGGGGATGAAAATGCACTCTCACCCCCTCTAGTAACAAACATTGATAGACCCTCTCATCTTGTTTGTAGTAATTATAAACACCGGGTGCAAGGGGACCTCAAAATGGACCTTTATGTAAATGATAACATGAGATATTAATGGATATTCAAGGAAAGTAAGTATTTGAATATATTTTATTTGAGCTAGAATAATTTATCATTGTATTAGTTTAATTTTTTTCAAATTATTTTATATGTCATTTTTAGTGATTTCTATTTTTGTGGTTGTATATATTTTAAAAATAATAGTTGACCAAACATGAAAATTGATTCATTCATATTGTCATCTCGCACAATAATAATTTCACACATTTAACACTAGGACACCTAAAATTTTTGTGTTCATAGATGTTTTTTTGTAATACAACACCAATTCGGTATCATCCTATAAATTTAACACCAGAGCACCAATTTTTTATGTTCGTATATAATTTTTGTAATATAACACCAATTTGGTATCATCTTATAATTTAACACCAATATAATAGTTTTTATTTGTAAGATGATACAAAATTGGTGTTATATTTTGGTGGTCAAATTTTCTTCTTATAATTTAACACCAAATTTGTAGTATCTTAATATTAACATTGATATATGGTAGTGTTTTTTCTACAATGAGAGAAAACACTAATAGTAGTTAGTGTTTTTCATTTTTCCATCGAAAACTAATTTTAATGTACATTTTAATAGTAGTTTATAAGGTAATCATTATTATCATCCAAATGTGCTTATGAAAGGCCGATAAGGAATTTTTGAATAGGTTATTCATTTGGTGTTAAATGTGTGAAATTCTTGTTGTGTTAATTGAACATCAATCTAGGATTTTTACTTAGGGTTTCATATATTTCATCATATGGTATATTTATTGAATTATTTTATTATTCCTTTAATAAAGGATAACATTGATCTTCATTAGGTACCGAGGAGGTTACTAGTATTGATTATAATCATGTGGCTCCATATATATAATACACTTTTACAAGTCAAGCCGCAAGGGTTAAATTTGATGGCCACCTATGCCTGTCACACAATTTTAAGGTGAGGGTAATTTTCAAATATTTCCCTTCAAAAATGTAAAAGAGTCATGTTATTTATACACTATTAATTAAATATAAAAATACTATTTTATATATAATTATATTTAATATATACTTTATATATAAATCTGTATAAAAATAACGCTCATGTTGTGTGTGTGTGTGTGTGTATAGAAGTTGCATGTGATGGTTATTTCAAATATTTACAAGTATTTTATGGCTAAAATTAAAAAATGTCTAAATGGCCATCAAATTTAACCCCCGAGTCAAGGTAAGAAAACTTAGTCCTCAAGGATTATTGATCCTTCCACCATATTCTTAGTTCTTTCCATGGATTCTTTAACATTTACTCAACCTCTGAAATCATGTGAGGGTCTCATGATCTTGATAATGTTGTGCCCTACCCCATCGCACAATCAGAAAATGTTCAAGATTTCCTTGACGAGATGGTTTACCATTTTCGAATCCCTTCCCTACTCTAGAGGTGTGAATTAAGTTGATAATACCTCGCCGATCATCTCAAGAAAAATTTGGTGTCCGAGTGCATTTCAAGGTTGTCATTACGGAGGATAACCGAGATTGTTTATAGTACCCTCTCTCTTATCATTGTTTCAATCCCATTTTGGAGTTTAGTTTTAATGATTGCATTGATTCGCAATTTCGTTATAATAATAATAATAATAATCAAATTTAGAATTAAATAAATAAACAAAAAAATGAGACTCAAACAATAAAATAAAAAAATGAATAAGATATAAAAATAGAAAATAGAAAAAACCTAAAATGCCAAATGGAATAAGACAAAGAAGTGCTACGTGAAGTCAAGTTAAAAATTTAAAAAATAAATAAATTGAAAGAACAAAAAAATTGTGAATTAAATATCACAGAGGAGAAAATTAGGTTTTTCTTTAGTGGATTTGTCTCTTTGGGAGGCATTTAGAGTTGGGTTGATTTTGTTTATTTTGTTTTTCTTTGCTAGTTTTTAGAAGTTCCCTCTACGGAGAAATACTATGGAAATTTCAAGCAAATGCCTTAGAACAGGTTTAAAAATCCAAACCCCACGACCTTAGCCACTCCCTCTTGCCATGGAATTAAAATAAGAGCTATGATATTGGAATTTTGGATTCCTAGGAGAAGATCTATTCACTTGTGTAAGCATACTTCCAAGCCACACCAAAATAAGAGTTTTGGGACAGATTTTGAGCATCCAGGATTTTGTGTATGATGCACATCTAGATTATGCCCTCTATAAATCCTTCATGACCTTTGCTTTGCATAAAGAGAGAAGTCATTTTTGATCAGTTTTAGTGGTGTTTTTTTATTGTTTTATGGGTTGCACAAGTTGCAGAGGAGGAACCTTGTTATGGTTATTATAGAATATTGGTTTATTTGTTAAACCCTTCATACTAGTGCTTACACTCTCCCTACGTTAGGACACTACTGGGAGTTTTAAGTATGGTAATCAATACTCTAAAACACAATGAAAAATAGAGTTTTGTTATTTTATTGTAGTTGTGATAACCCCGATGTTTGGCTTATTGTTTGAGGTACTAAGGAGGCCGATCTAGAGACATTGGAAGGAGGATAAAGTTTGTTTGATGCCCCGCATATGGGCTATAGATAGTAGAATGGCACAAGAGAGGTGTGGAAGTACCCAACTATGTGGGGGACGTATTTATCCTCAATAATACTCTTTCTTTGACCTTCTACAAGTAGAGTCATCCCTAAGAATGGAGTTTCTATGATACTAATTTTTAATCTTCTCCCAAATTCGTTATCTTTTTTTTTTAAGTAAAACCATGGGAATGATGTATGTAGTCTCAATGTATGTGTACATGCTTTGTTTTAATGGTTATTTAAGACTAGAACCAACATTTCCCTTTCAAACGAGTGAGGTAAGAGCTCAAAATAGAGTTTGAACACTCGTTAGGGAGGGGAGATCTATTTTTACTTACTACATGTGGGATATTTATGTGTCTTCTCTGATGTTAAAATTGTTCATTAAATGCCTTGGGAGTAATATAAGAGAATTCAATGAAATGGTGTTGAGTAGAACCCTAATAACCTATGTAGGAAACATCTTGGTAAAGCAGAGTTGCAACCTTTTATTAGGCATGTTACCTTCTTACCCGATTCTATTTTCTTTATGTTGGTGCAAGAATTGAATGGAATAAAACATGATTATGGTGAATGTATTGATTTGATTACTATTTTTTTGCATGTTTTAATGCATTTGAGTGTGAACTCCCTATGATGATGATTTCCTTAGAAAGAGATATTAATGGTGATCATTACGTGCAAAACTATATGGGTCCATATACTTATGGACCATAAAAAATATACACATTAAAATTCCCACCCATATAACTACACCTATAAAACACTTTGTAAATGTGATAGTATGTCTCTAAATGAGAATGGAATTTTAAATGTTCTTTTCCTAAAATTTAGCTATAACTTTGAAAAAGGATTGATTGTATATTGTTTTTATTTTTGGTGAATGGTGTGGATATTCTTATGGTTTTGATTTTTTGGTATGGAGTAATCACATCCTAAATCATGTCATCAATGCTTGGATGTAAACAAACTATTTGATGAAATGTCTATAAGACTAGAGTGCATGAAATCTACATGAAAGAATTCCTACCTTACGTGAATGTTGTAAATTATTTGAAAAGTGTCTATCAAACATAATGCATGTAAATTGTTGGTAAAAGGTATAAAAAAACATATCATTTTCCTAAAACTACAACAAAATTAGTAGGAATCAAATGACATCCTTTTGTTCTAAAACTACATCATAATTTGTAGGGAGTAAATGGTATATTTATGTCTTTAAACTATAATAGAATTATTAGGGAGTAAATAGTATATTTATGTCTTAAAAATACAATAGAATTAGTAGGGAGTAAGTGTCATCTTTATGACCAAAAACTATAGGATTGGTGCAAATGCGCAACTATCCTCTTTGTTGTCCAAAAAGTACAAATGCAAAGAAACTCGAATACACTTCCTCTCATTTCCCTCTAATTACAATAGTAAAGGATATGTGTAAATATGGGTGAAAAATTAAATATGTAGGTTTTTTCAACTTGATATTAAATTTTAGTCTCAGTGTCAAGGGTCCTTAAATAAGTCTACAACTTTAGACTCTTACTCCATGTTGTTATTTTGAGCCCTTCTCCTTTTTCATGGCTCAAACAACCTAAGTAGGATCAAATCAAGTGGATCATTCCCTTTGGCCTCCATGAAATAATAAATACGTTGGTTCTTTTCTAAAATACTATGGCACTTCTCTAGTGGACTCAGGAAATTTTCTAAGGGACTTTGTGTTTCTCTAGTGGACTCTAAAATTTTTGGAGACTCCACTTTGCTTTATTAGTAAACTCCTTAGCTCAATAGGGAGTTCTAAATATATCATTTGAAATTAGATCCACGTGATTCCATGTCTTTCAAGCATCCACAGGGAATTCATGGCATTAGTAAGGTCACCTAGGACCAAGGAGAGTTTGGAAGTGAAAATAGGAAATTTTAGGACTGTCATAAAAATATTACGACTCATAGAAATTCCTAAGCTCCCCAAAGTTGATTAAGGTTCTTAAAACCTCAAATATGATATCTAAAAAAATGTAGGTCTTAACTCAATCATCTTGGGAATTTGCAAATAAGAAAAGTACAAAAATTGTCATCTCTAGCTATAGAACAAACAAGGAAGACTATCATGCTAATATATACCTTCCAATCACTTAAAGATATCATCCACTCTTATATATGATATCAATACACAAAGGAAGTCTTATACCACTTTTGTAGCCATCCAGTGGTCATCTTGAGCATCAAAATCATGACATGATGCAGACTTGTTTGTATCTAGGTTTGTGGATAGTTTTAGGACCATCATAAAAACAACATGCTTCCCAAGCTTTCCCAAGCTTCCCCAAGTTTCTAAAGGATCTGAATACCTCTAATATTATATCTACAAATTTCTAGGTCATAACTCAATCATCTTGGATAGTTTCAAGCAATGCAAGTGAAACAATTATCATCTCCATGTACAAGAAAGAATAATGCAGTGAAGAGGATTGTCAAAGAAATATTTCCATTCATATCACTTATATGGGTCATCATTTCTTCCAAATTATATTCAGATTCCAAGGAATTATTATAATAATTTTGGGATCCAACCAAGGTCATATTGAGCATCAAAATCATGATAGAATTTAAGACTAGTTGACATCTCGGTTTGAGGGTGATTTTTAGATCTGTCATAAATATATCAATCTTTCCATACTTTATAGCTATCCTCCCAATTTTACAATCTCTTAATAATTCCATGATGATATCTTACAAATTTTATATTCATACTCATTCATCTTCAACCTCATATGCTTGGCACAAAATTCAAAATTTTCATGAGCCTCTTCATGGTATTTTTAACTTCCAAAAGCATTTGCAGCTTAAAGATGAATGAGTATGGATATAAAAATTGGAAAATATCATGATGGGGGTCTTAAGAACCTGTAATAACTAGGATTATCCAAAGAAATGATGGGAATATCTATATATTCATAAGTCCTAAAATTTCCCACAAATCGAGATGCCCTTAGTTAGCTACAAAAATTAGAAGAAATCTTCCTTAGTGTATAAATATCATGTAAGAGAAATTAGGACCCATGGAAGTGATTAGAATGACATCATTTTCATGAAAATCCTCTTCTCTAGCTTGTTTTCCCCTGTAGATGGAGATGACACTTTTTCCATTTTTCTTGCTTGACAATGCTCCAGATGATTGAGTTAGGACATGAAACTTTGTATATAGAATATTAGGGGTCATAGTAGTCTAAAAAGACTTTTGGAGAGCCTTGGAAAATCTAAGAAGAGAGATATTTGTGACAGTCCTAAAAGTAGTCGAAGAACCTCCTTCACAACCTAAAAATAGTCACATTTATTCTCAACCTTTGCATTTTACCAATCAAATATTAATTATAGATTTGGTATGTGCAATCCTCTGTTGGCAGTTCATTAATTTCCCGTAACAAAATAACATATTGTGTTGTTACCTATATAATAATAAATTTACTTATATAGTAATATTCAAAGTAGAAAATATGCGTTAATTTTAAATTGAGAGGATTTAATAAGTTCATGAAATGCAAACAAAGATTTTTCACTTATGCATTAGTGAATTTCATTAATTTATAGTAATCCCACCTAGGCTTTTTTATTTCCATTTGATTTCAGATACTATCATGCTCATCTTGTGACATATAAATCCAATAGTTATTCCACTAAAAATCTAGTGTATCAAATAATAGTACCAGTAAGTGTGAAAGTTAGAAGTGAAATAAAGATTGTTTTCTAGGTCATAGGGGAAACCATCGAACGTCATATGAAAGGTTGGTTTATAAAACACCGCCCGCCTAAAATTGTTCAAATTAAATATTACACACACATATTTACAAGTTGAATTGGTCAACCAACTTGTAAAAAATATTCTAAAGAAGTGGTAAAGAGTCTATAGGTTGGTTGATCATTAAATCATGCAAGCATATGCAATGAATGAACTCTTCGCCCAAAAGTCAATATGAAAATCTTAGGACTCAATGAGTTAGATAAAGCTTTAAAATATAATATTTCAAATGACAAGGAGTATCTAAACCATACTCAAGCTAGTAAATCCTTTTTTCTAGATTCTGCCTCAGTGACAATTTTGAGGGTTTAAGACCTTACTCTTCCTTTACAAGGTTTCAATGCACATTTTAAGGCTTAAATGAGATGGAAAATTTTGAAACACAATCCTACCAAAGCATTTATAGCCTTTCAATGCTCCTCAAGTGATAATAAACTAATTTTTAAATCCCAAAACTCTATTAACTTGATGCGGCAAATAAAGGTTAGTGTTTTAGTTACTTTTCCTCTATTCTTATATTATGTAATCACCCTTCAAGATGTGTTTGAAGTGTCAAAACATAACATTTAGTCGTTTTACCTTTTTGTATTATGACTCCACTTATAAATGATAGGTTTTAGGTTCTTTTGCAAAAATATTTTAAAACTAGGTGTTTGTTGTCATGACAAGTCTCATTATGGACTTGATTTCACTTTTTATTATGAATCTTTTATTACTTTATAATTTTTTTATAATGTTTCTAATCAACATACATAAAAATCATGAATAATGTTACAGTGGATATTCTTATTTAATTAACTCCCAAAATTAATTACATAAATCAAAATAGCACTTTCCAAAGTGACTATTGATCTAACAACTATCAAAACACAAGGGAAATATTGTGCTTAGCTGATTCTATGTGGATATGAAAGAGTCCGGGTGATCCAAGTGTAGGAATAGGATGATCTCGAGACTAAAAATTCTTTGTTGTTGAAATTAAAACCTGAAGCTGAGATGAATCAAAACCGTACTCTTACGTTCGAAGCATATGTATAGTCCTAACCCTTCTATATTGTCTTGTACCTACTTAGAATTTGGGTCTAGAACTTATTGAGTTCTTTTCCTTCCTGGAAATGTATGTCCTTGTGTTTCATTCTTCTTCACTCACCTTTATAATGAATTTGTAAACCACACTCAAACCCTAGAACACTTGTAGTGCAAGGAGTTCTTGCAAAACAAAGTTAGGTGGGTTTTAGGTACCCTTGTGTACCACTGATGTTGACCACTACTCAAATGAAGTCTAACACTGCACTTCATCCTCCTAGCATGTGATATCTATTGTAGTGCAATTAGAACATGATAACCATGCTTTGAAAATGCTTTACTTGAGTTTTATACTTTCTCAAATACTTGGGAAGGTCCATTTTGTTTGTTTGTAAAATAAAAATGGAGACTCTTATACCTAGAAGGAGACTTCAAACTTGAAGAGGGTATTGACCTAATGTATGTGCATGAGTTTTTTCTTAGTTTAGTGAGCTTGGAGTGATTTTTGATCTTGATTTTACATGAGGTTTTAAAGTGTCAGGTTACGAATGAGGTGTGATTTACTTGCTTATATATGCTTCTGAAAGTTGTTGTGTTGTAAAATTTCAACTAAGGGGATATATTTTCTGATAACAATGTGATGGAATTGAAATAATTATCCAAACACATGTCGGTCTAAAGTTGTACAATAGGGTTAGGATTGAGATTCTCCAATTCTAACCAAAACCTATGGTTTTGAATAGAAGGGTAAATGGATAGTTTGACTTTCTGGGCCTAAGCATGGATGTTTCCAGATATGTTTTATGCATTTAAAATTAAAATACTAACAAAAGAGAGGTGTATAAAGATAAAAATTGTATGAATTGATATCAGGTTGTGCTAAGCAACAATGAGGAGAATGCATTTGTCCATGCAAGTGTGCAATGTCAAGATCGGCAATTTAAAAGGATAGATTTCCAAATTTGAGTTTCTATAGGATTGTGCTTGATATTTTCAATGGTATAAGAGTTTCTTTCTTGATAAATTAGAGGAGGGATAAATTTTCAACAAATGATAAATGTTACTTCTCTTTGATAATATGATGTGTAGGTTTGGAAGTACTTATTGGACTTCTTTGTCCTAGTGCAAATTCAAAATAACAACATGATGGTGTTATAACATTACACTCTCTAGCTAAGAGGGCCACTACTTAATCTCCAGTACATGTTTCCCTTCCACCTCCAACTCCTCATGTTTTTTTAAATAGGGTCATTTTCTAGTAGCCATGTTCAAGCACTTGTAGATGATTTTTAAACTTCTAGATTGTATAAAAAAACATTATAGCTATAGTGAACAAATTTTTAGATGTTTAAAATTGTTAAAGATGCCTTTGATGTTTAAAATAGTTTTGGGTAGTATTTTTTTAAAATGCACCTATGAACTATTATGTTCCATTCGGGTAGTATTTTTACATATCATGAAGCTGAGATAATGTTCTCTTTTTTACATATCATGAAGCTAAGATAATCTTCTAATTCTTAATGTATAGGCAATTGCACGAGGCTTCACATTCACCGGCAATGATGTTTGAGTTTAATGGAATATGTTAGTTGTCAATCACCTAAATGCTTCAAATGCTTCCAAGAATTCTTATAATGTAATTACTTAATAGTTGGCCTTTTATGGAGTATAGTCATTAAATCATGTGTTTTGGCCATCTATTGTACCATTCTATGTCAAGGGTTAATGACATTTAGGCACCATTTTAATTTATTTTCTCATTTTGATATTAATAAAATTCTTGTGAACTCACTTATGGGCACAAGATTAAGCCCAATTTTTTTGTAATTGTTTTATAATACTAATCACAAGCCCACTTTGGTTCCATTGACGATAGATTAAAATAATGAGGCTATGAAGCTATATTATCTCTAGCACTACAATCAAACACCAAAATCAATTATATATAAACAGATAACAACAAATGTGTATAACACTAAATAATTCACTAAAAAACACTAAAATTTAAGCATAAAACACCAATTTTTGATTCAACAACACTGGTGTTAGTTGTGTGGTAGTTAATGTGTAATACCAAAATTAGTTATGGCATTGTCACAAGGTTAGTATTAAATTGTTTAAATATAAAAACTATTAATGATATAATATATTATGTAAAAATATTATATATATAATATTTTTGTAAATATTCATTAATATAAAATATTGTAATAAATTGTTTAGGAATTTTATGTTATATGTCATATCATAATTATTCATATGAGTTACATATTTTATAATAATATTGATAGATGAATAAAATAATTAAAATTAGGAATATTATATGATTATTTATTTTTTGATATGTAAACTAGGGTTGAAGGGTCCCTTTTCCTTTACAAACCAAGAAGATCAATCGAAGAAAACAAAAATGTGTTATATGCACCACCAAGGATTTAACCCATTATATCATAATATTAAATACATCTATTTAGAGAGACATTAAAAAGAACAACCCAAATCAGACATCGAATCAGATGAGACGTCAATGAATTCGAGTATGTCAGCCATTGCAGACCCAATAACATCTAGCTTAGGGGACTCCACAAAAGAAATTAACCTAACCGTTGAAGCAAGCCTAGAATAAGCCTCGGCATACAAACCATGAAGCTCCTCCCACCAGGAGGGAGATGAAGAAATAAGAGCCGAGATGGCCATCAAGTCCAGATAGGGAAGCCACAGGATGCCACTATCCTTTTGCTTACAAAAGTTTATCACAAACTTAAAAAAAAATTTAGGACTTCTAATCTCTTTCCTAATTTTGCAAAGGAAACCCTGTCCACCCAAATGGCTTGAAAGCTAAGGTCACAAAAATAGGTTCCATAAAGTGAGACACACATTCTCAATAGTTGTCTTTAAACCAACTATGTGTTTTGGCCAAATCCATTTCCAATCAATAGTTTCGCCTTAAATTTATCTAGGTTGATAATCGAAGATGCTCCACAAATTTGTAGCTACTTCAAATTTACATGGGAGCAACTAGAAAATGCATGTATTTCTCCTTGAGAATCCTTTCGATGTCCCTCAGGGATTGATCAGAACAAATGAAAAAGATTCGGCTCAACCTTTTCTTAGAGATATTAGAGAGAAAAGCCATCTCATGATCCAAACCAAAAATCAAGGAGAGGAAGCATATGAGACTCCATTGCAGATGACAGAAAATAAGAAAGAAGAAGTAGAAATGAAATCCTTGGCTTACCATTAAAAAACCCCCAACATCTTTCCATATGTGAGATTAGTCCCTCATTCCATTATGAATAGAACAGCGTAATAAATGAGGCAATCCTCTAAGTCAAACCAATTTTTTGCATTTGGGCTAAGGATTTCACCCTTGCCCAATTCCAACCCTTTATTGGCCAACAGGTCCACACATCTATTGCCTTCATGATAGATGTGATTAATTGACCACTCTTCAAACTTACTCAACTAATAAAGAACCTTCCTTAGAATCAAATTTATCTTCCAAGATGATGTTTTTCGGTTAATAATAAAACTAACGATCACCTAGGAATCACCTTCTATAATAATCTTTCCAATTTCAAGAGCATTCACCATTTTTATACCTTTCTCGAGAGCTTGAATTTTGGCCGATTGTTGTTCCCCACCCTTCAACAAAAGGAACCAACAAAAATCAAATCCCGATTTCATTGTGAATAAGGAAATTGGCCCCAAAATGCCAAGATTACCTTTAGAGGTGTTATTCAAATTGAGTTTTAAAAACCCATAGGAGGAGGAAACCAACTCACTAAATTTCTTATTGACTAAGCAGAGAGACTTGACATAGGGGTGAAAACCAACAACCTGGAAACAAAATTTTAAGCCAATTTCTCACAATATCTTTATCTTATGAAGAGAAGGGGTGGTTGATTTTCCATTTAATGGAAACTGCTTCCAAAATGGCCACCTCGAACCAATTTAAATTGACTTGATTGAGCTAACTTCCTCCCTAAACATAATTTTATTCCGTTCCCACCACAAAATGTCAAATCAACAAAAATGACTACAACCCTAGATGGAGGCAAGAGCCTCATTCCGACTTGGCCTAGGCAAAGCTAGGAGAACAATATCCAGAGACTTGGGTTGAACGCAATGAAGATTCAACTCGCAAAGATCCAATTCCAGCATTTCACCATAAAGGGAAAATAGACCAACAAATGATTTAAATATTCCTTCTCCTCATATCACAACACACACCTAGTAGGACCAACAAGGTTACCTTTGGATTGTCTTTTTTTTTGAGTTAAAATCCTATTTATAAAGAAAACCAAGTGAAGGCACCAAATTTAGGGGGAAAATATTATACTAGTAAGCTAGCTAGTCATTCTCTTCATAACTAGCATCTAAAACAAGCTTCTTGTAGCTACAATGAGAGAGAGTAGAACCGGATTTTGAGGTCGTCCAAATAATTTCATCATCAATAGAATTCTAGTAGTAGAAGGGAGAATCAATAGAGAGCTTGACACAATAATATTTAACTTTATCTCCCGGAGGGGGATCAAAATCTCTTTAAGATCCTAAAATTCAGGAAAACTATCTAAGAAGGGAAGACCATTCTAGGAGTCTTTCCAAAATTATCACACTCGCCATTGCCTATCATCCAGAGACGGAGTGGGAAAAACTTGTTTACAAGAAAGATGAAATTCTAGATATGAGAACCCCTTAGTGGATTATCAATATCTAAAAGAGCAACTAGAAGGGATGGGCCCAAATATTTCTTTTCCAGGATGGAGCTCAAAGTACTTTTAGGATTGGAAAGAAGGTTCCAAACCAATTTCACCCCCAAAGATAGATTTTATCTTTCAAGATTGATGACACCAACCCCACCACATATTTTTGGTAAGGATACAATATCCCAGCTAACCAAGGGAATTTTCTTAGAATCCTCGGTCCTTACCATAAGAAGGATTGCATTATCTTTGTTAACTTTGAAAGGACCACTTTTGGAATTTTAAGAACAAAAAGCATGTAGGTGGGAAGGGCCGAGAGAATGGATTTGATTAGAAGTAGTCTACCTGCGAAGGATAACCACTTACCTTTCCAAGACAACAACTGAGCCTCAAAAGCTTTCACCAAATTATCCCAAATGCTAGACTTTCCAGCCCCAGTAAAGAGAGGAATGCCTAGGTACTTCTAAGGGAGCTTACCCAAATTAAAACCCTGAATCCTCTAAGAAAGTATTCTGGTGGAATTGAAGAAGAAAATTACTAATTTAGGTTTACTTATCACCTGACCAACAATTGGTGAATAAGAATCCAAGAGATATCTAAAAATATTAGCTTTCTGAACTGAAGCTTCCCCAAATAGAAATTTTTCATCCACGAATTGATGATGAGAAATAGGAGCAGTGCCATCAGTTAATTTTAAGATAATAATTTTTCCTTCACGAACTATAACTTGTATAGATCTACCAAGGGCTTCAACCACCAAAATATTTAGAAAATAAGAAAACGGGTCACCCTTCCTGATTCCTATATTACTCACAAAGAATCCCTTAGTAGAACCATTAACCAAGACCGAATAACAAGGGGGATGCAGCTAAAAATCCACTCGTAGAAGGATTTCAAGAAACCGAATGCGAGAAGAATTCACACAAGACATCTCTAATTCACCCGATCATAAGCTTTACTGATATCAAGCTTGATGAGTATGCTACACAACCAATTAAGAGAAAAAGAGTGCATTAACTCATGAGTAATAATCATGCGTTTGAAAATGAATCTACCAGGAAAAAGTCACTTTTTCATAGAAGATCAGAGAATTGAGGAGAGATTTGAGCATCATAGCAATGCATTTGGAGATGATTTTATAAGTGGTATTACAAAGAGATACATGACAAAAACATCAAATGACTCAAGCCAATTTTTATTAAAAAGGCTAATGAAAGTGCAATTGAAAATATTTTAGAACACTCTTGGATTTGCGGGATTTTTCCATAGCCATCCACACATCTTTTCTTACAATACTCTAGAAAACTTGGAAAAAATCAGCTTGAAAGCCATCAGGCATATGAGCCTTATTCCTTTCCATATAAATACCGCTTTCTGTATTTCATCCATGAAAAAGGGAGCCATCAACATTAAATTTTCTCCTTAGAGATGAGACTGGGAATATGTCGAAGAATTTCATTTTGGTCCTGCATGGAGGATTGAATATCACCACCCAACAAATTGGAGAAAAAGAAAACAACTTCTTTCTTAATCCTGAATCAAGTTTCCCTCATCATTTTTAATACTCGAGATGTAATTAGAACTTCTTCTAGCTTTAACAAAAGTGTGATAGAATTTGGTATTCTATCACCTTCCTTAAGCCAGATTTCCCTGGATTTTTGCTTCCAATAAATTTCCTCACATAAGAGCAATTCACCCAATTTAGCTAACAATTGTTTCTCCATACGAAAAGCCTCTTGATCCATATCGTTCATAAAAACATGTTCATTCAAGGCTTGAAGATGATTTTCCACCCTAAGATTCTCTTGAAAGATATTTTTAAAGTGAAGCTCATTCCATTCTAAAAGTTTTGATTTGAGCATTTTTACTTTGTGGGAAAGGATACAAATCTTCGACTCCTGAATCTTGAAGGAAGGTCACTAGGAACTGATGAGATTAGGAAGAAGGGGATCTCTAAGCCACATAAGTTCAAATTTAAAGGGGGATTTTTAGGGGCATCATCCAAGACACAAGAAATCAATACAGATAATGATCTAAACCCAACCAAGGGATAACCAAACTTTCCATGAGTGAATTACCTTGCATCCAAAGGGGGCAGACCAAAAAATGATCTAGTCTTTTAGAGATGTTACTAAAACCCATCCTCCTATTTGACCAAGTGAACCATCCTTGCTTTGGGACAATGTCAACTAAAGAATTATTTTGAACGAAAGAATGAAAATCTAGTTGAGATTGATCATTTCTTACTAGGCTGCTGACTTTCTCTCTTTCGGAAAGAATGGCACTAAAATCGCCACCCAAAATGTAAAGAGTGTCCTTCAAAACCTGAAGTTTCACAGATAATTCCTGTCACAAGAGTCTTATGTTGCCAAATTATTGGGATAGTAAATATTAAATAGGAAAAAATCCTCTTGATCACCAAGGAGGGATATTCACAAAATTACGAATTTTTTTGTTGTTTAATCACCTCTAGTTTCAAATGATGGACCTTCCAAAGCACACCAAGGCCCCCAGACACCCCTCCAGGATCCACAAAGGATCTACACCAACCTTTTCAGCGACTGGAATTTTTTTTCTTAAACCATCATCCTTAAATTTTATTTCTTGAAACAGAACAATAGCCACATCCTGGAAAATGATGCAATGCTTCACCAAACATCGCTTGTTAGGGGCGTTCAAACCCCTAACATTCCAAGATAGAATCTTCATGGCAACTTGGGAAGGACTTTCACCTTCCCACTTTTAGGAACTCTAAAACTCAAGGTTTTCTATTTTCCATTGGCCACATCACTCTTAGCTACACCCTGTTTTAAATTTCTCCTTTTTTTTCCAAAGGGGCCAGAGTTGGTCGATCTTAGACCGGATTGAGAAGAAACCAAAGTATTGTTAATGAACGGAAGATCTAGCTCCTCTTCCACCTTCTACACCAAGAAGTCGTCCTCAATATCAAGGGCCTCCATTTATTCACCCACTTCATCTTGAATTGTTTCAATCCAATCAATCAATTCTTGTAATTAGGAAGCTTTACCAGAGGAGAAGCCCTCATTCAAAAAAAGAAATTAATTATGTCAGACTCTTTTACCAGTTTTTGAGTATCTTCGAAAATGGATCTAGGAGAGAGAGCTTCAACATTCACCAAGTCAACTTACTTTTGTGGAGAGGAAGGAGGGATGATCGATTTGAATGACTCATGAGGGAGAGGCTAGCATTGCCATTTGAGATGGCCCAATTGATTGCACTTGAAACATGTGGGCTGAATCTTCTCATAATCCACTCTTTGAATCCATTCCCCCAACAAATATTTAATTGAGATAAAATGAGTAAGGAATTTATGCAATTCCAAAGATACACAGACTCTTGCATAGGATCTAATAGAACCGTCCGAAGTCTTTCGATCAATTCTTAAAACTCTACCGATTTTTCCACAGATCAAGGAAAGAATATTCAGATTCCAAAATTCTACGAGCAAAACATATAACTAAATACAAATAGGACAATCTGCTATGGAGTCAGAAATGGCATCGAAATTCGAGACCCAGGGCTAGAGAAAGAGATCATTCTCTCCCGTAAGCCAGTCCTTCCTGCGAAGGGCGACAGAGCAATGCAAAGAAACCATTAGGGAGGAAGGAAATTTGAATTCCACTTCCCCACTGCTTATCACTCCACTTGTAAATAGCAACGGTTGAGAGACAACTGCCAGGGAATTTTGCGATGAGGGCACGACTGCGCAGAATCGCGATTTCTTCCTCCACCATAGTATCCAAGATCTCATTGCTTTGTTGCATCATAAGACTTTTCGATTGAAATTTCCACCAAAATATATGTTTCATTCTGTGTCATGAATGGTGGAAAAATGTAGGGAGTTTTCAAGGGATGCCATAACTTTGACATATTTGGTCCTGCAATAAAATACAAGTGCATGGCCTTAGTCCAAAGTATCATTAATCATCCCCAAGCTTGGCCTTTCATGGAACCTTTTGATCCCAAGGTGTGGATGCTCCAAAGTACATAGATGTCATCAGTGAGCCCATGAATCTGGGAAGAATAAGATCAAATCTAAGAAATAATGAGTATTCAAATCCCATGGAATTTGTGCAGGACATTGAATTAATTTTTGACAATGCAATGAGATCATATAATCCTCAGGGTAACAACTACCACAAAATGGCAAAAAAGTGGTTCAACATTTCTTTTCTCGGTGGAAACCCATTGGCATATAAATTGCTAAAACAATAAATTGGGAAACTCTTTCTGGGCAGAAGGCTCTCGGCAGTGTAAAGCCAAAATCCTTGAAATTTACAGAAAAGAGGAAGAATAGTTTGTAGGTAAGATAAAAATAAATAGAATAAGTTTACATAAATTTAACAAAATATGTGTGCAAAAACTAACAATGGGTTAATATTTCTTATGTACGTGCACTTTAGTCATTCAATCTCAAGGGATCGAAATTGTATCAAGACTCAGAGACAGGAGATAACATTTTTGAAGCTGCAAGAAATGATGATAGAGTAAATACACACAATCACTACATACTACAATTATGGAGAGTGAATGTAGATTGGCAGCTTGTTCATTCCAAACATGTTGTTGTCAACTACATTGCCAAGTATGCAACAAAAGAAGATAATAGTTCTGAAACATGTCATCAAAAGTTGATGTGTCTTGCAAATATTGAAAACCCTAATGAATTAGCAACAAGAGTGTATAGGAGACTTCTAACTGAAACAATTGTTGAAAGAGACATTGGAGCACAAGAAACATGTCACATTTTGTTGGAGCTTCCATTAGTAGAGAACAACATAGTATTTGTCAATTTGAATGAATTACGTGAGGTGTTCAAACCAATGCATAAAAAGGGTGAAGACGATAATGACGCACATGTTAAATATTTCATTGATGGGTATAGGAACAGACCACTTTCTATGGAAAGTGTTACTCGTATTGATGCAACTAGATCATGGATATATAATCCACGAAGAAAACAGGATAATAAGTGGGTACCAAGGAGCATGGCATCTATTATGAGAGTATTCCCAAGGTTTTCTTCCATACCTACACATGAATCTCATAAATGGGTTGATTTTTGTTGGTCGAGTTATTACTTTACAAGTCATTTCATGATATAGAAAAATATATTGGACTTAATGATGATGCAATAAGATCAAATTGGGATTCTTTCAATCATAATCCTTGGCATGTTGAATGGAGGATTATTCCAAAAAATGTTGAAATTTGTGGTGATTCTAAAGATGAGGGTAGTGATCAAATTCAAAATAAAGCAATGAAATTCATAAGCACCATGAGAGATAATGGGGTGGTGATAGACGCTGATTTAGCTCCAAATATGAATTATGGAAACTTGGGTTCTAAACAAAATGAGCACTAGATATAATTATGACACATTATTGTCAAGGTCAAAATGTCTCACCATTATGCATGATAATTCAAGGAACAACAAGAACAGGAAAATCATATCTGATTGGAGCCATTCGTCAAGAATTTCTAAAAGTAGCATTCCCATATCGTTCTCCTCTTCTATTACTTGCACCAACAGAGTTGCAACATTCAATATTTGTGCATCAACTATCCATTCGCAACTTTGAATCCCTATCAAAGATTTCACAGAATTAGAAGGAACAAGGCTTACAACTTTCCAAGAAGAGATCTATCATGTAAGATACATATTGATTGATGAAATGAGCTTCATTGGACAACATTTTTTAGAAAACATAGACTCTCACTGCGTCAAACATTTCTTGATAAAGAAAACATGAGTTTTGGAGGTATTTATATTATTTTGGTGGGAGATTTGGGGAAATTGTGTCGTGTTAGTGATAAACCGACATATGATAGTAATAGACGTGCAAAGCTATTATAAGAAGAATTGACAACAGTTGTTGCTTTGGATAAGATATTCATACATGTAGGAGAAAATCAGAGTCAACAAAGATTTCAACAACTTCTCACAAATTTGAGAGATGAAAATCCAACAATTGATGATTGGAAGTTATTGATGACAAGAACTAATGTTGGACTAGATAGAGTTACAAATGAAGAATTTGATGATAATATTCATCTATTTGCTACAAATAATAATGTGGATAACCATAATATAAGAAAATTGCATTCATTGAAACGACCCATCACACGTAGCATTGCAACCAAAATAGGTACTACTAATGCATCAACTGGAGATCCAAATGATGATATTGATGTTGAATTATTAATTTCCAATGATGCAAGGGTCATGTTAACCACAAATCTTTGGATAGAAGCAGGTCTTGTAAATGGGGCTCTAGGTTATATTCAAGAATAATATACAAACCAAGGAGTGGCCCACTAGAACCACCACTATATGTTACGGTTGAATTTGATAGTTACTCTAGAATACCATTTGAAGATGAAAATCCACGTACAGTTCCAATTACACCAATACAAAGAGGACGCACACACCAATTACCCTTACGGTTGGCATGGGCATTGACAATACACAAATCACAAGGTCTGACTCTTTCAAAAGCTACAATTGATATAGAACAAAAGGAAAGAATGAGATTAACATTTGTGGTTATCTCTCATGTCAAGTCATTAGAAGGTCTCAAAATATTACCTCCATTCACATATGACCGCTATGAAAAGATGAAAAATGGAAAGGAACTTTTCAAATGGAAGGCTGAGGAAGAGAGATTGAAGTCCTTAGAAGAAACATAATGTTATCTATATTGTAAAAACATCATTTTATGAATTTTTCATTTTAAGTGATGTGCATGTCACATTTTTATTTTCAAATTATTCTCTTACTCTCACTAAGTCTCATATATTATATTGCACGTTTAAATTTTATGAAGTGTTTCATATCATTTAATAAAGGAAAATGCAAAACGCACAGGTGCTACTAACATACCTATCTTAAATAAATCTATGTAAAATATGTCGAGAGGTATCATTCTCGAGGTGCCTATATTAAATTTAAGACATAGGTGGAATAGGTGCCTCGAGAATGATACCTCTTGACATATTTTACATAGATTTATTTAAGATAGGTATGCTAGTTTAATGTATAGTTTATATATTTTTAAAATATTGATTACTAAAAATATTGTAATAAATTGTTTACAAATTTTATGTTATATATCATATCATGGGGGTCTCGGTTCGGTGGCTCGCCACCCCCAAGTGGGGAATCATGGTGCCTCTCAGCGTCCAGATGCCAGACCAAGATGGTTAGTTGCTCAACCCCCTTCCAAAGAGCCGCGTTCTCTCGGCTTCTTTCCGCCGTTGGATGATCCGCCTCCTCCTCCAGTGTCGTTGCTCCATGTTCTTAAGTTTGTTTTGATGCGCCTCCACCTTGTGGCCGTTTTTATTGCCCGCGTTGCATCTTTTTATCGCCCTAGTGGCGTCTCGTTATCTCATTTTTTTGGAGGTTGTGACCACAACCAACCACCCCCTTACTATGTAACACCTTGTATTATTTTGTTCATAATATAATATAAAGGAGGTTCCAATAGTAAATTAAAATTAAAAATAGTGTACGATTATTATATTTAATTGAAAAAAAAAAATCGACAAAAATATTTTATAATTTTGTTTAATCCCAAATTATATGGTAGTTGATATGATCCCTTTCTTGTGAAATTGGTCGGCTTATAGAATAATATATTTGAAATTTTATATGTATTACTATAATAATTAACTACAAAAAAATATTTTAAATTTTGGTATCCTTTCTTAAACGACGCTTCAAGATCTCATTGCTTTGTTACATCATAAGACTTATTGATTGAAAATTCCACCAAAATATATGTTTCCTTCTGTATCATCTAGTTATTTCATTCTGCGCCATGAATGGTGGGAAAATGCACGGAGTTTTCAAGGAATGCCATAACTTTGACAGAATTGGTCCTGCAATAAAATACAAGTGCATGGCCTTACTCCAAAGTATCATCAATCATCCCCAAGCTTGGCCTTTCATGGAACCTTTTGATCCCAAGGTGTGGGATGCTCCCAAGTACAGAGATATCATCAGTGAGGCCATGAATCTGGGAAGAATAAGATCCAAGCTCAGAAATAATCAGTATTCACATCCCATGGAATTTGTGCATGAAATTGAATTAACTTTTGACAATGCAATGAGATATAATCCTCAGAGTAACAGCTACCATAAAATGGCAAAAATGTGCTTCAACATTTCTATTCTCAGTGGAAACCCATTGGCATAGAAATTGCTAAAACAATAAATCAGGAAACTCTTTCTGGGCAGAAGGCTCTGAGCAGTGTAAAGCCAAAATCCTTGAAATTTATCTCTGCACAATCCATGGCTTCCATGAATTCCACAGCAGAATGGAAACACGAATCCCATACTTCAGGACATGGCCTGGTTAGGGATAGCAAGAAGGGTGACATTTTTAACCCAATCACAAAGGATTTTTGCATTACTTTACTTCATAGTTTGATCAGTCATCCCCAGTGTTGGCCATTCATGGAACCTTTGGATAGCAGCAAGTGGAATGCTCCATATTACCATACTGTAATCCTTAATCCCATGGATCTGGGAACTGTGAGATCAAAGCTCGGAGATAATAAATACTCTGGCCCAAGAGAATTTGCGGATGATGTGGAATTGGTTTTCAATAATGCAATTACGTATAATCCTTCTGGTAGCGAGTATCATAGGGTGGCTGAAAATCTGCTTGAACATTTTCAATTCCAATGGAAGGTCATTGTTACAGAAACTGAGAAAGGAGTGAAGAAAAAGATGGTCATATTGTTGGAATAATAATGCCCTGTCACCGTGTTTTTAATGCAGATTTGTCTGGTTATGGTGAGGAAAATACAGAGCATGTTACTGATCTTCAAGGTATTTATAAATTTGTTTAATGCAATTAATGTGCTTTGTTAATTTATTTTTTATCCAATTTTGATTGGGTGTTGTGATTTTTTCAGGGATGGATAGGAGAGAAGAATCATTAATTTCAACGACATCTATTTGTAGAGGTATGCAATTTGGCATATATATACATATGTATTTGTGTTCATTTATGAGTGTAAGGCCTGGAGAAATCAGATCAGTTGAAGCCGGGATCTTTTAGTTTGTTTGCTTACTTTACATTGTTGGATCTATATATTCTCTCCCGAATTTAAATAGAGATGTCATCAAATTATGTAATCTCAAAAAAATTATAAGACTTGAATTTAAAGAGAAGAATATATAAAAATACATATTTTAAATTAAAACGGATATATTTTATTATAGTATTATATTTTTATTAATAAAAACATATTTTCAATAAAAATAAAATTTAAAAATTATTCACATTTTATTATTGTATATTTTTAACATTTGCTTGGATCGAATTTAGGAGGCAGAGACCATTTCTATGAGAATGGAGAGGAAGAATGGAAAAATAGTGAAGGGGGGTGATCTTTCACCACTTTCATCTTCATCTAATGACGATGAGGGCTTTGAAGATCAGAATTATGAGAGTGATGAGTTTGCAGAAGATGAAGAAGAAATGGACAACCATATATATTTAAATCTTTAGATTTAATATATAAGTTTAGGTGAATTTTGTTTCAAGAATGAGAATGGTTAATTCTAGACTATTAGGTTAGAAAGGGGTTTATAATTTTTAAATTGAAATTAAAATGTTTTATTTTGGATTAATGAGAATAAGATTTATGAAATTAAAAATAATAATAATATGTTATGAAAAAAATCATAAACTATTTTATATTAATTATAAAAAATATATTTATAACTACAACAACAAAATCGCCTCACTCAACTGAATCATCATGTTAAAATTGGGTTTGATTTACTTCCTATTAAAACAAAATCTAAATTAACTTTTTAGTAGTTTTAATTTTTCCATCTTTTTAAAATAATAAAAAGCTAGTGACTCATACCATTAACCTGAAACACAAGAACAGTATAACAAGAACAATATAATATTAATGTATGCACTAATGTCTAGCACAAGAAAATAATATTAATGATTCATTTGAACTTGTTCGGCCCATAACAAATTCAAATGAATCCAAAAATAGGAAAAATAGTAAAGAAATAAATATAATGCAGTTGTATCTCTAAAATAAATGCATGTGTTAATGTTTAGAAAATGAACATTACATATCACAAATTATAAAATAAATGAAATGACCACATATTACAACATTATATAATAGAAGCCTCACCTACTCATATAATTTTATTTATTTTTAAAACATTCACACATTAAAAAAATGTTTTTTACATATGAACGTATAAGTTATAAAACACCTTTTGGGTGTTATTATAAGGTAGATACGAATTCTTATTATGTTGTGGAGAAACATTATAATGTTAGGTATAATTGTAATGTTGTATGTTGTTTACTTTTATTGTTAACATTCATTTAATCGTGTAATTTATGTTTTAATTTGACATTTATTTGATTGTTATTTAAAAGTTTTTTTCTTTTTGTTTGGGGAACTCAATCAAAAAATAGTAATATCTAGACCATGTGGCAAAGTTTAGGGCCCTTTTTTTCCGCGTAGATTATTTTGACTCACACGATGGTGTAGCTAGATCGATGTCATTTATCACCACTCGATGCTAAATTGATGATAATATAATGTAATTATTAGTCAATGTGGTAAGTGGATATATAACATAAAATTCTTCAAATTGATATCTCTTGGCATAAATAAATGTATTTAAGATATATGTATTAGTTATTTTCTTTTTTAATAATAAGATAATTTTCAAGTGGGTTTTTATCTATTTTTTTATATTTCTTATTATACATTGAGAAGAATTAAGGCAAATGCATGCATATTAGTTTAAACATACAAGTCATTATTATATATTATAAATAATATAAGATGATAAAAATTTAATTTAATTTAATTTATGTAATAATGCTCACTAAAGATTAAGATTGGTCCATGGGACTACAAAAGATATAATGTAAAGAAGATAGGAGTGTGGTAGCTCATCTCAACAATTACACAATAGAAAAGTTAAATGAGTAAATGGAAAGAAAGAATCCAATAAAGTAGACGATGAAAAAGGAGGAGGACCATATGTGATGAGACACATCTAGTTTTTTTAGGAGAAACAATTGTAGATAATGTTGGTGAAGAAGTATGTGATGGGCGTAGGACCATGTGAATCAATAAGTATGTGACATCTCACTAAGCTACAATTAAATTTTGAAGATGGTTATGGGGGCTCTTGCTTCGATGATGTGAAACTATTATAAGTAGGTTGTAATTAACCTTATGTAGGCCCCTTTTAGGGACTTCGCTTGAAAATTATTGGTAAATATCAAACATCCTCAAAATAAGATGGATAGCACCTTTGATCTTTATAAGCCATGAACATCCAAAGAGATCAAAGAAAATATCTTAAAAGGAAAAAGAACCACCCCTTATCTCATAATAAGGACAACCTTTGAAGATGAAAAGATCCTCGCCTCCAACACCAAAATAAAATGTGACGAATATGATACTCCTAAGGGTTATGGTGGCATGTTTTAATGTGAAGTTGATGAGACCATAATTTCAGCTAAACAAGGGGAACCCTCATGCTACAAGGTAATTGTAATTTTGTATACTTGGGGGTTAGATGAACCCATCACTAAAGTGAATATATCGTATGAATTGTGTTGAAATTCCAAGGTGACTAGCTCTTTAGGTTGAGACCATGTGGACTTGAGGTAGGATCTATAAATATCATTATGAATATCAAAAATTCTCTTTCTTGGAGATATCAAGAGCATACATTAGGAAGCTATATAGCCTAAGGTAGCCTAAAATTATTTCGATCAATAAGGTGAAGCAAAGAAGAAGCTCTTGTATGCTATCGAGAATTAACCCCATGTTTTGCCTCTTCTTAAAGGGATCTAAAATCAAGGAATATATACCTAAGGTGACCACTCTAGAATTTACCCAATTGTTTGAGTCTATAAAATCATTTTCATGGCATAAAAGAAAACTAAAGCAATGAGTGGAGTTGTAAAAATTATGCGAGGATATTGGCGTGAGGAATTGATCTCTTAGCATGAATATGTGTGGATAATTCATGAGTTCATTTAATGGCCTAATAATGACATTGTTTATCTTCCCCCTTGTTTGAATATGCATGCATTCTATAACTTTTTCCTAATCTAAAGTAGAGAATATATGCATTTTACTGGATTAGTATGTATGTATTTGTTCCACCATTGTGTTCTAACCAAATAGCATGAAAATAATTCAGTTTTGTGTATATAAATATATATATATATATATATATAAAAGGAAAACATGACTTTGTCAAAGATATAATGTTCTAGGAACTAAAGGACCAAATTGTTAGGCTTTGAAGTCTCTTGATGTGGCTTCGTGTGGCAGTATCTTTGTGTGACTTCTGAGTCTAATCTCGTAGCTTTGGAGTTTGATCGATGGCTTCGTATTTTGATCCTTTGGCTTCGAGTCTACCCTACAACATCAAGATTCTACCAATTGGCGACAACATGCACCGGATATGAAAATTCATGCTAGCTTGGACCGCACATCCATGCTCATCTAAGAATAACACATACTAGAAATAGGAAATACATGTTATAGACTAATCATGTAGTTTGTTTTTATATATGTTTTGTTAGAATCGAATCCTATGGCTCATTCAATCGGTTCCTCAATTCTCTCCATCATTTCACCTCGAAATGTGGAGATATTATGGAACCTCTTTACCAGTTATCTAAATAAGATAGATTTTAGGATTCAATTATTTGTTTTGTAGGCATCGGTTTAGGGAGTAGGATAATATAATCTGCACTTATTGATTGCCAAGGAGGATGTTAGTAATCAATATTTTGTAATCAATCCTTGTATGATCTAGAACTTTTGAATTGAATAAATTATATGCTTTTGTGATTTAGCGTGCAAGGTATCGTTTCGTCTAAGGGAGAGCAAGGGCTCACTTTTCCCATGATTCAAAACCTTCATTATTTTGTATTATCTTCTATGTTGGTAAATATGTATATGCATGTGCTTATTGATGTTTAGTATAATTTAGTCTATATTATATGTTGTTTTATCTTTTATCGATGGTTAACCTTTAGCAAATTTACTATATAGTAATTTCTATTTAGTAATCTTAGTTTGATTTAGCAATTTTGAAATCCCAACAAGTGTGTGATTCATTTGAAAACATTTGAATTTTGTTATATCAAGGTATGATTATAGGTGGATGCCCAATTCCCAATCGGGAGGCATAAGTAGCTTCCCCATAGTCCTCGCTCCTTTGGCTTACATGATCAAGCCTCGAGTTGTGATTTGAATGTTTGTTATCAGTTGTAAAACTTTGTTGTTTGGTATTGAGTTATGTTTTGTATTGACATGTGCATGTGTGAAAGAATATTGTGTTGTGGAAGCCATTGTTGCCATTGGTTGAATCGCATCTAGTATTGTACTTTGGTTGGGGCTCGGGGCCAATGATGAAGAATGAATTCTCCTTTCATCGATGTCATGGTTGGGTGGAGAGCGTTGCCTTTCCCCCTCTTTATTGTGATCAACTTGGAGAAAAGAGAAAATGAGCATGTCATTGCTCGGAGCAATGGAAAAATACAGTTTGATAGTCCCTTGTGAATACCCTTTTAATTGTAATCCTTTCCCACTTTGAAGTGGATGATTTGTATAATTATTGTAAATGAGAAGTTACTTGTATTGATGAGGAAAGATTGAAATTGAAATGTGAAATGTAGAGAGTTATATTCCATTCTCTGTTTTGAAAAGGAATGTGAAAATGGTTATATGTATTGTATATTGTATTTTGAAGCTAAAAGAAAGAGATAAGTTGTAAATTTGTTGTTGAGGTCAATAAAGGAATGCCCTACCTTCTCAAACTTGCATGAATGTATTGAAATTGAATTTCTATTGTGAATTAAAATCTCTATTGGAAAGAAGAATGCGTAGGAAGGAAGTATGTTGTTTTTGCATCCTTGGAATTATATTAAAATTGAAATCAGAACTTGTAATTTAACTTGGAAATGAATTGTTAGAATCAAATGAAGGTAATGGATTAGTTTAGGTATTAAATACCATACCTATAGGAAAAAAACTGATAAATAACTCCTTCAAAGAAATTGATCACTGACATTGTGTATAATTTTAAACCGACAAAAAGGAATGCAATCAAATTATATAGTTCAGACCTGCACTTAACAATCAACTTAAAAATGTTATAGATTAGTATGCTAAGACATTTAGGAACTCAAATTGACAAATAAATCTTAAGAAAACAACTTGACCATTGCTAATTTGAAATGATCCCTCTCCAACAATTGTTTCTGTCACTTGTTGGAAAAATACAATTTTGAATCAATTGAACAAATTAACTTTCCAAAAACACCCTAAACCCTCCCTAGACCAGTCCTCCATGTCTATTTGACATGTTGAGTGAAGGAGGAGATCTAATTTAAACCAAATTGAGAAGTTGAAAATTGCCAGTTCACTAATTATAAGCCTGCATATCCTTTTTGCAAAATTGACCTTAAAAACTTATCAAAATGTAAAATTTATGTTTCCTGTGCAAAGAGGGCATCGAGAGATTTCCAAAAAGTCCTCGTTTGCCCAAAATTGAGCTTCCTAGCAAAATTTATGGCACTTTGAAGTTTTTGTGCCTTGGAAAAATTTGGGAAAATTTTCCCTAAAGAAGCCCGCACCCAAAAATTTCCCGTCATTTTGGCCTTAGAAAAGTTTTAGGAAAAATTTGGTTTGGGAAAATTTTCCATTTTCCTCCGCCGGCCCATAGCAAATCAGAGGACACCACGTGTCCTCTTGGAGTTACGGTGGAGGCACGGTTTCTTTTCAATCCTTGACTTTTTAAAAAAAATTGGAAAAATTTACATCTTATCCCCACCGCTGAGCATTGGCAGAAACAATGAGAAGGTGCCACATGGCACCTTTGGGGGTGGCAGCGGGGAGGGAGGACCCCTTTAATTTCTTTGGTTTTTGGCCTTGGGAAAATTTCAACAAGATTCCCCGTAGCCCCGCATCACCGCCCCACCTCGGGATTTTCTTCTTCTGCGGGCGCATGGACCCACGCATCCCTTTCTCCCTTTTGTCCTCCGTCAGAACAATGCGCTAAATCCTCCCACCGCTCTGCCAATTCCCTCCCCCTCTCTTGCTTTGCGTCAGGACTCGACACATGTCCAACAAGGACCCGCGGAGGCGTGGAAGAAACTTTGCATTTGTGCCCACGCGATGGGAAAATTCCCCAAGCTGCCCCGCAACCCACCAACCCATTGGAGGTGCTTTCCCCTCCTCTTGACACGTGTCCCCTTGGGAAAATTTGACCTAAGAACTCCACCCGCTCATATCTTGAGTTCTATAAGGAGTTAGGAGGACTTCTTTATATCAATGGAAAGGTGAGAAAATTTCCTATCCATTGGGAATGGTTTAGGGAAATTTTGGAAGCATTAAGGAGAAAAATCCAATCGAAACTCTGAGCCTGATTAGAGAGTTGGGTATGGGGGAAAATTGCTCCCTGAACCTAACTGAAACTTCTAGCCCTAAGTTTTGGACCTTGTGACCTCTGGGAATTGTTAATAAAAGAGAAGTTTGTTCTTGTGGATTTGAGTTGTTCCAAAATCAGTTAGTGGTAGTTGTTGCCTAGCAACCTGGGGGTAGACACTCTTAATCAATTTCTGGAAGTGGGTAAGTGAGACCTTGCTCTGTTGACTTTATTTATGTGTTCTTTCCCTCATTGTAATTTAAACCCTACTCTTGTCTTGATCTGGTGGAAATTAATTACCTTGGGTATTTAATTGTTTTGGGTCCCTTAACCCTAAAATTTAATCAAGGAATATTTAGCTAAAATGTCAATGAAATCAGTAATTAAATTAATCCCTAGAGAGATTTGAGCTAGGGTGGACCTATTGCACTTGTTGCTCTATAATGAGAAATTAGTAATTATTATAATGGGAAAAATTATCAGTTGAATTTAATTGTCTTCGAGACTTTGGTCGTTAACTCCTAATAAAAAAATTATTCCATAATTTTCTAGCTAAACCTAGGTTGTTCATGGGTCTCAAGTGGGTTGTTTTAACTCTCGCATCACAATAACAAATTTAAAGATCCATATCGAGTTCTTATTTGATTTTAGAGTAATATTCTAAAATTATGAATATATGATTGATAATCAAAAATTAAAATTGTTTACTTCCACATTGAAAGATTCAGCCATGAGATGGTTTATGAGTTTACCACCAAACTCTATACACTCTTGGGCAGAAATAGAAGAACATTTCCTAAACAAATATCAAGATTATTGCAGAGGGAGAGACATAAAGGAATAATTCTTCCAAGTCAAACAAAATGAAGATGAAAATTTAGAATATTATCTGGAGAGATTCCTCTTTTGTATAGAAAGTGTGGACACCATTTCACTAAAATATTTAACTAAAGTCGTCTTCCTAAAAGGATTGGATGAAGAATCAAGAGAATCTCTGAATCTTATGCAAGGAGGAGAGATGTGAATCATTTAACCTTCCACCAAATGAACAGTCAAAAGAAAATACTCTAGAACGAGGGGGCCTAGAAAAGGAGAGCTAAAATATCAATCTAGATGTAAAGAAATTAATGGAATAATTATCCAATTTCAAAATAAACATCTTAGTACACTTGAACACTACCTTAGATGGCATGCAAGCACATGCCAAATCTAACACTGAACCACTAGAAATGTATTGTCCAAGGTGTAGATAGAAATATGCTCTCGAGACTTCCCCCTTGAAAAATAAATTATTTGGGATATTGTCATGTTTCCCTACTAGTCCTCAAAACCAGCTTCAAGAACACACCATCTAAAGATCTCAATTTTGTACAATAACATTGAAATTATCCTCCACAAATTCAATCCCATTTCATGCCAAGAAATAGTACCAATCCATGGATGATTTCTTGGGCTTCAAGCATGTATTCACAGACTAGAGCATCAATTCTCTGGCTCCATCAGAATGGACACCCAAACCATGGATGCCCAAACCATCTCAATCATGACACCCCAACTATGGATTTCACAATAACGTAAATCTTGGGAACCCCAACCATGGATGTCACAACCTTATTCCTAGCCATAGACCATTAAAATATGTGCACAATATACCAACCAATCTCCCAACTATCCACAAAAAGGAGGTTTCCACCTTAACAACCACAATATTAGTCAAGAGGAATAAATGCCTCCCTCTCAATGCTCAACCTCAACAAATGGAATCAATAGTTCAACCTCAAATTCATGAAAACCTATGGAAAATCCAAAGAATAGGCAAATAACCCCCTTGTCTTTGAGCTAAACAAAAACCCATGGGAGTAAATGTCATAGATTACAAATATATTCAATTAATATTAGGAAAGTTGTGGAAAACCACTAGTTGTCATCACTAAAATACCAAATGAAAAACCAACACCTATAAAAGGGAAAGAAAAATAACATGAGGAGAAAATAGAAGGATATTAAGAACAGTTCACATCTCCTCCATCAGTTATGTTCTCAGAAAGACTCAAAGAGATCATCAAAAATAATTTGATATGATCGAGTGAGATAATTAAACATTGAAATTCCATTATTGAAAAATCAAATATATACCAAAATTGAATATATTAATCAAAATCCTTTGCATCAAGAATCCATGAAGAAAGAAACAATACCCCAAAACTATACAGGTAGATGGAAAACTTGTTGACCTATTATCAGGAAAACTATTGTTGCCTAAGTATGGTGACCCTGGTAGTCCTGTTATTACTTGTAACAATTGGAAAAAGGAAATACAAAATGTGTTGGTTGATCTTGGAGTTACTATTAACATTATGATAGTTGATACTCTAAAATAATTTCCATTAGTTGGGCTTCAACCCACTACTACCATTCTACAAATGGTTGATCAATCCATTTCCAAACTAGAAGGAGTCATAGAAGACGTTATGGTGACTGTGGAATCATGGGAATATCCTATGGACTTTATGATTCTCCAACCCAAGAGAAAGATACATGGATATCCAATTATCCTAGGATACCATGGTTAACCATCAGAGCATCCTTAATAGAATGTATGTCTGAGATATGACAATATCAAATGGAATAAATGCTAAAAAAAAAAATTGTTCCCACCTGCAAAAATGATTTACAAATGTAAAAGAGTATATTTGGGTTGATGATTTTGAATTAGCTAATTACAATTTATCATCTTTGGATATGATTGCAGTCAAAAATCATGTTGTAGAAATTGAAGAAGAGTCAACACGAGCTCTGGAGATGGATAATATCACTTCAAAGTATCCTTAGCTAGCTCTAAAGTCTTCTTCTCACTTCGAGTCTTCTCATCTACCTCCGTAGTCTTCTCAGTTAGATTTGAAGTATTCTACTCTCGCTTTCACTTTGAGTCTTCTTACTCAACTTTAAATCCTTACCAAATCCAGATATGGCACTACCTCATGAAAAATTCCCAAAATATCTAATCAATGTTCTTCATAAAGGTATGAACCCATCCCTTTTCTAAAAATGTAAGGAGATGGATAGAAATAGATCAAAATGTGTCTACAAGTTTTAGTTGTCCCCTAACAACATTGATTCCACAAGGAAATCCTACCTTTGGGGACATGACTGCATTCCACATGTTATTACCACATGAATTCCCATTGAATTCGTTGTTGAGTGAATTTAAAACCACCAATTCAGTGTATCCTGGAACAAAACAAATCTCCATTTATCCAAGGAAAGAACTAACATCAATAGTTGGTTAACTAATGATGAAGAAGCCAAAGTTTTTGATGTACTAAGAACCATACCAAAGATTTTTCATGGGATTACAGTGACATGAAAGGAATCCATCCTAGTATCTGTACCCACCACATTTATACAAGTAATGTCAAACCAGTCAGACAACCACAAAGAAGAATAAATCCTGCATTAAAAGACATGGTTAAAATGAAATTGAGAAACTATTGCAAGTTGGATTCATTTACCCTATATTAGATAGCCAATGGGTCTCACCACTTGTGATAGTCCCTAAAAATAATGGTAGTTGAGGATTTGTGTAGATTACAGGGAGCTTAACAAAGCTACTTTGAGAGACTATTTTCCTCTACCTTTTATTGACCAAGTCTTGGATAACTTAGCAGGAAAGAAGTTCTTTTCTTTTCTAGATGGATTTAGTGGTTACAACCAGATAAGGGTGGTTGTAGAAGACCAAGACAAAACAACATTCACTTTCCCTTGGGAACATTTTCTTATAAAGTGTTACCTTTGGTTTGTGTAATGCACCAACTACTTTTCAAAGAGTAGTCTTGGCCATATTTTCTGACTTGACTAATGATTGTGTGGAAGTGTATATGGATGACTTCATAGTATATGGAGACTCTTTTGAGGAATTTTTGCCAACTTGGAAAAGTTTTGACAAGATGTGAACAACATAACCTATCTTTGAGCCATGAAAAGTGCTTAATGATGGTGGATGAAGGAATAGTTCTTGGGCATCACATTTCAGCCCAAGGGATAAAAGTGGATCAAAATAAAATTGAGGTAATTTCTGATTTACCTGCACCCAAAACTTAGATAGATATGTTAGAAGTTTTCTTAGGCATGCAGGATATTATAGATGCTTCATTAAAGATTTTAGTAAGATTGTTGCACCAATGTTTACTTTGTTAGTAAAGTATAGTGAATTCATTTGGGATGAGAAGTGTCAAGAAGCCTTTGAATTGATTAAAGAGAAATTAACTTCATCCCTAATATTGAGAGGACCCAATTGGGAAGAACCTTTCCATATTCACACTGATGCTTCTAACATTGTTATAGGGGTATTATTGGGACAAAAAGATGAACATGGAAAAATTTATGTTATCTACTACATCAATAAAATGTCACTCCCACAAAAATAAGTATATTACTACTACTGAAAAGGAATTTCTAGTTGTTTTATATGCCATAAATAAATTTCTCCATTATATTATAGGGTATAAGACATTTGTATATACTAACCATGTAGTTATTCGGTATTTAATGAACAAACCAATAGTAGGAGGTAAGATCATTAGATGGTTACTCCTTTTGCAAGAATTTGATATTACTATTATTGATAATCCAAGGAGATCTAACTTGGTTGTTGATTTTTTGTCAAGGTTGGACATACCTAGAGAGGAGGATCCTATTGATGATAACTTCCCTGATGAACAACTATTTTCTATATCTACAAGCTCACCATGGTTTGCTGATATAGCAAACTATTTAGCAACAAGAAGATTTCCTATGATTTTACTAATAAACAAAGAAAACAGTTGATTAAATAAAGTGCTACTTTTAAATGGTTAAATGGTATTTTATTTAAATGTGGATATGACTTGGTACTATGCATGTGTGTCATAGAAGATGAAGTATATGCTATCATAAGAGCTTGTCATGATGAACTGGAGGAGATCACTATTCAACAAAGATAATTATTCACAAAATCCTCAGAGTTAGATACTATTATCCTTCCCTTCACATAAATGTGAATAAATACATTTTGAAATGTGATGCATGTCATAGATGGGCAAACCTACATTGTCCAGTGAAATGCCTCTCCATCCTCAACTTGGTTCTAGAACCTTTTGAGTAGTGGGGGCTAGATTTTGTTTAAATCCACCATCACAAGGGAAAGAATTAATCCTGGTTTGCACTGATTATGTTACTAAATGGGAAGAAGTACAAGCTTTACCACAAGCCAAAGAGGAAGTAGTAGCAGATTTCTTGTATCACAAAATTATGCATAATTTTGGAGCAATAAGGAGCATAGTTTTAGACCAAGGGGTTCAATTCATGTCCAACATGATCAAATAATTTATTGAATTTATCATATCAATCATAATAAATCATCTCCATACCACCCTTAAGCCAATGGACAAGTGGAAGTGAAAAATAGAGAGCTAGAAAGTATCTTAACCAAAATAGTCAACACTAGCAAAAAACATTGGACAAATAGATTACCTGAAGCAGTTTGGGTATACAACACTACTTGGAAAACCACTATTGGATTTTCACCATATGAACTTGTGTATGGGAAAAAATCATTATTTCCCATTGAATTTGAATTACAGACATTGATAATGGAAATCAAAGGTTGAATAGAGCTAGATGAATCAAAAAAACAGAGGATACTTCAATTGATGAATTAGATGAAATGAGAATGGAAGAACTTCATATAACTGAATTACTACAATACCAAAGGAGACAATGGCATGACATACATATCAAAGAAAGGAAGTTCAAAGAGGGAGAATGGGCTTTTTATTTGATTCTAAGTACCAATATTTTCCAAGAAAGCTTAGAACTAGATGGTTGGGTCCATATGAGATTGAATTTTTTTGATAATGGATCAGTACAACTCCTTCCCATAAATGGAAATACTAAACTCTCATGTTCAATCGCTATAGGATGAATATTTATCATAAAACATTGAATAAAAAAGACTTTCTGCAACAAATTCAATCAAAAGGTGAACTTGACTATGAGGAAGAACATAGTTCTTCCACCATGGTCAACCAATGAAAATGAGAAGGCTAATAAAGGAGAATAATTGAAAACTAACAATGGTGGTTCTTATCTTCAAAAAAATTTAAAAAAATAAGAAAAATAATTGGGGAATTTTAAAACTAGAAGTGGTATCTTTCCCACCAAACATGCAACCAAAATAATAAAATGTGATTTCTTGATTTTCAAGCACTAACCGAATTTAACTTTTTGTAGGATACATGGAGTGAGAAATAAAAAGGCACATCACTACTTGAAAACATAGTGCTTTATTTTCTATGTATATGATTATTAGAGTGTTAGATCTTGGAAATAATTCTATATATGGTTAAATATTTTTTCATGCAAATGTGCAACATGAAAATCCAAAATTTCAAGCATGAATGACTAGACCCAAATTAAAAATTTTGTTCCCCAAGCCTTCCCAAAGCCCCCTCTTAGTCAATTGTGTTTGGTCCAATTTTACATTGTAAGTTCCTTCAAGATTATGAACACGCAAGTAAATGTGTTTGTAATGATGTGACAAGATCATCAATTTGATCTAGTGAAATGGTCTCAACTATTAGTTTCTCAACGGGCCTAAATGCAAATTTTGGCCATTCCAAGGCTAGTGCTCATCTTCTAGGATGGAACGAAAGGCTAAAATCATCTGGATGTGGTATTTAAGATCTATGAAGGTGTTATAAATGATTTAGGAAGATTTAGGGAGGTTTCAGAGGTTTAGGAACAAGAAAATGAAAGTGGGTTTTTGAGGGTCAAGGAACTTGCAATCAAAATAGTGCCCAAGTTTTTGAAGGTGATTCCTAGAGATACATAATGATTTAGAGGTAAAACAAGATATAATTGGAAATCTAATTAAACCCTCTACATTATGGTACTTTCATATTTTTCACAATACTCAGAGTGCTTCCTTCTACAAACTCATTTTGTGAGCAGTACATGCTCAATTATCCCGAGAAATAATTATCTTTGTTAGGGGTTTCATGCATAATTATACCTTGATACCCATACCATTCATCTTGGAAGGTTTTTGAGTCAATTTAATATAAGGAATCACTTTGAAAACGTCCTCCTGGAGCTCTAGAAACTTCGTCTTCAAGGTCTCTCTCAACGTAAGCTTTTGGTACTTAGTCGTTTTAACGAGAGGACACTTGTCACCTCCGGTTGAGGTAAAATTTTGTGTCCCTCTCCCTTAGGGAAAAAGGGGACAATAAAATGTTCCCAAACATGTTTTTTTCCTCTTGGACCATCATATGACCTTGTTAAGCACTCCACAAGCATTTTTACCTTGTTTCTAGCCCTCCCATCATCGAATGAGAATGTGCCACTTGTTAAGCTCACAAGAGGGCACATTTTTTTATCCCCTATCCTTTTATCATGGGGAAAGAAGGAAGAATAAAATTCTCCCTCTCTTTCCCCTTGTGTGCTTTCTCATATGACCCGGTCTCAACCCCCAGGTTTTGAAGGTGTAAGTAAGCAAGCAATCAAAATTGGTACATGATCTATCATGGATGATTTTGGGAGCTCCATAAATATTTAAGAGCCAAACAAATACTCAATGGAAATATTGGATAATGCTATACATGATGAAATTTTCAAATCCTCCAAAATATATAGGATCTTCTCAACATAGCTCATTTTTTGTAGTAACACCCCGTGTTCCTCATAAAATGGAGATTTTTAATGTAGTTGCGAGGTATAATTGGAAGTTAGAGACCCATTCCATTGTCTTTAGAAGTATTTAAGAGTCAAAATTATATATGGGTTCATCAAAAATGATTTCTGGAGCTCCGAAACTTTACCAAAAATTCTCCCTCTTGTGAGGGTGTGTTTATGGTACTTAGTACATTTTTCAACTCCAAATACATGACGCATTTTCAGATCATTAATGCATGTTGTTGGTGGGTGAAGGGGGGATTTCAATATTCTTCTTCTCTTCTCTTTTTTCTCACTTATTCTATATATTGTAAAACACTTCTCATTTGAGAAGGAGTGGAGGGATATTTTGGGATGTATAGAAACTCTATCAAATGTCTCTCTCAATATCAACGAGTTCTAAGCCTTCTTTTGGGCTCCTGAAAGTTTTCATGTGCCTCTATTATTCACATGTAATGAACTATGCATATTCTAAAGGTAATAAAAATATGTTTTTTTGTGTTTCCTTCAACCCTAGCACTTATTTTATTGTATTTCCTTGCCTCTCCATTCTTGTTGTTGTATTTTGTGCATGTATTTCTCATTCTTGGTTTATTTGATTGTGTTTTATGGAGAACAAGAGGTAAAATGTTTCCTTGGGTTTGTGTCATAGTTGTTTGGCCTCTCCCTACTACATTTTCCTTCTCCCTTCTCCCTCAACAGGATATTTCCACACCCTTTTCTAGTGCTATCACCACCCTTTTATCTTAGGATTTCCCTTTTATGCATCTTTCTAACTAACCCTCTCTCTCCTGTCCTTTGGAATGTGTATATTAGGATTAGTTAGCTACATTTCCTTCCATAGGAGTAATTTAACATTAGTATTAGGTAGAGGAACCAACCTTCTCTTGGAGGTCATATCAAGTAACAAGTCCCAAAACTTGAGATATGTTCCTATGTTAGAAAAAAAAGTAGGGATTTGTCATCGATAATCCTAGGTGGTACTTTTTTATAACAGTTTTTGACACACCCGATGGGACAAGTTTAAGGAGCTATACATCTTCATCTCAATAGGTTTGATGTGTTCTTGTTGAGATCCAACCTTTGGAGGTACATTTCTAAACACATTTGGTGACTCCACTATTTAAGCAACCCATTATCTTAGTTGCATACCTTTCCCTTTATTATTCCATTCATTTTAATGTTTCCATTTCAATCATGGCTCTCCAAGAACTCTTTCATTCCCTCATTTTAGCTCTAGCCCTCTCCATTTGCAGTAGTGGATGTTATCCCCAAAACATCCCTAAAAAACTTACCTCTCTTATATGGAAATGGATATCAATCTCCTATTGATCACATTCAAGATATAGAAAACCATTGTGTCATTCACACTATCATAGAAGAAAATGTTTTCCTCAAAATTCTTGTTTCATCATTGAAAGGCAAGGCAAGAGATTGGTACACTAGTTTACTCCACAATCCATTTCCACATGGAATCAACTAGGAGAACAACTACATAACAGTTCAAGGAGGATGCAGATGTCATTTTCCTCATGGAACATCTCAGCAAAATACAACGAGGCTCCAATGGATTTTATTCCTAATTTCAACATCATATTTACAAGGACATGGCAAAAATTCCTCAAGAATACAGACCCTCACAAGGTATGGCATTCTTGTATTATTTGAGATCCTTTGATGTTGATTTAGTTGTATTGATTCAATCCCTAAGGGGGCGATAGTCTTTCCCAATATTTTTCATTGCATCCCAAACTGAGAAGATACTTATTCAAGATAGAAAAATAAACCCATCTTTACTACTAACTCTTCCCTCACCACCTCAAATTCTTCCTTCCCCTTGTGCAAATAAAGAAAAATCCATTGTTCCTTCTAAAATCAGGAAGCTCTTTTTCTTCCTTATCCTTCATGCCCAAAGCATCCCCCAAACTTTGCAAAATTTCCTCCCATCTCCACCCAAAGCACTACCCAAATTTACTAAACCTTGTACTAATGTTACTAGAAGTTGGTACTCCATATGTTATCCCTAGTTTCTACCCAACTCTTACTAGACCAAGTTATCCTATAAGGTTGGTAGAGAGGGATGTTTCTTATGATTTTGGGGAGAAGGAATAACCCATGCAACACTCCAAACAACAAGGCTTCAGGAAGGATCATGTATATGTTTTGGAGAAATCAAATCAACAAAGCAAGGAGTATGTTTTGGAGGATCATTTGGCTTCTCCAATTGATCAAATTAGGTATTTTGAGCATCAAACATCTTTTCCCAAACATGAAACAAATTGGTAACCTCTTTTTTATGCCTCTTTATCAACCATTTTTTCCAAAGAAGATAATTCCATATCTATTGAGGATTGGTTTGATTCAGATTGGGAGGATGAGAGGATCCAAAATGTGTAAAAAGAGGAGCTAAACATCAAAACAGAGCAAGTAGATATGGAGGAAAATCGATTAGATTTGTAGGGGAAGATAATGTGTTTTTGAACACTAGTGCTACCCAAGGCCTTGAGGAAGAATGTATTGAAAGTGAGCAAGGTGCTTTAATGGAATGCAATGATCCTCATTACTTTGCATGTCTAGAGCTCGTTGCACTCTTAATGGAGGATCAAAATGGAACAAAGAATGAGGAGACCCATGGTGAACCAAGTGCAAAATCAACAACCATCAAGATGGAAACATGGTTGTTTGTAGAAGCACCACAAGGATCAAATCAAATTGCAAATAACTACCTTAAGGAAGAAAGACTGCAGGATGACTCCATTCATGGAGTTGAGCCTCATAGAAATGGGTAGATTCAAAGGATCGTGCCTTGTCAAATCAAGTATATGGCTAATTTAGAGCCACCCAAGGAGTTGTAACCTATCATGTTCACTTCAGATCATGAGGATGAGTCTCAATGTGCCAAGGATCAGCTCCAATGCTTCTCAAATCCAAATGCAGAGAAACTAAAAGAGGTAAAATTTTTATTTCCAATTGATTTGATGAATAGAGTGAAGAACTAGCTTCTAGTCAATTTTTCACTCTTACTTATGACTGTGTTCAATTCCAAATCAATTACATGGTTCCATTTTTGAGGAAAGGACATTATTTCTCACAACCTATTGCAAGTTTTTTTAGCCTCCTTTTCCTCTGGTTAGAGTAGGGTAGGATAGGTTTTTTTCAGTAGAAGAAGTGCATGTGCACACTCTGCATGTTTCCACTTGGAACATGTATGATCTTCCCTTTTGTACATAGTTTTTACGGTGTTTTGTTGCTGTTGCATGATCTAGTTCAGAAAAGCAGTGTTCATGAAGGACTCCAAAGAAGATATGTTCAGAAGTATAATTTTTGGGATAGTTCCAAGTACTCTTCATCGAGATCAACATGTGATCCAAATATCTCTGTAATGCTTCATATTTGTGAGAGATTTTGTTTACTTTTTCTTCAAAACTTGGTAAAAATCAGATTTGAGACAGCTTTATGAACTCATTCAGCCCAAATAGATCATTTGCAGAGGAAAGAAGTAAAATTTCATATTCAGAACAATTTTTCACTCTCATAAAATTTAATTCAGAAAATTCTTATAATGAGATGGTCAATTCAAGCTTTAATTCAATCCAGTTTGTGCAATGCTTCAAGTGGATTTAGGGGTGAGTTTCAAAGTATTGGATCAATTTTCATGGTTATGCTTCTAGGCCATTGGATCTCTTCAATCTAGTCTAGCAGAATATTACCCCATGAGCCACCAAACTATTATCCAATTTTCACCCCTTGCAAATTGGCTAACTTCGAAAAATCTGACTTGGGCATTTTCATGGGACCTTGATGAAGAATTTGATAAAAGTAGATATTTCTCATGTTTTGGGAACTTACAATGGTTCTAGGAATTGATATCCATTTATTTGGGCTCAAATAAATCCATACTTGGTGAAAAATGTAAAAATGAGGAAAAATCCGCACAACAAAGGAAAATGACATTTTTTTATGCGAACTTAAAATGGCCATAACTTTTGACCTGTTGCTCTATTTTCACAAACTTTATATCATTGGAAAGGTCTCAACATCCTCTATGCCATGGAAATTGGATTTATTAATTTAGGTGAGGGTATGTGGGTGAAAAATAGGAAAACGTCCTCAGCATTAAAGATGCACAGTTCCCAGTAGCTAAAAATCAGATTTAATGAAATATGGTCCTCTTTTCTTCTCTAGAAAGAAAAAGGGACATTGGGAATGGATTGAAAGGATTCCCATGCATTTTTCATATCATTAATGCATGTTTTTGTTGGTGAAGGGGAGTTTTGGGATTCTTCTTCTCTTCTATTTTTTCTCACTTCTTGTATATATTGTAAAACACTTCTCATTTTAGAGGGAGTGGGGGATATTATGGGATGTAGAGAAATTATGTAAAATTTGTCTCTCAATATTAATGAGTTGTAATCCTTATTTTGGGCCTGAAAAGTGACCATGAGCCTCTATTCTTCACATGTAACAAATTGTGTATATTTTGAAAGCAATAAATAATATGTTTTGTGGTGTTTCCTTCAACCCTAGCACTTTTATTGTTTTTCATTCTTGATGTTGTATTTGGAGAATTTCATGAGGTAAATTTGATGATGCCTCATGGAGTGAGGTAAAATGATGCCTTGGGTATGTGTCACATTTGTTTGGCCTCTTTCTATAGCATTTTCCTTCTCCCTTCTCCCTCAATAGGATATTTCTATACCATTTTCTGGTACTATCACCACCCTTTTAGCTTAGGATTTCCTTTTATGCATCTTTCTAACCCTCTCTCTCCTTGGTCCCTTGGAATGTGTATATTAGGATTATTTAGCTGCATTTCCTTCCATAAGAACAATTTAATATTAGGATTAGGTAGAGGAACCATCCTTCTCTGGAGGTCTATCTCAAGTAGCAAGTCCCACAACTTGAGAGATGGTCCCATGTTAGAAAAAAGTATGGATTTTTCATCAGTTAATCCTAGGGTACTACTTTTTTATGATAACAAGAGATTCTTCAACGAATCAATCAATATCTTTCCCTTCTCCTCTTCTCTCCATTTCTTTTAATTCTTCATTATACACAATCATTTTATTTTGTCCTATTTACTTAAGTGACAATATTTCTAATTTGTAAAATTATAAGAGAGATAATTTTTCTCTTCTAAGGGCAATTGAAAGGTCACGAGTAGAATAGGAAGGTGAAGAGTCATGTGGGGGAGACAAAGGTAAATTCATACGGCTATAGATTGGGATGGCTTCTTCATTCCAAAAGATCCTAGATTTTGAAGATTTATATTTAGTAACAATTATAAATTGTTGTTTGGATTTTGAAATTTGTATCACCAACACAAGGAATAAAATTATCCTTCCATTTCTTTGCTTATGTTTTCTCTACTCTCTCTTTTCTACAACTTTGTAAGTATGGTAATCAAGAAGGAACTTGGTGTCCTTGATGAATGAATCCAAGGAACTGTGTGTATGTATTGCTTATGTTTTCCTCTACTCTCTCTTTTCTACAACTTTGTAATTATGGTAATCAAGAAGGAACTTGGTGTCCTTGATGAATGAGTCCAAGGAACTGTGTGTATGTATTTTTTAGTCTCACTAAGTGCTTCATATGTGATTTCATCCAATTGAATGTTGAACTACTCTGGTTATTGGGTGTGAACTCTGTAATTTCCTAATCACAACAATAACCTCCCCTTTCCTAAGTTCTTTCCTTTATCCCTCATCGCTACAATTTCCTTCATTGTACCCCCATATAAATTTTACCTTCTAAGGTTCAATTATGAAGTGTACCTATGTGATCCCGATTATGCTGGCCACCCCCACAACATTAGATAGAATTAGGATAGTTTCACATTCAATAATGGGAGCCTCCCCATACACGAGAAGGAGGGGTGTAGCCCCATGAGCATTGGTGGAAAAACTTAATTTACCATACAAAAATAATTCACCAATAGAATAAAAGGAACGAAGAATATTTACATAAGGTGAAGACAGTAAGGACTTCATATGAGGCCATAATATCCTAACATTCTTAACAACTCGTAACATTTAGAGCTATGTTACGTTGACCTAAGATTCAAGAGCATCATATAAAAGAGTTGAAAAAAACATTACAAGTATTCACAAATTTTCTCTACATCAAGACTTTGCAAAGACAATGACATCTTGTAACAAAGGTGGGATACCTTAAATATTCCTTTGAAAAGGAGGGAATTACTTTCTCCTACAAATATCAAGTGGTATATGAAAAGGGCCATGTCTATATCAAATCCGATTCCATGCATCTTTTAGACTCAAGGTCAGTAAATGGGTTGGAATGAGATTTAGACCACCACTCATTCTTTTCCATATGCCCTCATGGAAAGAATCTTCTACATGGGGGTACATGAATTAAGAAAATGGGAAGCATAAGTTTGAGGAGAATGAAGGATTTTTTACCTCAAAAGATGACACTTTGGATTATCATGATAGTACTTATGATTTAAGTAGATTTATGGAGGACATGATTCTTGATCCTGATTTTAGGAAATGAGTTGCAAGAGGACTTAAAGAAATTTTGGAGGAGAATTATGTGTTCATTTAATGGCCTAATAATGACATTGTTTATCTTCCCCTTGTTTGGATATGCATGCATTATATAAATTTTCCTAATCTAAAGTATATAATATTTGCATTTTACTAGATTAGTATGTATATATTTGTTCCACCATTGTGTTCTAAACAATTATATGGCAGATCCTGGAGCTTTCAAACTTGGAAGTATTTGGAATTAGACAGGCATGAGCTTAGAGAACACACAGATATCCTCAATGAATTCCTAAAAAACCACTGTGTCTTATAACAATGAGGAACAAGATAGAATAGTGTGGCACAAAGAACAAAATGACATCTTCTCAGTCAAATCAACTTATGCTTTATTCTTTGAGGAGGAGACTAGTGAGGAAGATCTATTAGCTGGCAAGATATGGAACAAGAATATCAGTCCCAAGGTCAATATTTTCAGTTGGATTACGGTGATAAATAATATTCTAACAGTTGACAACCTCACCAAAAGAGGGTTTCATATGGTAAATAGATGTGCTCTATGTGAAGAGAATTTGGAAATGGTAAACCATTTATTTTTGGACTGCTCTTTTTCTTTTCAAATTCTATCTTCTATTCTGGGTTTGTTTTTGGTTAACTAGGTTAGCCCTAAGGAGGTTCAATCTACTTGGATTCAATGGAAATGTTTGTTCATAAGTCAAGGTCTGAAAAATCTTTGGATTATGAGTCTTGGACATCTGTGGTGGGAAGTATGGAAAGAACGAAATAGAAGGATTTTCAAAGGCAAGAAACTTCCCAACAAGATGATTTTTAACAAATGCTTACATGTTGTTAGAAATAATTTCTCCATCCTAAAGAATAAAGAAGTGGAAGTTATGGATAGAGAAAAACACATCATAAACAATTGGAACTTAACCTATGATCCTCAACCTAAGAAAAGTAATCCAAGAGAAGGGGTAAGATGGACTAATCCCAGAGAGGGTTTTATCAAACTAAATTTTGATGGAGCTGCTAAAGGGAACCCTAGAAAGGCTAGAGGAGGAGGTGTGTTTTGTGATGCAAAAGGTAAGTTTATCCTTGCTTACTTCTTTAATTTGGGTCTACAAACTAATCATGTTGCAGAGGCAACGACAATGTTTTAGGGAGTTAAGCTTGTGGAAGAGAGAGGTTTCAAGTCCCTAATTGTGGAAGGAGACTCTCTTAATATAATCTCATGTATGAAGGGAAAAAATATTGCTTCTCTATCTATTGAAGACTTTATTAAAAATGCCAAAAGGAAAATGTCTTCTTTTAATGAAATATCATTCCAACATATCTACCAGGAAGGAAATAGATTGGCAGATATATTTACAAATAAGGGGGTGGAAGCTTTAGATTTTATTGTGGTTGAGGAATTAACCAACCTGGAAGCTAAAATAATTCATACTCTTGAAGGGGAATATGTCCCCAATGCCATATCTTCTTAATGATGATTGATAAATATGAGGCTGCCTCTAGGATGATGTATCTGGTTATGATGATTCCTAGACTCATGCCAAACATAACTTCCAATCATCCCAAATATTAGATTGAAAAGGAAAATCCCCTCATTTATTTGAGCCATCCGCACATTTTTGTAAAACCAGCTACCAAAATAGATAGTGTTTACAGGACCACTACAAGAAGAAGAGCTACAAGGGTAAAATGGGAGGAGACTTGGTGTGAAGTGAACCTACCACAATCCCTACTATGTCAAAGGAAGCATCTGAGTTGTTAGATAAGGAAGGTTTGATGCAATTTTTAAAAATATTTTATGGTTTCGATGAAGATCTTAGTGAATTTGTGGCTAAAACTTGGAACAAAGGCCATGTTCGTGTTCGGAATTTCTCTTTCACTATCTCACCAAAGTTTATTGCTAAAGTGACAGGTTTTCCCCTAGAAGGAAGATGTATTTTCAAACCTAAGTCTGATTATAGTTTGGAGATTGATAGCTTCATGCAAGGTAAGGGCACCCCTAAACTCCTTCATAATGGTTATGCTAGGGAGGATTTTCCTCCACCCTATGAATAAATAGCTTTGTTAATGATGTCATACATAACCCTGGAAGGGAGATACAAAGTTGTCTATAGGTATCATTTCCCTATGTTCAATCATGTTAGGAATAACAAACTCTACAACTTTCCAAATTATCTGTATATTTCTCTTTCCAAATCTATAGCACAGGTTGGGAAAGGAACTTTTACCCTTCCATTGCATCAAGGGCTTATTAAAGCTATGTTGAAGCTGGGAACACCTCTCATTGGAAAAAATGAAAAATTCAGGGCTAATTTAGTGAACCCTGATCAAGAATATTTGGGGGAAAATGAGATCTCTGAAACCAATTTTTTTCACTTGTATGGAGGAAGTGGGGAAATCGGTGGCAAAAAGGACTAGGTCAATCTTGGCCAAATAAAATGTCAAGAAGAAGAGTAAGGAGAGTGAGGCTTCGGGACCACATGAGAATATTGAAGTTAGCTCTGATTTTGGGGAACAAAAGGAGGATAAAGTGAACCAGTTTAGCAATGGAGAGGGGAAAGAGGATGGGAAATAAGGTCAATATAACTCTGAGGGAAATAATTCCCATAATACGGAAGAAGCAATTGAGAACCTACATGCTCTCAAAGTTGCACAAAAGAATATGTTCAAAGATCAAGATACGGTGGTCAAATCTAATGTCTTTCTGAAAGAATTTGAAAATTGCGATCACAATGATAATCTTGGTATCAATAAACATAAACTTAGCATGGTGTCCATTGATTTGAGGGAGCTTTAGGAAAAGGTAGATAAACTCATGACTATTGTCCTTAGTGATCAACTAAAGAATGCTAATGAGAGATGTTTGTTTATGGAGAAAGAAATGTTGAAAATGAAGGAGATCATTATGCAGATTAGGGACGTCCATATCCTCAATGTCAAGAGCACCATTCACCACCTTAAACTCTTGGCAGAGATGATTCACTCCATGGAAATTGCCAAGAAAAAAGAAAAGGAAGGATCTAGGCCTAAAGTGGAGATTGTTGAACCTGATTATCAGTACTGGAAGTCCACTATTGCCATCTTGGTCAATGAATGGAATGGTTGCATGCATACAATGGGAGGAAAGAATGACTGGTGTTATGTTTTTGGAGGCAAGATCCCCTTTTGGTTTTGTTGTTAGTTTCCGGCTCTTGTTGTTAGTTTGGTACATTTGGTATTTAAGTTTGGTTTTTTTAATCTTTAGCATGTAGTTTTGTTTTTGGACTTGTGGGGCTTCAATGGGTACTCCCTTGGCCCTCTTTTATATTGGATCTTTCATACTTTGTTTGGGGTAGGGTCCATCGACACTAAAATTTTCCTCCATAATTTCTATTTCATTAATGTATGTATTAGGAATAGGATGTTGTTAAGTATAATTAGTTCTCATAGAAGATAACGGTGCCGTCGATGACGGTGTTGCCAATAATGTAGATACGGTAATACCATCAAAGTACAATAGGAATGTTGTAAAAGTAAATATTTGTCGTAAGTGGTCCGGTAATGTTAAAATGTCAAAGTTTGGGTAATTAGAAAAGTAGGGTCTACATGATTAGGAATTAGAATATTATATTGGTAATAAGGACAAGGAGTGAGGTCATAAATATTTTGTGTATTTTATTTGTAAAAAGTCTAAAAATGTGGATCCCATGTAAAATGATAAGGTTTATCTTATCTTAAGAGATAAAGCTTACATGTACAGATAAGAGTTAAGGTATGGAATATGATTCGTCGTAGTGGATTTCTTATCCTATCTTAGAGATAGGATGGATAAGCCTGGAAGTTCTATAAATAGAGAGGCCACCCCTCATTTAACATAGAAAGAAGTAGTGAGAAATATTGTAAGAAGTGTGCAAAGGAAGCCATCGATTAAAGGTGTGTTGAAGAAGCCATCAAGAGGTGTAATTGTAAAGTTTCTCCCATAGTCTTGTTTGCCCCATAAACTAATGTTCAAGTACTCATGGGTGAGATTGTAACAATTTTATGTTAATATTATAATTTACTTTGATATTTCAGATTTGTCATCATTCGGCCTTATCATAGTCGATGGTATTCTTGTGTTCGGTTGTTGTTTTGTTTCCAGATTACATCCACCAAACTAAAGGCTATGCATTAGTAAATAATCATAAAGCGAGAAGTTCCCAGTGAAGAATTATCATAGTGCCGGATTGGTGATGACATTTTGGTTACATTGCTTCGACCATTCCTCGTTGGTGGATTTTCCGGAGAGATATTCCCACTTAGTCAAAAATCAATCGGAGGGTAACCTTGTTTTTACTGTGCATAGTAGTTACCATGGTAAAGTCATTTTTGCCATGAATAGTAGTTATAATAGTAAAGTCATTTTTTGGGAATAGTGTTTAACGCAAAGATAAAGTCACTTTTACCGTGAATAGTATTTACCGCAAGATAACTTCACTTTTACCGTGAATAGTGTTTACCACAAGATAAAATCAGTTTTACCATGAGAAGTCAAGTTTTACCATAGTTTACCGTGGTCATTTCTATAGTAATTCCAATTATTTGTGCACATAAGTCTTGTTGATTGTACTTGTGGGTTGGTATTTCACGGTGGTTACTTTTGAAAATGGGAAAGATTCCTATTTTTTCAGCTCAATCTAATGAAGATGCTTCTTCTTTCATTCAAGAGTTTAAGCGATCTTGTATTTGTAATGGCCTTATAAGAAGGTAACAATGGATTGAAATTTTTCCTACCTTTTTGGATGGTTCAACACTTAGGTGGTTTGAAACACTAGGTGATAATGTGAAAAATTCATGGGATTTATTAACTAAAGTTTTCTTGAAGAATTTGGTGAACAACAGAAATATGCAGATCTCATGATCGAGATCACAAAGCTATCCCAAGGAGAGAAGGAGAAGATAAGGGATTATCATGCTCGTGTTCTAGAGCTAAGGAGGAAGCTCGATGCCCGATCCTAAGGAAGGACTAGCGGATGAGTTGATGAACGGCGTGGATAATCTCCTCTCAGTAAACACTTCATTCTTGGGATGAAGCCGAGATCGACAACGAGTGAAGTATGACCGCCCAAATACCATTGAACAAGCAAAGGAGATTGCAAGAAGGCAAAAAGAAAGCATGGAAGAGGAGCCCAAAGAAATTGTTGTTAAAGTAGAGCCTACACCAAAGACCTTTGGTCCGTAATCCACAACCACTCCCGGTGAGCACAAATATTTCTCCTAGTACATCTACCGAGTATGAAGATCTGCTTAGGAAGATGGGCCAGCTTAACTATTAATCTTCTTCAAGAAAGGAGTTTAGTTCTCAGGGAGAGATAGAGGTCCAAAAGAAATATTTCTGAAGTTGTTTGTTATGGTTGTTATAAAAGGGTCATTATAAGTATAATTGTCCAGATAGAGCTTCTACATCCGGTACAAGAGATAATGATAAAGGAAAAGCACTGTGAATTCTCTTGATGTAGTAGATAAGAGTAGAAATAATGAAGTAAATGTGTTTCTAACAAAAAGAAAGAAAGAAAAAGATAATCAAGATGGAACTGATCCTAAGAAGATGAAAGGAGAAATTAGTAAGAAACATAGGAGAAGAAAGTCAGGTGTGCAGGATTTTCGATTTCATAGGGGCAAGGACCATACTCCATCTTGGAAGATCTCGTCTAAAAGGCCTCGCAAATATTACATATGGTCAACTCTTGGCTATGTCTTCTCGAGAAGAGGCGGGAGTTGCAAGGTGGACTCAATGCTCGAAGAAGGAAGGAGGTTGAGGTCCCCGTTTTGGAGGCAGAGGCGATCCCTATGCTCCACAAGCTGAGGTATTATGTAATGGTATTTCAATTCATGATGTCTTAGTTGATGGAGGTGCTGCAGTTAATGTAATGACCGAGTTTGTAATGAATATGTTGGGTTTAAAAATTGATCGCCCTTCAACACTTATGTTAAGGTCATTAAATAAGGGAAAAACTAAACCAGAAGGTGTAGTTTCAAATGTGGCAATATCTCATTATGGGTGTTGTATGTGTGGTAGACTTTAAGTGATGAAAAATGGTATTGTTGCGTACCCAATGCTTTCACTGGGAAGACCATGGCTAAGGAGAGTTCATGCAAGAAACTACTGGAATGAAGGTTTCATGACACTTGGACGTGGTAGAGAGAGGGTGAAGATAAACGTGATCCTCGACATCATAAAGCAGAACCTATGGATTCAAGTGATGAAACTAATGATTGGACATCCTCTGATTACTCTAGTACTAGTGAAGTGGACACCGAAGATGAAGAAAGTGAGGTTGATGTTTCAGTCATGGATATTCTTCCAGTCACACCAACCCAGGACCCCATAAAATTATCTGAAGAAGAAGTTGATGATCATCTCCAACAAATAAAGATTGGTGATGCTTGTGATGGAGAGTGAGAAGGAATCCTACCTCCAAGCTTTTTCAAGGTACATGACTTATTCACTTTTAATTACAAGGAACTCCGTCAAGTAAGTTGGGTAGAACATTGTATTGAGTCGGTGGATGGTGCTAAGCCCATAAAGTAAATGCCATATAGAATGAATCCTAATTTTTCCAAGACCTTCAAAAGAAGAAATAGATAAGTTGTTTGATGCAGGGATTCATATTTGCTATGGAGAATTCGAATGGGTTTCTCCCATTGTGATCTCAATAAAAAAGAATGGGAAGCTACGCATTTGTGTTGATTACAGAAGCTCAATAAGGCAACAAAGAAGGATCATTACCCTCTTCCATTTTCATATCGATCTTGGATGAAGTAGCTGCCAAGAGTGCTATAGTTTTGCTTTGATGGATATAAATGCGCTACTGACCAAGTACGTATAAGCGAGAAAGATCGGCTAAAGACCACGTTCACCACTCCTTGGGAACATTTGCTTATAGAGTTATGCCTTTTGGGTTGTGTAATGCTCCAGCAACATTCCAACATTTGATGAATAGGGTGTTCGAACCCTACATTGGGACCTTCATCAGAGTATTTCTGGATGATTTTTACATCTATGGGAGCAAGTTGGACCACCTGCACTAGATGGAGACAACATTTCAAAGGTTAGATGAAGCACAAGCCTCACTAAACCCTACAAAGTGTGTCTTTGGATGTTCTAAAGGCGTTTTGTTAGGGCATGTTGTATCCAGAGATGGTATTGGTACTGATCCTGATAAAGTTTCAAAAATCAAAGATTTACCATTTCCTATGAATAGAAGTAAGTTGAGATCATTTTTAGGCCATGTGGGTTACTATAGAAGGTTCATCAAGAATTTCTCAAAGATTGCACAGCCACTAACCCGATTCTTGAAGTAGGATGTTACTTATGAACCAGAAATAAAGGCGCATGAAGCTTTTGGACAATCAAGGAAGCCCTGGTGTCTTCACTTGTTTTGAAGAATCCAGATTGGAGCAAGCCATTCATTGTGTACACTGATGCCTCAGATGCAGCACTAGGAAGTACTTTGAGCCAAAAGGATGAAAATGGGAATGAACATCCAATTTACTTTGGGAGCAGACAAATGAGCAAAGGCATTGAGGTAAATTATACTTATGCTGAAAAAGAGGCTCTGCTATCATTTTTTGTAAAGAAGTTTAGAAATTACTTGCTAGGGAAAAAAATTTCTAGTTGTAATGATCATCGTGCTCTAAAATATATTGTAAATAAGCCTAACCCATCAAGGAGGATAGCAAGATGGATAATTTTGCTACAAGAGTTTGAATTTGATATTATAGATAGGCCAGGAAAGAAGCATGTCAATGCAGATGCACTCTCTCGAGCCTATGATGGTTTAGGATCATCTTATGATGATGATGATTTCCCGATGCAAAGACATTGTTATCCTCGACACAATCCCTAATGAATACATAGATATTTGGAATTATCTCAATGAATTCAAGTTTCCCGATGGTGCCAATGCAAAGACTAAGAGAAAGATTACTCAAGCCTATTGGCGTCCATATTCTATTCTCGCATGGAGTATTATTTCGAATAGGACCGATGGACATGATCAAGAGAGGCGCTTAGACGTGATCAAGGAAAGGAACTGCTAGAAGAATTCCATAATGGTACATGTGGCGGGCACTTCTCTGGACAACTTACAAAGAAGAAGGATCTTAGATACAAGTTATCACCGCCCACTCTTTTTAAAGATTGTTATAATTATTGTAAGACATGTGATATTTGTCAAACACATGGTAACCGTAAGACTTCATCACCCCATTATGTCCTATTCTTCCACTTGGTCCCTTTGAAAAGTGGGGAATAGACATTGTAGGTCCACTTCCAACTACATCATGATTTGATAAATATAGAGGCAATGATGTATCTCAAGTAATGATTCCACAGATCAGGCTCGTGGAATTACCAAAGATTAGATTGAAAAGGAAAATGTCAAAATAAGTATATTGTAGTTGCCATGAGATTATTTAACCAAGTGGGTTGAAGCTAGGCCATTGAAAACAGAGGATGAAGTGGCAAGGTTCATATATGAACACATCATGTCACCAGATTTGGTTGTCCATTAGAAATTGTAATAGATCAAGGAAGCCACTTCATTAATGAGGTGGTAGAAGCCCTAGTCAATAAGTTTTCTATTAAGCACAGAAGGCAACAACATACAAGCCAAGCACAAATGGACAAAGTGGAACGAACAAATTTTGTGTTTGTGTCAAATTCTAGCAAAAGATGCGCAAAAGTTGCAGTACATAAATGGGATAAAAGGATTCATGCAATTAGATTGTGGGCATATAGGGCAACATCAAAGTCAAGACAGGATACTCCCCATTTCAGGTTGGCCTATGGCATTGATCCAGCTTCTTCCTATTGAGTTTGATATTCCCACCGTGAGAGTTATGAAAATGAAAGGATGGATGAAAGTGATTCAAGAAAGAAAGGTTGGTACATCTTCATTTGCTAGAGGAAATGAGGGAAATAGCAAAGGATACAAGCCATAAGAAGAAAATGAAGCGGAAGGAATACTTTGATCAAAAGATTCAGTGGTCTCCATTTCATGTGAATGACTTGGTCCTAAATTATATATGATTCCGATACAAAAAAAGAAGACAAAGAAAATTTCTTCCAAAATGGATGGGGCCTACAAAATAAAAAAATTGGTGAAAATGGTAATGGTACCGATCGAGAGGAATTGGATGGCACTCCCATTACGAAATGGGTCAACCATGACAAGTTGAAGATTTTCCAAGCACTGGGAATAGTCTACTCCGAGGACGGAGTAGAAGCTTGGAAGGGGAAGGCATGTCAAACACTAAAATTTTCCTCCATAATTTCCATTTCATTAATGTATGTATTAGGAATAGGATGTTGTTAAGTATAATTAGTAGTAGCATCTCATAGAGATAACGGTGCCGTCGATGCAAGGTGTCGCCAATAATGTGGAGTACGGTAATAATAATCAAAGTACAATAGGAATGTTGTAAAAAGTAAATATTTGTCGTAAGTGGTCCGGTAATGTTAAAATGTCAAAGTTTGGGTAATTAGAAAAGTAGGGTCTACATGATTAGGAATTAGAATATTATATTGGTAATAAGGACAAGGAGTGAGGTCATAAATATTTTGTGTATTTTATTTGTAAAAAGTCTAAAATGTGGAACCCATGTAAAATGATAAGGTTTATCTTGTCTTAAGAGATAAGCTTACATGTGTACGATAAGAGTTAAGGTATGGAATATGATTCGTCGAGTGGATTTCTTATCCTATCTTAGAGATAGGATGGATAAGCCTAGAAGTTCTATAAATAAAGAGGCCACCCCTCATTTAACATAGAAAGAAGTAGTGAGAAATATTGTAAGAAGTGTGCAAAGGAAGCCATCATTAAAGGTGTGTTGAAGAAGCCATCAAGAGGTGTAATTGTAAAGTTTCTCCCATAGTCTTGTTGAAGTACCTCATGGGTGAGATTGTAACAATTTTATGTTAATATTATAATTTACTTTGATATTTCAGATTTGTCATCATTCAGTCTTATCATAGTCGATGGTATTCTTGTGTTCGATTGTTGTTTTGTTTCCGATTACATCCACCAAACTAAAGGTCAGGCATTAGTAAATAATCATAAAGCACGAGGAGTTCCCTGAAGAATTATCATAGTGCCGGATTGGTGATGATAGGTCCCCTCAACCATTTTTTACCTCCTATAAAAAATAGATCATTACCATAAAGTTTTAATATTAAAAATTGACTCATGGCCATAGATTCAGGATAAAATATTCAATTAGCAAAAATTATGGGCATGTGAAATTAATATTAATTTAATTATTCGTAGCTCTACATATATATTACACTCCATTATTGTTAAAATATTGATGAAAAAATATCATACCATTAACCTATTCTTTTTATAGAAATTGAAAGTAAGATTAGTTTGAAATGCGGGAAAGTATCATAATTGATAAGTCATATGCATATCTATAATACAAATTTAGGGTAAATGGTTCCTAATTTAATATATTATACAATAATGATAATTTTAAAATTAGACAAATAGTCTTAATAAGTTATACTCTTTTATTTTTCAACAATAATAATTAAAATATAATTAGGGTTTTAGGTTGAGAGTGAGGAACAATAATTTTATGATCACACTATGACATAGAGTGCTCAAATGTACATAAAATGGGATTAAGGTGTCATCAAAATACTCACAAAATATTTTTGACACGGAACTCAATGGCTATGAGCCTATTCTCTTGTTTGATGTAGCTAAAAGTGCAACAATTCAAAAAAATAAGAACAAGCAATAAAATTTACAAATTTATTAAACAAGAAAGAAAAAATTATATTCTTCATTACTCCATAAGAATATATAAAATTCTTTAAATAAAACCACAACTCAAAGGTTGAGTTTTCATGCTTAATTAAAAAAAAATTTAAAAAGAAAAATCTATGAAAGCAAAAAATTAAAAAATCTAAACTACAATTAACCAAACTTTCTTTTTTAGAAGTTATTTTTTTGTAATATTTGCGTGCAAGCTTAGATGAGCCTAATAATTATCCCTGATTTTGTACATGTCTAAAAAATCTCAAGGGTGACCCACAACTCAAGTTCACAATTGGGTACAAAAATATTAAATTCAAAAATCTTAAAAATAGCACAAAACTATTAAAATACAATTTTCAAACTTTAGCTGGTTGATTTTGGCCGCAATTTTTTTTTCTTGAAACCCCCAATTGGCTGTAGAGATGTATAATATTACCACCACATATAACTCTTTAAGATATTTCTTTCAAAATAATTATCTCAATCGTTTCTCAGATAAAAATTTAAGGCTTTGCAAGATAGGATGACATGTCATTCTCTTTTATTTAAAAGAAACTCAACTAGATTGCGAGTTGTTTTGGTTTAACTTATGTTGAATTTTTCCTTTTCAAGCCTCTCTTGAATTATATCCAAGTGTTATCATATTTTTAATCCTCACTAATGGATCAAATACTTGTTGTAGTTTCCTCACCTATTAGTAATTTCCTTCTTGTCCAAAACTTGTGCTATTTTTTCTTACTTATTTTTTAGTACTTGTTGCATCCAGTACACTTATTATTATCCTTAATTATCCTCTGCATGAATTAATGTAAATCAGAAATGTTAAATACTGGAAAAACATAAAATTATTATGACAAATGTTTCTCATAAACATTGACATTTATCTTCTTCAAAATATTAAACATACAAATCTTATTGTACATCAACTTGGTGTATATTCCTAAAAGATATCTCCTTTTTCAATATACAATACAAAGGGGAGCATAATTATGATGCGAGTTTAAGATTTATTCAAAAAATTGTAAGTTATTCATAATGTGTGGGAAAGGTTGCATCATGTAGATAAAAATATAATAGTTCAATGGGAGACTCAATACTTACTCAATTTAGGGTGAATGGAATAAGGAATTTGAGGATTGGAGTGTCTTTTGAAGGATATAAAGGTCTCGCTCGGTTGCTCCTTGTTCCAATAAATAGTTACTTTCAACATTATTGTATTTAAAAATTAAATTTATCAAAAGAAATGTTAATTTTGTGTTATAGATAAGTGAACGATTATTAATGTTTTTAAATATATTATAGAGAATTCAAATGTACATGTTTTAGTACATACATAATTGTCCTTTCTTCTAATAATGTCTCCTTAAACTTTATATTTTTCCAACATTTCATCTCCTTAAAAATTAAGGACTAAAGTAGCAACCATCTTCGATCCCCAAAATTCCCAACAAACTCTTTTTGACATATTTATAAACTAATCAAATTTCCCCTCCATCACGTGTGAAAATCACGAAGCACCTTTACCAATCTATTCATCCAAGTTGAAGTGTTGTAAATGATTAACTCAATCATTGATCAACAAATTAGTGTTACCATATGCTTAAAAATATTTCTCTTTTGAATACATGTATTTAATCTATAAATAAAATAAAATAAGAATGGTATCAAAGACATAGTGGACCATGTTATTAAGATTAAAATATTACGCATGAATATCTTGGGGTTTCACCCACGTGATCTCGGTCTTCGCTTTATGAGTCTCAAGTCATGGGTTTGATTCCGTATTTACCCATAGCGTGTAGAGTGGGGCATTTGCATGTTACCCGGAGATTGATCACTTGTTCTCACCTTGTTTTAGAACCTCTCTCTTTGAGGCTCTATGTTGTTGGGTATTCATTGATTATTCTAGGCTATTAAAAATTATAATGCATGAAAACTATTTACATTTTACCACCTTATGTACAATGTAGGAAATCTAAATTTTTTCATCAAAAAAATCCAATTTTACAAATTTTCCTAATTTTCCCATTCCTTAATAATGCTAAGAGAAATCATAGTTTTCTATAGAAATATTTGTTATGTGAAATCAATATAATGCCTTCATTTTCCTTCATGCAAAAATTAAAATGAAAAGAGGTTTCGTATGTTTTGAGATGAAAAAATTATAATTGGTTTATGCGACTTGAGCATCAAAGGAGAGAAAGAGGAGGCATCATGTGTTTAGGAAGTAACCAAGTAATCACTCCTACTTTTTGGATGTATGAAGTAAAATAAAATTTTGAAACTAACAAAGATAAATATAGGAAAAAAAGATATTTATATCACTCTAAGTAATAGTGGTGCTTAAGGATTTTATTGTTGAATGAAATTGTTAATAGAACTTGAAAAAGTGCACCACCGCTAAGGGGTATGAAACTCCAAAGGAAAAGTAATGATAAATTAGATACATGAAATTCATGGAAAAATCCTTTTCATACTCCCAAATTATGTGTTTTCTCTTTAGTTCTACCACTACCACTTTGGCATTGACATAACCACCCATAGTAGTCTCACTCTTATTCTTTGGAGAAGCATTGTTATTCTCTGTTTATGCTCCCTTATTTTCTAGTAAAAGGAACGATCCCAATTTTTATAGGTCTTGACTATTAAAAACATTAGAGAAAATCCAAATAAAAACAAGAGATCTCCTTATCATATTGTTCTGGGAGGATCAATATGGAACCTCGTACACTTCAAAGAGGGTTGTACTTCCAATGGTGATTAGAATGCTTCACGTAATCAGTAAGAGTACAAATCACAAGGAAAATCAAGTATAGAAAGACATTGGTGTGTCTAGCATGCTCATAGATCAAAAATAAGAGGTACGTATAGGAGTGTTGTGTAAATGTTATGCATGACATGTGTACACAACCCTAACTAACCCTATTGGCATATTCTCACTAAGTGAGATGACTAGCTATATGAGGTGGACAATACGCCAAGTGTCGAAGAGACAAGTTATATACACCAACACCCCCTTCATTGAAGTTGAGGTAGAGGTCATGGAAAGTTAGAACTAAAAGATAACTCCCTTAGACAACTAAGAAATATGTGTCAATGGGGCCCGGTAACTAAAGGCCTAATAAGGCACCCATGTATAAACAACATCTCTTTGGAAAAATAAGAAGAGGAGAAAAAAGGGTCCCGGAAACTAGCCCTGATGAGGTACCTGCACAATTGAAATCAACCACGTGACCTTCGAGCACACACACTCGGCCTCCCGAGGTCATCTCCAGATAGTCGATATAGAATGAATGGATGTCTATATGTAGTGGAAATAAGTGTGTATGTGATAAACAGGTTATCAGGGCAAATCTAATATCCTCCATGGGTACCAAAGGGATCTACTCGTCAAGGGAAATGAAAGCCTCTCTAACCTAAATGAGTGTGATGGTACAGTCAAGAACAATACACATGCGTAAAATACTATCAATGTCTGTGTGTGAAACTCTCTCAACTAGGGTGTGGAATACATGGAAATTGACCAACACGCCCTCTTAATGATGTCTAAACAAGGACATGGAATAAATGAGAGAGGCGTGGTTCTGCTAGATCTATGTGCAAAGTGAGTTGGTTCAGTCCAGAACGCGAAATCTCTATAAGTATCTTTGTTTAGGATGTTAAGCAGTCTAATAATATCTGGTGGATTTGGGGATGTTCTATAGACTAGGAAATGTAACCCAGTGTCTAAATCATGAGTTCTTTAGGCTCATTGGGTTGGGGGACCCTGGGATCACAACCGTAAACTCTCTCTTGTTGTGGTCCAAGAATGGTCATGTGTGCATTTGTGTAATTTAATCTATGAAATAAAATAACAGGATAATCTAAATAAATGAAATCTAACTATGTTTTTGTATTTTCCAATATAGAAGAAATGAAGCAATAAACAACAATCTAATCTAAGTTAAACTAATCTTTTTGTATTTTCTAAACTTTCTGAATGAAACAAGAAATGAAGAAATTTCTTCTACTGATTTAATTAAAAGATCCTAATAAAATAAACAAAGGTAATTATTTATCTATGCATAAATATATTTAATCTATCCTAATTAAAAAAATTCCAAAATGTAATTGTGGATGTGAATCCTCTGTTCTGCTTCGAGGCACAAGAAGAAATCAAAGCTTCTCATAATATTTTCTTCCCCTGCAACTTCCCTGACAAAAGTAAATAAGGATTCAATGGAGGTTTTACAAATGAAAATATATTGCAGTTGATTCTAAATTAATGTAGAAGCATTCCTCCAGACACACTTCCCTTGCAAACCCACAAGGATAGGAAGGAAGTTATCTATCACCAGAATCTTTTCAAAATAAATGGAAGCTACAATATTTAATCTATCTATTGCAGCTAGAAATGACCTTTTCTACTCTAGTAAATAAGTGTGCATACAGATTCAAAAATAAAGAAATGAAGAAAATCAATAAAGAACGATAACCTAGAAATTATAGTGCTAAAGCAATGCCAGTTGTGGTATCACTTTATGTCCCCTTAGTTATATTTTCCAATCTTCTATGTCCACGTGATTCCAGGGAACTTGGAATGCAAAGGAAGAAAAGAAGAAGGTGTTGGAGAAATGGTGGCTTGCAAGTGGTCTAGTAGCAATGCAGGTAGAGGAAGAACAACACAAAATAAAAGTGCTTGGTTATGTAGTCTCTAGCAAGATTTCAGCAACATAACAATACAATTCATGATAAAACTCCCTAACCATTTGCTTCAAAAGAAGCATTGGTTTTATTAAACATAGGCTAGGAAATGGTCTAAGCTATTTGGAAGAAATGGGATGCCACATCACAACAAGGAGAGGGAGTTAACTCCCAATTAACAAAAAAAGAGGAAGAGGAAGTTGGTATGTATCCATCAAGCCTACAAACAACCAATTTGACTAAGAAACATGCACTAAAATCACGTTTGAAGATGTGGACACATGTTTAAAACATGCCAAAAGAAGTTATGGAAAAATGCATGCAACCTTCGTTACATACACAATGTGGCGATTACACAACCGTCGTTGAGAGAATACTAGTAGTTGCGTAACCACCACAGAATTTCCGTAACTTAAGGTCAAAAAGCTAAGGAAAAACACTACAGAAAGATAACATAAAGCGAGAAAAGCAAATAAATGGCTAAGCAAGGTATTCTAAGATTCAAATATACACTACAAAGAGGAAAAGGAGCACACCTTTGTAAATACATAAATCATAGGGGTTTTAACCATTTCCGTCAATGTAGCACATCCCAAATGTACGTCCTCCCATGTACAATAAGGATATCAAGTAATGGAGGAAAAACCCCTAAGGGAAAACATCCACTTACAAGAGATAAGACTCCCCTAAACAACCTAAGAAAGATGTGTCAATGGGGCCCAAAAATTAGGCTTGATAAGGTACCCATATACAAACAACATCCCTTTGGAATAGAAGAAGAGGAGGAGAGGACTAGAAATCCCAAAGAATATGGGAGACTCCAACAAACTTTTCCTTAGTGAAGGGCTTGGTGAAAATGTCTGCAACCATATCAAAATTCTAATAGTACTGCAAAATTTGATGATGTCATCATGAATCAAATCTTGAATGAAGTGTATATGTATCTCGATGTGCTTCATTTGATGATGTTGAACTAGATTTTAGAAAATCGAGATGGTGCTCATGTTGTCACAATAGATGATAGTAGGTCACCGATAGTGAATACCAAACTTTGTCAAGATACCTTGTAACCAAAAATCTTATGTAGTAGCGTTAATTAATCCTCTGTACTCTACCTCTATAGAAGATAACACAATTGTGTTCTACTTCTTGATAGACCAACTCATAGGACCTGAACCAAGAGAAAAATTATAGCCTAAGGTAGATTTCCGATGATCAAGATCACCGGCCCAATCAAAGTCAATATATCCAACTAAGTCAATATCTACTCCTCCTAGATAATGAATTCCATCTGTATAAGTTCCATGAACATAATGAAGGATCCACTTCGTTGCTTTCCAATACAACTCATGTGGCTCCTGCATGAATTTGGACATGATCCCAATGACATATGATAGATCCAGATGTGTGTGAGTAAGGTAAATCAAGATCCCCACTAACTGTCGATAAAGGGTACCATCAACCAAGGGAGTAGAAGTAATAAAAACCAACTTAACCCCGGAAAGGAAAGGAGTAGGAGAAGGCTTATAATCAAACATATGAAACCAAGAAAGAAAATCAAGGATTACTTATGCTTTGAAATTATAATTACAAGGTCAGATTGTGAAATCTAAATCCCAAGAAAGTAATGAAGCAATCCTAAGTCAGACATAGAAAACTTTTTGGATAAGGAAATATTCACAAAATCAATGATAGAGGAATAACTTCTCGTGATCAACAAGTCATCAACATATAGAACAAGGATGAGTATGGAGTCATCCTACCATAAAATGTAAACATTTGGGTCAGAGTGACACCAAGTGAACCCTGATGTAAGTAAAAAGGAGTCCATCTTGGCATACCAAGTACGAGGGCCTTGTTTAAGACCATAGAGAGACTTCTTTAACTTAAAAATGAGGGAGGGATCATGGACATAACCTGAAGGTTATTACATGTAGATCTCTTCGTCTAGGTCCCCATGAAGGAAGGAAATCTTAACATCCATCTAATAAACTTATCATATGTTTGTCAGTAGCGATAGAAAGGGTCACTAAATAGAAGTCATCTTCACAACCGGAGTAAAGGTTTCTAAGTAATCAACCCCAACTACCTAGGAGAAACCCTTAGCTACTAGTCACACTTTAAACTTATCGACATATCCATCTACACCATACTTTGTTTGGAACACCCACTTACACCGAAACGATTTTTTCTTCCTTTTGGAAGAGGGGTGAGATCTCAAGTATCATTCTTCATGAGTGAGGAATACTCCTCATCCATGACAAAATCCCACTCAGAATACCATAAGCCTCCGGAAATACTAAGGGTCGAAGTGGAGGTGAAGAAGGAGTGAGGTCCAACAAAATCTAAGTGAGTCTACCTCTTGTTCAAAGGAACTCCCATCCACTCTCCAACACTCTACAAAGTTTTCCTAGCCCAACGAGGACTAGGAGGATTAGGCTCAGAGTCGGAAGATTCTTCACTCGAGTGAGAAGGAACAAAGTTCCAATCAAAACTACTCGGAATCGGAAGACTCTAAGCATGAAGGTCGGTAGGCATAAGAGGATCAAGAGGAGGAGGAGCATGCTTAACAACATCATCATTCAAAGAGTTGGATTCAGAATCAGAAAGCATAAGAACCTCATAAGGTAGAGAAGTAGAAGTCAAAGAAGACTCATCAAATTCCACACTTATCTCGATATTAATCTCATGAGTAATAGGGTTCAACAATCGATATCCCTTCATGGCATCATGATATCCGACAAAGATAAAGGGTTTTGATAGTGGTTCCAAAGACTTATGTTTATTTTTGGGAATTTGTGCCATAGCATTGGATCTGAAGACTCGAAAGTGCTCAACATCAGGCTTGCATCCAAAATAAGCTTCAAAGGGTGTCATCCCTCTTATGGCCTTGTGTGGAACACGATTCTAAATGTAACAAGAAAAATTCATTGCTTCATCCCAATACTATGGAGGAAGGGACTTTGAGTGAACCATACAAGTGGCCATATCCTTAAGAATTTGGTTCTTTCTTTCGCAACTCCATTTTACAAAGCCACATAAGAAAATCTATGTATTGCAAAAGCAATCCCTTTAAAGTAAATAAATCCTCAAAACTATTTCTCACATACTCACCTCCATTGTTAATTCAAACAACCTTGATATACCGTTCCACTTGTTTATCAGTAAGAGCCTTAAAGTTTCGAAATGATCAAAACTTCAGACTTAAGCTTAATAAAATAAACCCAAGTTTAACACAAAAATTCATCAATGAAGGTTTAATATATATATATATATATATATATATATATATATATATATATATATATATATATAATAATATATATATATGGGAAAAGGGCTGAAAATGTCACTATGAACAAGATCCAAAAGATGAGTAGCTCTCCATGATTTTCCTTTGTCAAAAATATTTTCAAGGTGCTTCCCGAGGGCACAACCCTCTAAAGACCCTTAGAAAATATGACATGGGGTAACCCATTGACCATTTCATTTTGGCTCAATTGTTCAAGGTAATGAAAATTCAAATTGCCAAAACACTCATGTCATAGCTTACTAACCTCATCTACATGAGTGAGCAAGGAAGTGGGCATCAAATAAGAAGTAAAGTGGGAGAAGGTATACAACCATGAATGGTGATCTTCCTTTCCCTCAACCATTGTAGTGTCATTGTGAAGCTCATGAATAATCAAAAAGTTAGGAAAAATTCCACTCATTCCTTCACCAAGGTGAGTGATTTGGTAAACTAATAAGAGATTGGTAGAGAGATCAAACACTCAACACTTGGTTAAATGATCCCCCATCCATCTCTATCGATCCACTACCAGAAACCAACACTATGGTTTCATCACCCAAAGTGATTTGGGACATGCCACATGTTTCGATATTGGAGAACTAAACATGCGAAGAAGCCATGTGGTGTGAGGGAAGGGAGTATATAATCCATGTTAATAAAGGAACAAATCTAGCTACAAGGGCCTTTCCTTTCTTCTTATCAAATTTAGACTCTCTTGCAGTGGAAGAATCGGCTTTCAGATATTTTTTTATAGACTTAGGAAAACCTATATGATTTTTCTCAAGTAAATGAGTAAGGTGATCAATTTATTTTCTCATACATTGATGCTCTTCATGACCAATCTTCTTGCAATAGGAACACTTACACTTTTCTTTATTCACTTTAGGCTCAAAGACAAAGTATTCATGTTTGGTTTGGATTTGGCTTGGTTGGTCTTGGTTTCCTTCTTAGGTTGGTCTTTTTATCTTTTTTCTTTTGATTCTTCTTTCCCTTACTATTACTTTCTACAAGGGCATGTGACTTGGACTTGAGAGACCCCATTTGAATGATTTTGTCCTATTCTCGAATGAGTTAGGAAAAAAAACTGTCAAATGAGCGCATATTCAGAGCATTCCCAAAGCAACTTTCGTAGCATGAAAATTTGACATGAAGACGGAGTATTTGGGACCTAAATTAGAAAGAATAGACAAGATAAAATGGGAATATTTTTTCTCCACATTCCTTTAACAACAATCTAGTGTGGACAAACTTTGAGAAGAATGCATATAGGTTTTCAAAGTCACTAGGATTTAATCCTAGTAGTTCGTTTTCCAACTCATGCACTCTCATGTCATCTTGTTGTCCAAACATATCATATAACATTTTCAACACGTAATTGGGTATTTTGGATGACTCAATGTGGAAGAGCAAGTCGAGAGAAATAACATACAAAAAAAGACCTAATACTTCATGTCACTTCGGTTCAACCACTTAGATTTTTCAGGCTCATTGTCAGGTTCAATCTCAGCTCCCATGGTGATGCGAAATAACCCTTTACCCCTTAGTTTCATTACCATTTTTGATCTCCATTTGAAGAATTTGAATGGCATAAGAAAAGGAATTGAAAGTGCATCCATTGTGAAGAGAGAGAAATAATGCATGCAAAAAAAAAAAACATGCAACACAACCACCTAGGATAATATTATAACCCCCTTTTTGGAACTTTATAGTTTAGTGTGTTGGATACAATTTGGTGTGAATGTGCGTTGTGAAACAATTGGTCACTCACCTTACAATCAACATAATAACACGCAAGAGAGGAGACCACAATCAAGTTTTTGTTGATTACTCCAAATCGACATCGTAAACAAGCAACACACTAAAAAAACAAGAGAAGGGACGAAAGCAAGTCCCGTTGTGATAAAAACATCTCACGTCAAAAAAAACCCCTTCTATTGCAAGACTTGTGGATGCGTCCAGAATAATAAGGGCTATTATAATGCGTAAAAAGGGATCAAGATGAATCTTGGAGACCTCCAGAATGCGAAAATGCTCCCGGAAGGTAGAAAAACTACAAAACACACTCCAACACGTGATTAATACAAAAACGCCTAATAATGCTTAAAATCGCACTTTTAGAAAACACCAATTTGTCTAATTTTACGAGATAAAAGGCTAAAAAGGAACGAAAAAAAATGTTTAATTGTATGAAAAATATACCACTAATCTAGAGTAAAGAGCTTAAAATTTTTAATTAAATAAAAAATCCCTATGAAGATTAATTAAATTAATCTACCTTTAAAGGATTCAATTTTATTAGACCCTAATAAAGAAACTAAGATCTAACAATTGATTAAACCTTATATTTAAACCACCCTACTTTAAAAATATTCAATCCCACTTAATAAACACCGACCTTATAAAAATCTAACCCTTTTTAATAACTAACCGACCCACTTAATTTAAAAAACCAACCCTTTTATAAAAACCACTATATTTTAATTATACACTCTTGTTTTAATTTACTTATCCACTTAAGCTTTTTAAAAAAGGGATTCAAAAAAATGATTGGGAGAACAAGTTTAGAGGTTCGGTCAATGATGGGTGATGTCGGTCAATGGCATGGTGAGTAGGATGGGAAGGACAACGTGGGGCTCGGAATTTGATGCAAGTTTAGGTCGGAGCCGAGATGGCAGACCCGGATCTTTGAGCGACGAAGTCAAAGGATGTAACGACACGAAGGGGTGACCAATGGTCGAGGTTTGGCAACTAGGAAGCGTAATCGGGAAGCGAACCCGGAAAAGCATGTTGCAAAAGAAAAAGGTAGAAAAAAACAAAAACAAAAATTCGCATATTTTAGCCAGAGTGCAGAAAGAACACAAAGCATGCATGCCGAAAAAACTCAAATGCAAATGCGATACGTCTAAAGCCACACGTAAGAAAAAACGGGGTGAAACAACAACCCACAACACATGCAAATCAAGAACCCTAACTCGATGTAAAGGAAAAAAATCAGTTCAATTTGCAAAACCAAACAACAACACGTTTGAACAATGTGAGGGGTTGAAAAACTATTCGCATGCAAAAACGAGTAGGGAAAGCAATCAACGTTGTGGTTAATACAATGCAAGAAACATGCAAAAGGAAATATAAACCCGAAGCTAAATGGAAAAGACTAACATGTAACCTCGACACACGCACAAAACAAGCAAAACAAGATGTCGGCTAACAAGGGTGAAGGGAAGCAAAGGCTAATGCAAAACGAGCCGAGAGAGCTCAACTCAATGCACAAAACCCAACTCGATGGGGAGCTCACCGAGCTCTGTAAGAGTTTGGTCGAGTTGAGGAAGGAGAGACAAAACCGTGGTTAAACCAGAAGTAAACCAATAGGGGAGAGGATGAACAGGGCCCATAACACATATTTATAAAAAAATCACTTGCAATTAAAAATCATCATATTAAACCAAAATGCAAAACCTACCTCTAGATTTAGCGGTTCCTTCAAACATGGTATTGCAGCTGACTAGCTAGATCTAGATGGAAAACACCTAAAACCTGCACATGTAAAACTAGAAAATCAACACAAACTCCAAGAAAGAATATTGTTAAACCTATAAATAAGATTCCAAAAATAAATCAAAAACTTGCTTGAGAAGCACAAAAACCAAAAATGAAGTAATCGGAAACCAAATTCAAACGAATACACATTTATCAAACATCCACTCTGATACCATATCGGATTGTTCCAAGAGGATAAATACAAAACCTCATACACATCAAAGAAGTTTTCACTTCCAATGGTGATGAGAACACTTCACGTAATCAACAAGAGCATGAATCATAAGGAAAATCAAGTATAAAAAGACATTGGTGTGTCTGGCATGCTCATAGATCAAAAATAAGAGGTACATATAGGAGTGTTGTGTAAATCATGTGCATAACACATGTACAAAACCCTAACTAACCCTATTGATATATTCTCACTAAGTGAGATGACTAACCACATGAGGTGGACAAGACGTTGAGTGTCGACGAGACAAGTCATATACACCAACACTCATTACAAACCAATAAGTATTCTTTTGTATTTTCCAAACCCGAGCAACCATGACATGTACACTCATTTTATATATGATTATTTTTCAATTATACATGAAGAACTTTCTATTGTGTATATTGTAATTCCAATTTTTTATTAATATGGAGAAAACCCAATTATAAACTAGTCTTTTATTTGTGTTGAGTAAAAATATTCTTTATAAGGAATAAAAATAGCGAAATATTAAATAATTCTTCAATCTCAACACACTCCAATGCTTATGGATGAGGATATAAATTCTCAAATAGTCGGTTTGAGGTTGTTTTTCCTACAGAACATCATCTATTGAGATTTTCTTTTCATATTTTGAATTTTGCATTGTGTATATTGAACATTACACTTTGTCTTCTCACAATTTAATTAGATTATTAATTTATTTTTTCTACAATTCTTATTATCCTTACTAATTCATTTGTAACTATTCTTTAATCTTACAAATATATTTATATCGATAAGAAGACAATGTGAAGTTCAATATATACAATGCATAATTAAAATTATACATTATGCAAATTTCAATAGATAATGTTCTTATAGGCGAAACAACCTTAATTTGGCTATATGAGAATTATTTTCCTTGTCCACAAATATTGAAGTGTGGTGAGATTGAAGAACGGTTTTTTTAGCACTGCATGCTCCTTTTGATTGCAAATAAAATTGTGTTCTAAATGAAAATTTAAATAATGTGTTACAACATAAAAAATATTTATAATGGTTATCATAAATATATTCACACAACTTTTTTTAAATGCAAGGATACAACTAAGGCATGGCCATCATGTGCATATATTTATAATGGTTCTTGCTGAGGTGGAAAGAATCGTGGAATACATGAACTCACAAATTATGAAAAGTGCCAAAAAAAAAAAAATTGTCTTTAGAGCTCAAAGTCAAAAAAATGGACTAAGGGTAATTTGGATAAAATTTCAAGAAAATCGTGGGAGGAATTTAATTTTATGTCTCGAAAATCTTGTGGCTGAAATTATCCATTTGGTATGGGATCTAGAATTCAATTTACTTGTAGACTTGGAAACTTATTATAATATTCTCCCAAGACACTGGTAAAATTTGGCACATGGTACTCGTAGAAACTTATATGCATAGGGCAGATTCTTACATATTCCAAAGTGGAATGTGTAGGGGTTGAAAGAACACGGAAAATAAATGGATATTATTTTATAGACACAAATATTGGAAGAATACATGGGGAAAGGAACAAACAAAAGTAGGATGGGAAACTAACTACTATGTACATAGTGTGACAACCGCGCTTAGGGGTATTACTTAAGAAACATCTTGTTTATTGGGATATACAGGAATTATCCATCAAGTCTTGAGAGATCAAAAGCATTATTTTCCTTTACCCAGTGATATGATAGAGTCCACTCTAGATTATGTCATAATTTGTATACCTCCCAGGATTAGACCAATTTGCATTCCATTTCCCATTTGAGCATAATTCTTTAACACTTTAAATAGTGACCCTATTATCAAAGAATCACTTGACTATCTATTGTTAATATTGGATATTTTGCCTTGATTTTTTTCTAATTTATTCAAAATGTTCCTACTCTATCATTTTTTAATATCCTTGTATTATGATATTTTATCTCCAATTGACAATCTAATTCTATTATCGGAATTTCTATTGAGGTTAGAATCCTAGATTCTCTTCCATATCATAGCATGAAGTGATATTTTCAAATTGATCATTTTAGAGTGATCTTCTCGGCTCATAAGACACGATCTACCATGGTATGTCATTGTCTTTGATTTTACTTAAGTGTTTGCTTCATGATTTCGATTAAGTTATTGTGAGTGGACTCTGCAATTCTATCCCTTGAGGATAGTTATTAGAGTAAGTCTTTAGGTATATGAAACACTTAAGAGAAAACTCATTTAAACTCCCATCAATTCCATAGCATTTTCATATATTGTTGTGTGCAAAAACCAAACAATGTGATTGTTTTGTTAAGAAAATCAATGATGAATCCTTCAATATAAATGTGTCAACCCATCGTATAAAGTAATCGGTGGTAATCAAGATCCATTTTTGGCCAACATTAGAAGTGGGTTATCATATCAATAAAATCCAATCCTGTTGAGAGAAATGATAATTGGTGTAATTGGTTACAATGGGTGCTCTTTTTTTCCTTCCAATGAGTAAAAGGCACTCATGGCATTTCTTTACCCATTTGAATGCGTATAAAAATAATGTATGCGCCCTTATGATCTTTTTGGCTATTATTCAAGGAGTGAAATGGCCACTAGAAAATCCTTAGTGAAACTCTTTTAACACTCTTTCTACATCCTTAGGTTTAATACAACTTAGTAGGATGGTGTCTAAGTTCCTTTTGAACAATATCTCATTAATCAATTCATATGGAATATCCTAAAGTCTAAAATGTCTTCTCTTTGTTTTGTCCAAGATGATGAGGTATCCCCAATCTTTAGGAATCATATTATTTTTTGAGTTCAGCTATGAGCTTCATTTACTTCATTTAGAGTTTGATCACCCTAAGTGCATACTAATTATGAAGAGTTATCCAAGTCTTCATACAAGTGTTTGAAAATATATTTATCTCTTATTTATTAGCTTAGAAAATTGCATTATTTTAGCAATCCAAACCGCCCTCTTCTCATTAATATCTCCTCTCAATATGTTTTCTTTGACACTTGGATGAATGCCACAAAGCATAATTATGTTTTTTAATAGGATATTCTTGAAAACTTTTAAATCCTTGAGGAATGTATAAGTATGTTTTTAAATAAAGTTATGTTTTTCCTCATAGTCCTTGAGATTATGACTTACAAAATCAATAGTTTTCTCTATATAGTGTTGGTTCTTCTAGGTTCAAACCACGAAATGTTATTTTGACCACCAATCACATAGTGTATGAAATATTTCTCAAAATTTGGGCTCAACAACATCACAGATTGAGAAGTTGGTTTCTTTATCTATTTAAAAATCCCCTTCCCTTCTTGTGTTAATTTTAAATATGTTTCTTTCCTCGGCATGATTGTGATAAAATTGATTGTGCCACACAAAAATTATAAACTTCCTCACAAAATTGATCTTCCCTAAGAATACTACATGCTCTTTTTTTTGCAGAGATAAAGCAAGGATTGTAGACACTCCTTTAGGATTTATGGTTAGACCATATTTTCAGCAAATATGGCCCAAAATATTTCCTTCATGGACCATGAAGATAGATTTCTTAGGAGTAAGATACATCCCAAAATCTCAACATTTTTTAAAACCTGCTCCAAATGCTCCAAATGATATTCTTTCATCTTGGGAAAATAGTGACATCATCTAGGTAAGCTTAGATGATATCATTTATTAGGCTCTTGAAATCCATGTCAAAATCCATCTTAAAAGTAGCTCTAACATTGAATAGTACAAAGGACATTCGTTTATATGAAAACTTGAAGGAGGTCATGTATTGATCCTCCTCTTTGACTAGAACTTAATTATAATTTGAAAGACCATCTAGAAGTGAAAAATTCTCAACTCCATACATTTTTTTGGAGTATTTGATCCGTTGAGGGAAAGGGATGATGATATTTAAGGCATGCTATATTGAGGTCTTTAAAATATAGGCATAAACGTATCTCACCAATTTTTCCTCACAAGAACTAGATTGATCACCTAAGTAGAACTCTTAATGTAGAAGATAATGTTGGACTCAATCAACTTTATCAATTCCTTTTACATAAGGGGATCAATTTTAGGATATTGATAGTCCTTTTCTTCTATCTCAGTCATGTGGAATTAGGTGTGATACCTATGGTATGTTGGATAACATTTTCATTATAACCCTTACACTACTATATATAGTGCAAAAAATGTCAAAATTTGTTTCGAATTTGCATCAATTCATATATCATGATTTTTTCATTTTCAATGTAATTTAAGACACAAGTATGATGTCAATGTGGTGGCACAAATGTGGTGCAAAAGTGGTGTTATTAGCATCCCATTTGTGTCATGATAATCTCTAACTTAAAAATAAAAATATCAGGCCCATCGACATCCTTTTTATTATTGTTAGGAATATGTGCTCACAAAACATTAAAAAAGATAATGCACTAGAAACATGTCGGCATTCAAATGTAGAGGATGGAAATTAGGTAAAGGAGGGAAATAAAAAGGGAAAATATGTGTGTGGAAGAAGAATAAAATGGAAGAAGAAGGGTATGAAGAAAACAACTACACAACCTTTAAAGAGGAGGAAAAACATGATAGAGACATGAGAAAAGAACACATATGTAATGAGGAGGTGGAAAAGGAGGAATATTGCATGGACAAAAGAAGAGAGGTAGGTACATATTTTTATTATATAAAAAAATTCCTAGTTCAAAGATTTAATTTATAACAAAAAATCTAAATTTTACAAAAATAAAAGCATAGGAATTAAAAATAGCAAAAAAACAAACCCTAGCCCAAAATACAATAAATCATACCCCAAAATATAACCAACCCACGATAAAAAGTAGGAAAAATATAGTAAAGCATAGAACAAAAAATGAAAACTCTATCCTAAAAAAATAATAATCCCTAGCCCAAAAAATAACAAACTTTAAGAAAAAAAATTATGAAAACAAACAACAAACCATAGAAAAATTACAAACCATAGCAAAAATCAAACAAACATAAAAAAATGAAAACTATCAAAAAGAAATTAACTCTACGAAAAACAAAAACCCTAATGATAAATACCAAATTCTAGCGAAAAAACTAGTATAACAAACAAATTGTAGCAAAAATAACAAATCTTTGGAAAAGAAAAAAACTTTACAAAAACAAACATCAAATCCTCACAATAAACAACAAAACCTAGCCCAAACAATACAAACCCTAGCATTGTTTTAATATAGGGAATGATATGGTTTTTTATTATTTGATAAATTATTGTTATTATTTTTAAATACTAGGTACATAAAAATGAGTAACCTCATGATCATCGGTCATAAAGTGTGGGATGTGGAAGAACCAATATACGTGAGGTTGTATAAGTAACTACCATTATACACTAGTGAAATGTCACATTCATATCATGGATATCAAGATTTAGATGTGTGTCTATTCACAATGTGTGTCAACGATATTCAAGTGAAGAGATTCTCGAAATAATGCTCTTGTTTCACATACTAAGGAGGTAATATTTTGTTTTATTTTATAATATTTTTAGTCATGTAGAAAATTTATTTTCTACTTTATTAGATTTTTTAATTTATCGTATTTGCATATTATCCTCTTTACTTTGCCATTGTATTTCAACTTCATACATCTTGTGATTAACATTTATGAGTAGTGACATTTTCATGTGGCCTATCATGTTTGATCTTTAAGGAAAAAAATAAGGTTGATGTATGGATATCTAATGGATTTAAGCAATAACCATATGAATTCTACCATGCAAGATCTAGTTATATTCATGTTTAACACCTTGAATCAGTCAATACACTCCATTATATTAAACACAATAAATACACATAAGCTTCTTACAATATTTAGTACCATAAGTTCATGCACACATCATATCTGGTAGCATAACTTCACAATAGCTCATATCATCCTCTTATACTACGCAGATCACTACATATTTATAAGGGTGGGGACTTTCCCTTCACCACTTACATAATTCCCAAAATAGGTCACATGCTGAAAATAGCCATGCACCTTTACAATAATAGACACACATGCAAGTGTGCTAATAATAGATCTCTTCTAGTTAACTGAAAAATAATAATTATATTATTAACTCAAACCCATGCAAAGCGCTTAGTAGATGCTCTTCCAAAAATAGCCCTTATGTGTGTTGCATGCAAGTCTTTATCCGGTTTGTGTGCTCTACACGCTATCTCCAAAAATAGCCCGTAATCCTGAAAATGGCTAAGTCCTAAATCTGTCCTTGTCTTTCACGCATGTTTCCTTCCCTATCCTTCCACACCTTTGAACACACCCTATTCCCATGCATGAACCTTTTGTGCCTTTCTACTAAGTATCATACTTTTCTTACTCAACATTACCCCACACAAAACTGCATTGCCACCCCGGAAATGGTTTCCTCTTGATATCTAAAGAATAAAGTATAAGGAATGGAATGAATGTAAATTAAATAATTACTTACAAAAAGAATGAATTTTCACCCTACAACATCCTCTGTTTCAACTAGAAGAATTAACTCTTGGATATTCCTCTTTGATTTCAGCCTCTAAGGTTTTCCAATCACTTAGCGTGACTTCTTCCTTTTCTAGAATATCTGATGCAATAGAATCTAACTCCTCTTGCACAATCTCTTCCTTCTCATTCTAGCAATACTATAACAATGTTGGACATTATAGTCACCCTTCCTTCTAGAAGATCCATCTTCTACATTATAAGCTTTCCAATTTCATCCAACCTTTCTTTATGGGGGTCTTGGGCCACTGCAAGGGCCTCATGCACTTTTTTTACTAGTGCCAATCATTCTCGCACACCCCAAAGTCTCATCCTTCATGGCCTTCAAGACTTCATTGTCTTCTACCATGGTCCTGATTCTTATTACTACCTCTAGAGCTGCACATATATTCAATGCCTGGTCTTGCTTTCTTCAGCTCTTCCTACAAGGTTTGGAGTAATGCTTCATAAGATGAAATATTTCTAACCATTGAAGCCCTTTCTCTCTTCTTCCTCTTAGGGTCCTTTGGCATTGGCATTCAACCGGTCCATCCTCAAGCACCAAATCAACTAAGGTACACACATAATGCATAGCCAAAGGGAACTTTTTGGGTACCTTGGACTCCAAGTGTGGTCTTGCTTACAGGACATGATCATCGATCTCCTCTACCATGGTGATGAGAACCCCATTCTTCTTTTTCTCTAGGTCCTTTTCTCCTTTCAGATGTGCTATTTTTACATCTTTAGCTTTGATATCTTCTCTTAGCACTCTAATAGTTACAGCCTTATCTACATTCCATCCACCACCTCTAGATACCTTCACCAAGGCATTACTCACCTGTTCATCAGACATAACCATGGGTTTGATGGTTATGTGTCTATTTTATGGTGCCTTTCTCATTCTTCTTGACACACAGACTCTTCACATACATCAAAATCAGGCTCATCCATGTGTGTTTGCATGGACCATGACAATTGTTTCCTTGTGCACATGTGGTTTCCATGTCAAGGTCCATCAACTCCCATCCATACAAGTCCTTGAGGCCCACTATATTCTAGAATCGGGCATGGAAAATTTTACCTATGTCCTCATCATAGCCCATGATCGGTGCAACATACTCCCCACTTTCCCTCTTTGTTCTTGGCCCCTTAGGAACTTGAGCACCAAGGTTTGGAGTTGATCATCTATGTCCTGAGAAGTATCTTGTTCTATTTCTCCTACCTTCTTTACTCCTTCTTCTTCATCCTTCATTTCTTCATCCTTGGGTTCTTCCACATCCTCTAGTGGTATAGGAGTTCCAGGCATGCTCTCTCTGAGACTCCTCCACCTCCTCATTCAGCTTCAACTTTCTCCTTCTTTCTCAGTTTCTCTCTTTCTATGGAGAGAGTCATGGTGATCTCTTACAGACTGAGGAGTTCCCATGCCTTTGTGTCCTTGTTCTTCTAAACACCCTCTTGAAATGACACTCTCCTTGACTACTTCCAAGTCCTCTTCTTCTTCTTGTTCCTATGGTGGGGTACTTGCATGCTCAGTCTCCATTTTTTATAGGCTTGCCTCCGCCTCTATGTACCAAGCCACCACTATCTTCACACCCTTCTTCCTCTTCATCCACTACTATGGTTTCTATAGGTTGTGGGGCTGGCACGTTCTCCACCGTATGCTTACCTTTTGGTGGCCCTGGGAGCGTGCAAACTCATTTTCTACATACTTGTTACCCTCCAACTTAGGCTTAAGTTGAAGGTATACAAGTGCGGCTCCACTATCCCCAACAACCAAGCTTATAGGCTTCATGTTTATAACATCTGATATGAGCCTTTCAATATATGTTGTCTGACCTAGATGTATATATGTTTTTCTTAAAGTGTGGTAGTCACAATCTACCTTATCCGCATTAAAATTCAGTCATGCACATCAGTGAAATGGTGGACTGATGCCTGAAGTAGCACATTGTGAAGGCATATGACAATTTTACACCATGGGCTCCAAGTCCCATCCTCATAGAAAATCATGTGATGTATGAAGTGTTGGTACACCATGAATTGTACTGCCTTTCCCACCACTGATGGTAATTCCTTAGGAATGCACCACTCCTCTTCAAATGCCATGTGGAGATCCTATCATACCACATCTCCACCCTCTATTTGAATGGCCCACTCATTGACCCTTCACATAAATACTTTTGAACCTCTCCACGAGGGACTTCTTCTCCAAGGGGTACTCCCAAATCTTGTCTTTTGGCCCATCGGCACTCCAATCTCCACAAATACTAGTGACAACAAGATAGCACCAAAATTGATTCTTTCACAGGTGTGCACTTCCTTGATGATGGTCTCCGTAATGTAGCCTGCTATGTTATAGACTACCCCCTATGACATCTTCCTTGTGACATGGAGCCACATTGTATTCACTCTGACCATCTCTCTTGATCATTCAACTTGGTCACCAATGCACAACTTCTTACCACTGGGTACTTCTTCAGTTTATCGATGTCCATTCCACGTGACCTTTTTATATACCCTAGTTCCTTTTGTGTTTCCATGATTTTTCCTTATCAGTTAGGTCATTTTCAAGTCCATCCCTATGTCCCTTTAACCCTTTAGCGTGAGATCAAGCATTGTAATCCTTATCCTTATCCTTCTTCTCGAAAAAATAGAAGAAGTCCTCATGGACTCTGCTCATTAGCCACTAGTAAAGAGGTTCATATTTTCCAAAGTATGGGAGCTCATACAACCGTACACTCCTACTTGTTTTAAAATTTTCTCCCCGATCATCATCATATATACTGACATATCCTCCATCGTGCATGCTTTTGGTCTTTGTACTCAACAACACATCTAATTATTTCTTATTATCAGAGGTGGTGGTTGTAATCACTCACCTTACAGCTTGCGTATGTGGGAATCCCACTCTTTCCCAATTATCATGCCTTCTAGATACTGCATCTCTGAGAAACTACTCTCGGGAGAAATTTCAACTTCTGCCTCCACTTTCTTCTTTCCTTTGGCTCCTGCAGTAGGTGCTTTCTTTGGTGCCATCATCAAATCTCAAGTTTCTATCTTCTATAGTGAACAAATCCAAACCCTAGCTTGAGTTTTGTGTGCCCTAGTTCAAAACCACATGCCCTAGCTCTCTTTTAACACATCTTCTTCACTCAAACCCTTCACCAATGGGGACGCAAGCTTCTTCTATGCACAAATCCACTCTCCACGTCTAGTTTCACACTCTTCACACCTCAATACTCTTTTCTCATCTTGGTCACACTTAGCTCATTCAAATTCTTGTGATCACAATGGTAAAAATGAACTCACATCACATCCTTATATATATTTTCAAAAAGTTTGTGCATTTATTGCTCCTTCACCTACCAACAATCCTCTCATTAATTGACCATTTTCAAAATTTCCACATGGTACATCTTCACACCTCAACTATAACCTTCTAGCGCACCTTCCTACCTTCTAGCTATAGACTTCTCTTCAACACACTTCCATGCACCTAAGTACCTCACCACTGCACCTTCTCTTAGTAGTCTCCATGGTCCACTTCTTACCTTGTTATATTGTTCCTTCATTTATCCCCATCTATGGTCCTTATTTGGAAGCAATCTTCTTTCCACCAACTCTCCAAACTTGAATAACACCTGTAGTAGTTTTTCTTTTATGTGTACCCATTTTTCAATAGCCACCCCACACAAATGGTATGTGTAGTCCTCTCATGCATAAAAATTCTTCAAATGGTAATTAGCTTCCAACACACAAACACGCTTATTACACAAAACACCAACTAAATTGACAAAGCATAATAAATGAAAAGAAGGAAATACATTAAAGGAATACATAATTGAAAACCTAATCTAAATGGAAACACCTTATTACAAACACCAAGAAGACTTATTTATAGTAGGGCTTCAACCTACTCCCATTGAAGTAACCGGGTAACCATATATTCCATCAAGCACCTCTAACTGGAAAGCTCTGTTTCAAGTATGTAAGTGATAACATATGGTCCTAACCAATGTACTTTAAGTTTTCCTAGATGGCATGCAAAAACTTAGAATCATAAAGAAGCACCATCTGTCCTATCTCAAGCTTTTTGTCCCTGATGTGCCTGTCATGCCATGCTTTCTTCCTAGATTTTTCTTACTTCTGACTCCAACATGTTATTGCTCTCATCACTCATCCAGCTTAATCAACTTTTCAATTCATTCTTCTAATGCTTGTTCATCAGCTAGACCTCCAAGCATGCACAATACACAAAGAAGGTAACATGAATTCCATAGAAGAACTACTTCTACGCGCCAAACACCAATTGAAAGGTGTGGCCTTGTTTAACCACTTGTATGTTGTTCTATACACCCAAAGCATGGAAAAACTTTATCATCCCAATATTTTCTTCCAACATCACAAATTTTTGTCAATGTCTGGCTCAAAATCTTGTTGAAAGCCTCAATAGTCCCATTTTCCTAAGAGGATGATATGGTGTAGTCTTATGGTGTGCAATCATGAACTCATCCAATAGAATTATGATTGTCTCATTCAAAAAGTGTGTGCCCCTATCACTGGTCAAACTCAATGGGCATCCATACCTTAATAATATTTTCCCATAGAAACCTAGGTTGTTGTAGCTGTTGTATAATCCTTTGTAGGTGTTGCTTCTACCCACCTTGTCAATAATATGTGCAAGTGATGATATAGCGTGATCCATTCCTACGCGTGGGCTGGTGAAATAGGACCCACAAAATCTATAGCCCATTTCTCAAATGGTTCTACACTAGGAATAGGTCTTAAAGGCATTTCATCTCTTTGTCCTAGTTTTCCAAGGCACTGAGATAATGATCACAGCCTTGCAATATGCCTTACAATCCTTATACAGGTCTCCCACCATAATCCAACAGTAGAATCTTGCATGCGTAGTGGCGTCACCTACATATAGTGCCCACCTACAATACCACCATGAGCCTCTTCCATGATATCTGTGCTCATGTTCCAATACACATCGGTGCACAATACTTCATCTCGACCTAACTTGTACAGGTCACCACTAATCAACATAAATGGTGTCCACACGAATGGAAAGTTGTTTCTTCTCTAAGGATTTCATTCCTTCTGGCACCATACCTATACGTAGAAAAGACAACTATGTCCTCTAATTCTGATGGCACACATTGTAACCGGTATATAACTGTGCATCGGGCATGGTATCTTCAATTACCTCGTGCATCTTCTCCCGACTATATTCTGGATAAATGGTCCGGTCCAGAATTACTTTTCCCTAGTTTTACCACAATTGTAAAATCAAATTCTTGGAATAAGAGTACCCATCGACATATGTGCCCCTATAAAATGGGCTTGTTTACCAAATACTTCAATGCCATGTGATCGGTATAGAATACAAATGGTGTTGCTAGTAGGTACTTTTTTAATTTATGTAGCACATAGATCATTGAAAAAGCTTCGCGCTCTATAGTTGTATAATTCTTTTTCTACATGAGTCAAATTTCTACTAGAAAATAGATAGGATGATCTATAATACCTTCTCTAGGCTGAGCCAACACCACACCAATGGTCATGCAAAGCATCCACATGTACATGAAATGGTTGGTCCCATGAGGAAAGCACAGAATAGGTGTTGTAGTAAGTTTTTCCTTTAATGTCTCAATGTGCGCTTGTTGTGGTTCCCCCAATAGAATGTCCCTTTTCCTTTTAGTAACTCCTCCAAGGGTGTGGAAACCTTAGCATACCCTTTAATAAATTTTCTATAATACCCAGTGTGACCTAAGAATCCACGCACCTCACTTTGACTGGTAGGCTCTTCCAGGCATGATAATGACTACAACCTTAGCTAGATCAACCAAAAACCTTCCTTAGATGATGTGCCCTAACAATGTGCCAAATGGTGTAGCAAATATGCACATTCTTGATGTTCAAAGAGATGCTTAACTTGTCAACATCTTTCAAACATTAAGCGTAAATTGTCACAATGATCCTTAACAAGTCCATACACCATCCAATCATCTAAATAAACTTGCAAGAAGTTATGAATAAAATCCTTGAATGCTTGGACAACTATGCGAAAAATACAGTGTGCATTTTTCAGACCAAAAGGCATCACAGTATAGGAAAAACTTCCCCATTCAGTGGTAAAAGTAGTCTTTTCCTGATCCTCCTGTGTAATCCTAACCTAATGATACCCAGAGAATCCATCTATAAAGGAATAGATCTCACACCCTACAATGCCTTCTAATATTTCCTCTATGAATGGCGTAGGAAAGGATCAGTCACACATGCAACATTCAACTCCCTATAGTCCACATAGATCCTAATCCGACCATCTTTCTTTATACTGATCACCATTGGGCTAACCCATTCTGATTCATCCAGGGGCTTGATGATTCCAGACTTCAACATTTTTTCAATTTCTTCCTTGACCTTTTCACACAAGTTGGGGTTCATCTGTAGGGTCTCTTCCTAACCGGGACACACACCTTCCTTAAGCTTTATCTTCATTTCTCCTAATGATTCATGCACACTTTTAGTTCATGGTATCCCCTAGGAAATAAGTCCTGATAATCTCATAGTAACTCAATGATTTTTTCCACTTCAGAGTCAGACCAATAATCCCCAATTATGGCCTCCTTAGGCTCAACATCCGATCCAATATTCACTTTCTTTATTTTTATAGGTTCATGATAGGCGCATGTGGTCTTATCTACACTATCCAAAACCTCACACCTACCTGTTGAATGATCTACATCCATATTTTCTACTTCTTCATCATCCACTAAGTAGACCATCTTTCCTTTTTCTTTCTCAAGGCAAGTGCACTTAAGTAGTGTGGCATCTGTCTCTATTTCTTCAACAAAACACCGCTCCTGAGTCATTTCCATCAAATAACTCCTAATGAGTTCTTCCACCTTTGCACTATCTCCCATAGTTAACCACTTTATAACCCTTAATGCCTCTTCTACTGGAGGTTTAGTAGAGAAGTAGTCAAAATTCTAGATCATTCCTACAATCAAATCCTACCAATTTCTAGTCTCTCTATGGAGTTCCGCATATACATACCAAGCACACACACACAACCTTGTAAAGTGGAATAAAATTTTGTGCACCCAGAGTGAAGGTGGTAAAGCTTCCTACCCCTCTGTCCAGAGTCTCTCACACTTGTTGAACGTGGTGTTAAATAGGTTGATTACCATGATAAGTGTATATTTGAGTAGGTGCATTGCTCTTGTAAAACCAAGTAGAAAGAGAAATCTGATTTCATTCCATCCTACAAGATTATCCTGTGAACCACCCACCAACACACTATTTGTCCCACGTAGGGTATATGCTAGCATATTCCATCTCTCCAACTAGTCTATCCATTGTTCCTCCATGGCACATGTAGAAATACCGTAGGATCTCCTTCTCCAATGTATCGAGGTACCGAGTTGTTACCTATTCTCCTGATACAACGAGGTCTATTGTTCACACAAATGTGCTTCTTACTTTGCACCCTACCAACTCATAAGTACCATGAGCCCAATTATCACAAGCAATACTTGTAGTATCACTAATAGATTGTGCATCTTCCCACTAAAGGATTCCTTCTTTAGATGGCTCAAGCACTTCTAGGTCCCGGATGGCATGTACATAAATCCTATTCAGATCTTCCTCACTCAAAGGCTCAACATAGGGTAGATTTCCCATCGGTTAAAGGGATAATAACCCTTTCCTCCTTGTTCTCAAAACTGATATATCCCTTGTTGAACCAAAGATCAACATTATTTGCATAACACCAAGGGGCCCAAGTAGAGCTTTGGGAAGTTTTCTGCTTCTGCAAGTGCTAAAACCTCAAAATCCCCTATGAACTTGGCCCTTGTATAGTAATGGATGCATCTTTTAAAACTCTAATAGGGGTGGCCTTGGTTTGATTAGCCATAAACAACACATTAGAAGATGGTTGTAATGGGGGTCTCCCATCTATACCCATGCATCTAAAGTAAGTACATTGACTTCCACATGCCTATATCAATCAATATATTACTCAAAATCCATCCATCCACAACAACATTCAGAGTGATTTCCTTGTCATAGTCTAAGCTATGGGGGGGAGATTTACATGCAGGATCTGTCATCCAGTCTCAATACTTGCACACGAGTGTTTCCTTTAGCCAATTCCCTAACAATGGAATGATATTCTCCTGGCACAACATTTTTCACACCTCCTTCAAGTCATCAATATCATATTGACCATCTCTGCTACTTTTTTTTCTCCATCTTCCATGATTGCTCCTTTAAACATTGTATTTCACCCTAATATTTCTGAGTACCTCCATGGTTTCCTGATAAACCTCCTTCTATGGATAGGATCTAGGTACCATGCATGTAGAACCTCCTCCTTAGTGATGGTAGGATTCTATTGTAACACTTCTTTGGCATGTGCCCACTTTAAGTGGGGTAGTGATCTTTACAGGAAATACCTTGATTCTAGTTCCAACTTGGGCATCCACTGATTTTCCATAGCACGTTGTATCCTAACCATCCCTGCACCTTTTTTTCTTGTTTATGCTACTTACTAAGATGCTCATATAAGTCTGGGCATTCCTCATAGCTATGATTCTTTCCACAAAAAGAACATGTAATATTCTAGGACATTCACACCTGTAGTGGTCAGAGATCCACATGTATAACATGTTCCATGAGGAAACTCACCTCATCCACCACCATGGCCTCGGCCTCCTCAAATCCACCATGGTATCCTCGACCTCTGCCATGACCTCCTTCAAAATGCCCCCTTCATTCTGATCATAGCATGCTTGATTGTGATCCCGATCCTGATGCTCACCCTTACCCTTAGAGTTATCTGATACTCCTGTCATCATACACCAATATCTATAACATCATGGATCTGACCAATCAATCTATAGTCTTTCTATATCATGAGTCATGGACCTACAAATTTTACAATAGCAAGAGAGATGTTCTTCCTTATTGCACATTGTAATAATGGGCAATGGCTAACATCATGGTTCAAATGACATATCTCATAGTCTAATGAATAATGAACGCACTACTGATCTATGGGGACAACTATCTTGGTGTGACCTTCCACTTCACAATTGTACACCAAATCCCCATGCACATCTCATGTGCTGAATTTGCCGATAGTTTCTCCAACTATTTTTCCATAGCTGCAATCTATGCTTCCAAGAATGGGCTGACTCTAGTGTCTATACTTTCGACTACCTCAAAGGTGTAAATCTACTTCAAGTGCTTCACATGGATCAATGTATGTCTTATGTGATAAATCCCTTCTAAAAGGTGTAATCAGACCTCCAACAAACCATTGTGCATGTTGGCTTGCATGAATATCATAAGAAATCTTAGATAAAAGTGTTTTGAAATGGGCATCATACTCCCTGACACTCTCAGTAGTGCCTTTCTTAATATCCTTGAGTGCACTTATACTCTTCTTCGCTCAAACTCAGGGATGTGAAACTCTTTAAGGAAAGCATCTTTTAATGTTGCATAGTCTACGCAAGTCTGATCAGGGTCAAACTTTTGTACTAATTGTGTGCGCATCCTTATAACGTAGTGGAAAATTGACTTTCCCTACACTCATAAGTCATGATCCCTTTTACGCACCATATTATTTCACACATGTGCACATGTTCAACAACATCTTCTATGCCCCTATATTCTAGAAGATGAAGAGACATCTCCATGTAAATATTTTGGGGTTGGTGCAGACCTTTCCCACCTAATCTAGAACCTCCTATGTTTCCTCTACCTCCAAACCACCAGATCCACCGAACTAGAACCACCTATACCTCCTGATCCTCCACCTCTAGTAGCTAAAGTGGACCAAAGATGTACTTCCTTGTGTCCCAATAGTAGTACTAAACTGAACCCCTATAGTCTGTGAAGTGTTACCACTCCCAGAAGTGAGTCCAAAATTCTGCGTGCTTGAATTTTGTGTAGATGATGCACCTGTAAAAGGTACCTCCAAAAAAAAATGAAGATATTTTTCCCTACCATCGATGTACTTTCTATGTGACTTACTCCTTCTCTCCCACTACCTAAATTAGCTTGTTGACTACTTTTCATACTAGATACTAGAAAACCAAGTGCAAGGGCTAGGTTTCCAAGTAGATTCAGATGTGCCCCACCCATGGCCCAGGTCATCTCTACTAGCTGCACTTCCATGTGAGGCCGAGGGGGTTCCCTGTCATGCTTTCCCAAATGGGGAGTTCTTGATGCTCTAGCTCCATGCCCTTCATGAGCTCCAAATCCTTCACGAGCCCATCTCTCTCTCAACATCATTCACTCTCAACAACATCTCACTTCTTCTCTATCTCCCTCTCATGCCTCATTATACTTAAGCCACCTTTCTTCTCTCTTCCTTTCTACCACTAGGTCTGCCATCTTTCACCAAACCTACTCCTGCCCCCACGCATGTGGTGGGGTTTAGTTAGCCATCGGTTTTCTTTCCAAGTTCAAGGGTCACCATCAAGATTTTGATCACCAGTGGAATGCCTTGCAAGTAAGTTCCCCTGGGATACCATAAAAATGGAATTTGCTACCTCTGGGGCAAGAATAAGTGGAAATTGAGTACTCCAGAATATAGTTTTTAGACACCATGAAACCAAGTATCCACAATGCGTGTCCAAATCAGATCAACATCATAAAGGGCCTAAAATTCTTCCTACATCCAGAAAAGTGTGTGATACCTCCAATCCCTTTTAGATGCATAAAGAAACCAACCACTCATATAGTTCTACCAAAAAATAGTGAAGAAGCTCTCATACAAACTATCATATATATTTTTTTTCCACCCATGTGCATGTGCATTAAACTTAGATCCGGTGTTGAACCTCCATGTGTATTCTTCTTCTAGATCTTGTATCCACTCCTCAACACTTGCTAGGGTCAACCGGTATGTCTTCATCATGAACCATCCTAAAAACAACTGAAAAAGAGGTCCCGAAATGGAACCAATGATGCAGCCTAGAATTTACCAAAAATAACCTAGGCACATTGGCACATCACTCAGCCTAGACTGAGTGCTCACCCAAAGTGCACAAAGGTACCAGGCCCCTCTTTAGGGTTTCTTGTGCAGGATGTTAGCATGATGAAGAGTTAATGCATTCAGATCCATAATTAGTATAAACATTCTACAGAGCATATTCCAGATCTAGATCTAAGGAGTAATGGATTTAAGCAATAACCATATGAATTCTACCATGCAAGATCTAGTTATATTCATGTTTAACACCTTGAATCAGTCAATACACTCCATTATATTAAACACAGTAAATACACAAAAGCTTCTTACAATATTAGTACCATAAGTTCATGCGCATGCATCATATCTGGCAGCATAACTTCACAATAACTCATATCAGTCCTCCTCCTATACTACGCATCACTACATATTTATAAGGGTGGGGACTTTCCCTTCACCACTTACATAATTCCCAAAATAGGTCACATGCTGAAAATAGCCATGTGCCTTTACAATAATAGACACACATGCAAGTGCGCTAATAATAGATCTCTTTTGGTTAACTGGAAGTAATAATTCTATTATTAACTCAACCCATGCAAAAGCACTTAGTAGACTCTTCCAAAAATATCCCTTACGTGTCGTGCAAGTCTTTATCCGGTTTGTGTGCTCTACACACTATCTCCAAAAATATCCTCATAATCCTAAAAATGGCTAAGTCCCAAATTTGTTCCTTGTCTTTCATGCATGTTTCCTTCCCTATCCTTTTTATTTTTTAATTTATTGTATAATCATATATCATCATCTTTTATGCCAATGTCTTCCATACAACCTCATAAATCTGGTGCTCATCAATTTAAACGAAAGGAGACTGCACCCACCAAGTGTTGAGGAGGTTTTCCCTACAACAATGGCAAGGATACAAATTCTCCACCTAATTTTGATGAGGACCGACCATCTCGTCTAACATTGAATGAGTACAAGTATCAAGTGTGAGGGAGTTTGCATGTGAAATTGTATGTGAACCATGACATGAAAATATTACAAGATGTTCATGACAAGTAAGTATTAATTTACATTTTGTTTTAATTTAATTATTTTTGTATGTTATCAAATAAATTAAACTACTTTAATTTCATTATTTTCTTTTAGGTACTTCAAAAAAATTATTATACGAGAAAAAGTATTATTTTCTAAAAATTGCCACCTAGAATACAAATTGCAAGTAATTAAATATAGAAAATGGTTGGTTGTGTTTATTAAAAAAGAGTTTAGTATTTCTTACTATAATGTGGCATTATTTAAGAAATTACAATAGAGGTAGTTAGGAGGATGAGGGGAGATATATATGATTATGATGACGAAATAAATTAAAATGATGTTTTATATTTATTTTTATGTTTATATTAATTAATGACTAATTTGATATGCGTGATCATTATAGGGTAATACACATGAGGAGAGACTACCATGCCAACCTATAGGCACGTCGACCTATTAGTGTGGTTGCATCTTCGTAAAAATACAATGTGAAAAGTGTCTCAAATGGGACACTAAACAAGTTTCTCAAAATTTAGAAAACAAATTTTTTTTTTTCAAAAAAATCTTCATACTCGTTAATTTTCAATTGTATTTATATTGATATTAATATAGGGGTTCAAAATATCTATTATAAAGCCCACAAAACCACAAAAAGTCAAGGGAAGTTTAATGAATAATCGTTTGGGACAAATGAGCGTAGATGAGGTTGCTTGCAAATTTGTAACTTAAATAATGTAGTATACAACATTTACTAATTCATACCTCAACTATATTTGTAATTGTCAATTCTTTTACAGAGAAGATGTATGACTTTAAAGCCATTGAATAAGTGTGGGCACAACTCAAAGCTTTTAGATGGAACACGATTGCATTCAACAAATGGGTGCATTCTTGTGGGTTTGTGTTGGTAAGATATTAATTTATTAAATAATTATTAAAATCAAGTAGGTAACAAAAATTAAATTTTAAATATTTTATTAATAGAATTTGAATTTGAAATATTTGAATAATTATTAAATAATGTCATTGTAGGTGAATAAACCACCACTTCTAGTTGATGGCCCTAACTTCAAAGATGGTATTAATGATGGTGGTGGTGATCCTAACTATGGCTATGCCAACCCATCATTGCATGGAATGGAGCATAGTCCAAATAGTATAAACAATGAGCACATAGATTATCATGATGATAATGAGATATTAGAAGATTACGGTGATGAATAGCTGATGATTTAACTACTTTGTACTAGTAGGTTTTATAAAAATTGTATAACGAATTCATATTATTGTATTATACATGAGAAATTAACTATTTTCTCATATTGAGAGTACATTGCTATCTTTTTCATTAACTTATCTAAAACATGATTTTATGTTTAAAATCTAGCATATGTTATTTTAGTAATGTTAAGTTCATTTAGAAAATATGTAGAAAATTTCTATGTATGATATTTTATGTTAGTTTAATTTTTTATATTTTAATTCTATTAATTTGTTTAAATGTTACTATGACCATATTAATTGTGTGTGTACAAGTGGTATTCAATATCATGTTTTAGTATACATACTAGTAAATTAAAATATGACAATTGTTTTATTCAAAAAAAATGTCGAATGAACTTCATGTCACATTTGTGCCACTTGGTTATACGATAATGTCTAGGTTGGTGTCACAAATGTATGTTACAAATGTGTGGCAAATGTTAAATAAGCAATTTAAAATTTCTAGTCGAAAAAGGTTGTTTCACATTTGCACTACCTTTCACGAAGTGAATTCTTCAAAGAAAAACATAGCTGAAAAATCCAAAAAAAAACAATTATTGACTTAAATTTGACTCAAAAATGGTGTTATTTATATTTTTGTAATAATGTTAAGGTTATCAAAATTCCATGCAAAAAATTCATCATATTATTGCACTTCGTGACAAAAGCTTATTGTTGAACCAAAGTACATACCTTTCCCAACTTGAGAGATTTGTCAATGGGTAGGGGAGAGACACCAATAGTTAAGCATGGTCCAATTGTGGATATAGTGTCTTGAATACACAACACCCAATAGTTTCATAAAAGTACCTAGTGATTAGTCATTTTTGACATGACAACACCCAATCACATCATGACATGTAAGATTTGTCATTATTAAATATTGAATGTTCAACCATTATCACCCATGATCAAGTATTGGTCCCAATCAAAATGTAGTGTATATAAAATTTACTCACTATTTTAATTCAAAATACTATTTTAAATCAATTCAAAATATATATATATATATATATATATTAAACACTATAATAATATGTATAGAATATTTAAAAATATATTTTAAAAAATCTTGAACTACATGTTGGTGAAAAAATAGGATCCCACATTGTATAGAATTGATTTTGTGGGCCCCTAACTTAGGGTGCACCACTATTGGTGTCTCTCCTCTATCTTGATTTCTTGGTAATCTTCACTTTTGATCACCATGTTTATTTTACCTCCCATGTATTGATCATTTGGGATAAAGATGATTTACATGTCCTTTGGGAAACTTATATTCCTCTTCAATTTAATTATTTGACTATTATAAGATTATTGCAATATGGATTACAATTCCCCTAAAAACTAGCTTCATGTTAGATGAAATTGGCAATATGATTTTCAATTTCAAAAGATGCTAGTGGAAATCATTATTAGGCACGAAAGGCCATACTACCTTGTCCTTCAAAGGTATTTTGGCAAGTCAAAATACGGTCCAATGATGGGCATCCCATTAGCTTCATTATTTTTCCTTCCTAGGGCCATTTGGATATTAGAAGGCATCAAATCCTTTAATAATATCACACACTCTATGATTAAGGATTTCGAGATAAGGGTTCTTGGTAAGGAATTGTGATCTTACATGTTTAATGACTAATTCAATGTATCTATATAATTGTAAAAACTTAATACCTTTCTTTTCGTAATCTAGAGACCCTAGATTAAAGCTTCATCTTCCATTACATTTTTTTGTAGTAAACTGCAATCAGTTTTAGTAGTAATATATTTTCCTTTTCTTGGAGAGATAAGGGCTACCCTAACACCGACACCAATTTTACATATGGAACCTTCAAGAAACAATTTCCATATCTATAGCTTGATTTTTTATGGAATTTTGGCACTTTCCTCTTAGATGCAAAGTAAGTTCCCAATTCTCACTTGTTGTCCACTTATCTTGATCCCATGATGTCACTTCTCATTCGATATTCCTTTATGGGGTTCATCAAGAGTTGAACAATTTTCTCCTATAGGCTTGGGCTCATAGACTTCCTCATGAAATTGGGTGATAGGCTCATTTTAAATGGTCACCTTTCATTCATATGTAATTGTTAAGAGCATATGAAACCAATATAGAGATAGATATTCATTCATATTGGTAGTGAAGTCTGGAGACAATCATATAAGAAACATGGGAGGGAGGTCGGTGACTATTACTTCCTATGTGGCATTATTATACTTAGAAATCATGTCAGGTTATACTCAAGACTTTGATGATGCAAATTGTTTTCATAGTAGTTTCATTGAGTTAAAAAAGGTGTTATGACATATAAGCATCAACTATTTGTTTGGGAATTGCAGAGCTATTTGTACTAGAATCAATTATGTAGTTGTGGACAAGGTGCTTCATTATAATTAAAGATAAATAAAAAGGGGGGTTTTACTTGACTACGTACTTCATTTACATTAGATTGGTACAACTTGGAAGGTTCTAAAGTCATATTCTTCTTGGGCTTGGAGGTGCAACTCACTTTAAAGCTTCTTATAGGAGGTACATATGACTAGGCATGGATAGGGCATCCTACATTATAAAATTCACACTTGTCTTCTTCATTTGATTGAAAAATTTAAAGTTATTAACTAATACTTTTAGAGGTTATATGCGTCCTAATAGTTTGTAGGTTTCTGGAAAATAGGATCAAAAGCATTTGGTGGCCAATATTTCATAGAGATTTGTTATGTTTGTGGTGGCATCACTTTTCTTGTAACTTATCTTTCCACAAATATGAGACTTGGAATATAAAAAAAGTGGTAGAAGATGTCACCTTCTGAATAGGTTTCTTATTTATTTTCAATATTCTTTTATTTTATCACATATTAGAGTCTAAATGGACTTGAGGTTGTGGTAAACTCCTTCCCTTGTCATTCATTGGGTAGAAGTCGGTTTCTAACTGGAAGGCTAGATTATCTCCATGAGCTAGCATTAGCAATCGAATTGGCTTATTTTTTGAGTTTTTTGTGCAAGAAATATTTGTACCACCAATGTTTGGGTTATATTTTCATAGGTAACAATTGTTTGATTCATTTGGTGACTTGCATGGGCAGCTTCACTTCATTTCTTCATTTATTTTGTTATGGATGATAACTATATCTCTATTTGGATTAATGACCATGGGATATTATTGTTTCATAAGTTCAAAAATGATTATTTTTCCTTAGTTTTTCATTTTATTGGGTTGATAGGATGGATTACAAGGTTTATATCACCTAGGCGCTAGCTAGGATTATTGCCTTTTGATGGATGTGAGCTCCTTTGCAATATTTATAACATGGATTTGAGTTCATCTAATTCATTATAAGAGGTAATAATAATATCTTGAACATTCTCAATTTTGGGTATTACCACCAAAGGTTCTACTTTAATAGGTCTAGCATTAAGAATCTCAAAAAATAGAGGCATAGGAGGCCTTGGAGATTTTTTTTTAAATTTTTAGTTGCAATCATTGACTGCTTCAGTTGGAGATATTTAATGGTAGTTAATTTATCCATAAGAGGAAATTTTTCACACTTCTCTTAAAATTGCTTGTGAAATCTCTCTTCTAGTTCATCACAATCATATGTTGATTTGGGGGTAAACTTTTGTACTAGTTAAAATCCTTACCTTTGATGAATGAGGTAGACAAAAACCTTACAACCACACCATCGTAGATGATATGGTGAACATAACACATATTGGAAATATATTATATGTGATAAATGGGGGTGATTTCATTATCACTATTAAAAATATGGAAGGAGAAGGGTTGATATGGGGATATCATTCCATACAATAAAGGCTATAGGGCTACCTCTAATGAAAGTAAAAAGGGATGGTTTCTTTGTATGATCATGAAGACTATGGCATGAATTCTTCTATAAAATGTAAGGAAGGTTCTACTTGTTGGAGGAGTTTATTGGGTCCTTAGAATGGGAAATGTATCCCTTTGAACATGTATGCTTATCCTTCTAGGGGAAATTTGCAAGAACTTAAAATATCTCTTTCACCAAGCACTTCTCATTTCTATCCTTCTCATGTGTTGAGCTCACTAGATGTTTGAATGCAAAGTGAGGTGGAGACACCAGTTGCTTCTTTATGGTTCATAATACTAGATTATCTAATAAACACACAAGTATACTATCTAAAACACTCAAAAAATAAAGATTCTTGGATCTTATATAGTTTAAACTTCTTTTGCAAAAAGAATCAAAATTCGACCCTTCAAGTGTTCCATAACTATTGGTGGTTAAAATTTCATGCTTGTGAAGTTTGTTTCAATTTAGAACAATGTGGGATTGCTTCTCAATTGTGGGCCTTATGACTTGAAGTAGACCTCCAAAGAAACTTAGCTCTTATCAAAACTATTACAAGTGTTATCATTAACCTACTAATTCTAAGCTAAAATTTTGATGGGGAAAAAGTGTAAAAGAAAATAAAGAAAAGGGAGGTGATACATCAAGATATATGGATATCTCTCTCTATATATAGACATACATACATACATACATATATATATATATATATATATATATATATATATATATATATATATATATATATATATATATATATATACAAGCTAAAATTTTGATGGGGAAAAAGTGTAAAAGAAAATAAAGAAAAGGGAGGTGATACATCATATATATATATATATATATATATATATATACATATATATATATTAGGATAACATTATATACTAGATGATTGTAAATACCATCCACACACACAAAGTCACATAATAATAGAAGGTAAGAAAAATCTACATGATATTTGAAAAGATGAGAAAAGATAAAGGCATATATAAGCCACAAAAACTTCACTATTACTTAAAAATACACAATTGAATGCATTACAAGCATTAATATATATGTTAAAATACCATACATAAAATATGATAATTCAAGAGAAGAAGAAGAACCCTTAATATAGAGAAAGAAATGTTATTTAAGAAAAAAAAAGAGACTTGTTTTTTTTTTTTTTTGATTAGGTGATGCTCGGGGAAAACACTTGCAGTGATTTATTCATCCTTCAAGTTTTATCCTCAACCATTTAGGGGTTACCTCAAACTTGTGCAACCACCACTATTGAATTTTTGGCTAATCTCAATTCAATTTTCTATGGAATTGTCTAATGCGCATATATGCACAAAGGGTATCCACCGCATTGGACCTAAAACATGTGCCCGATACTCCCATACTTATTGTGACCTTTTCATACCCAAGAAGAATGTTTACCCTACGCGAATGGGTGAATGAATCAAGAATTAAATGTATGAGAAATTGTAGACCAACCCCTATCCCATATAATCTTGAGTTCAAAGCAAAGAAATATAATTTTGGAAGGAAAATGAAGATCTAGGTACTTCGTGAATAGTATATCTAAAAGTAAAAATGACCATCTGAGTCCAGATGGTAGTTCGAAATATATTGAAGTCATAAAATAACATACTTATTGATCCATTACATGTAAAAACTTCAACATTTAATGTTACAACCACCCAAAACCAAAAAGAGATCTTCCATGCATTGTGCGGTGTTGTGGGTATTTGAGGGTGGTTCAATATGTAAATGTGAACTAAAAGGGGTGGGTGGAAATGATTTTTGTCCTCCAGTAAGTGGATAATTTGGTCTCGGGGATGCAGCTACATGGTATCATGTGGAAGTGTATTCAATTTAAAATGATCCCTAAAGGTATCATCAAATTGAAGATTGTGAAAAATAGGACACTACAACAAATTTTGTAGCCAATAGGGGTTTGTAAGCCACAAGAAGATAGTGTAGTGCAACGTATACAATTAGATGTTGATTCAGGAGCATCATAGGAAAACTAGGAATCTTGCATAGTTTTTGGAATTTTGAATAATTTTTTTATGCGTAAGGTTGGCAAGGAGCATGGACAAGGTAAAGGATGTGTGGCAGATTGCACAATTCTTAGAGGATTAGATAGTGTACAAGGTTTTTACAAAATTATAGGAATTTAGGAATTTAGGGAAGGCATAAGAAAGTGGTACATCGTGATTGTGGTCGATGGTTTCCCTTCATTTATTTTGCACCTATGTATGGTGCCCCACCCTCATGGTCTCCATGGCCCATGCCTCATGCTCATAGCGATTCATGACATAATTCTAAAACCGCTTACCGAGACCACATCCCTTGACACCTTGATTGATGTGTATGGGGAACACACCTAACGTGGATGGATTGATGTGGATGCTAGGTGGGATCAATTTGAATTATTAATTTTCATGCCCATTGGCCCTCTGCACTAATGAATCATACATCGGTACCTCCAAATCATTTCCAATCCCATTTTCTACGGAAATCACAATAAAATGAAATTATTCATTTGGTGAATACATGGCCCAATAACCAATCTCAAGCCACACAGAAGACATTGCCATTACATCTCACATTTTTGTCCTGTGGAACAAGGAAAAATCACCGGTAAAGGAATGTTATCTATAAGGATATTTAGATCATTTTAGGGAGCTCATTGCCACTGTTAGTCATTTGAAGGGTAAGGAAGGTGCTCGAACCAGAGAAAGGAGCAGGAGAAAAATTCCATTCTCATTTCCCATAAGCGCTCATACCCACTACCAAATATTTCATGTTTTTATATGGGTTTTGTGTTTTCGTGTTTGTATTCTTTTCGTATTGGTATATGGTATATATGGATGCCCACCTCTATGCCTAAAATCCCCCAACCATTGTTTTGTTTAATATTTTGTGGTTGCATCTTTTTGTATTGGTATATCCGTATTATTGTTGCATAAGGATGCCCACCTTGTGCCTAAAATTTCCTAACTCACCATCATGTCATTTTTGTTTCTGAGCTCGATTCTTTAGCTTGAGTTAGTTCGACATCAAAGTGGGTGCCATTGTTTTCACTCTTGAGCCCATGTTGGGTTTTGATATGACCAAGCCAGGATAATACATTTAGGACTTTTGTTTTTATATGAAACCGTTTTTGAAAAAATGCCTTATAGAAAACCATACCTACTGAGAGAAAATCAGCAGCACTTCTCAGACCTTTGACATGTAATAATCTAACCTAGCTTACTTCTTGGCTTGAATTGCATCATCTTCCATGTAGTTCTCATAAATTGTTTGACAAAATGTCTATGTGAAATGTTGGGCAAAATATGGTCTCATGAAATACAATCTCTAGTGAATTGTTTGATAGAATGCCTCAAAGAATCTATGTGAAATGTTTAACAAAATGACTCTAAAAATTATTGTCTATTTTCTACCTACTTAGCATTTAATTATACTGTGAATAGTCAAGTTAGAATAAGTTTGATGAGCCAGTATGTGGTTCGAACCCGTAACTAGCAAGTAGTCCCTTAGTTAACTATCTTCTTAAACTTAGAAAACTTGGCCTTTGTCCACTCCATATTGAATTGTGTTCACAACCCTCTGCCCATAAAATTTTACTTAGATCCTAGTGTGTTTTGTACTTATCATACAAGTTATATTCTCATACTCTAGCAACGTATGCAAAAAAATCACCCATGTGGAGACAAACATAAGTTACAACTTAAGGATACTTGAATATTGATAATGCCAAACTAGTGCCTACAAAGGAACTTGAATACACACTTATTGAGTGAAACAACTAATATTTCTTAACCATAACCCATATTTTTTATCACTTGACTACAAGATATATATTCTATTAGTTTCTCCCCCAATGAATATGGCATACTGTAATTTTAGATCAAACTACAAGCCAAAGTAACATAATAACCTTCTTCGTTCATTTGATTCAATCAAAAAATGCATACATATAGGGAGAGGAGCTCCTATAATTAAGGATTCCATAATGACATCCTAAAACTTATCACTTGACATAGACAAGTTGTTGAACCAACTCAACAAAAAATTCCCTATTTATCTCTCCAATATTATTTACGTAAGTTGTTTAAACAAACCAAACAACTTACACAATACATTATAATAAACCCACATAAATATATTATGGATCACTAATAAGTTAATTTCTCATATTCACCCCCTTAATATGAACATTGGGAGTAATTACACCACTAGTCTTGGAAACAAAAATCATTTCCTTACTAGATAGAGATAGGTTCACTAGAAACCCTACACTTTGTGTCAATAACTATTATCTAATGAAAATATTAGTACAATAGATTATACTCTCTAGTTCTATGGCCACCAAAGTGAAGTCTACTTATTATTTAATGCATGACCTAAAAACAACCTAATAATATAGTTTCATAGGGATACTAAAAGTTAAGATAGGGATGACTAACTAGACATTAATTGGAAGACCTACTAATTAAGGTCCCTATATTTGACTTGAAATTAGTCCATCTCTATTTAATTTATTCTAGAAAGAGGAGATGTTTTCATTTGTAAGTATTGATGGATACTAATTTTAAAATTAAAGTGTAGATGATAATGTCCCCTACTCTCTATATTAATAACTTTTAAATGTGTCTTTTCTCTTTATATAAGAATAACTCCGAGAAACAGTCATTGGAAACTATGTCCATCTCGTGAAAATAAAAAATAAAATATAAAACAATCTAAAAGTATTACTTCCAAATTTTAATAGAAGTTAAGATAATTATGTGATTACTAACTAAAACTTATTAAAGGGCCATCTTATAAATCAATCACGCTTCTTAACTCAAGAATGTGTGCTCTTGGTAGAGTTTCCCGTAAAGTGAAACCATATGTTATTAATTAATGTAAGATATGACCTAAAACAATTTCTCATGTATGATAGGGTAGAGTGTCTATCTCATGTATTGAAAATTAGAAGCATTTTCTCACCAACTCTTAGCAATGGCAATCATATTTTTTTCTATTTTCTAAAATACTTGGAATAACAAATGACATTAGTTTTTCAGGGTATTGGCAAGACTATGTTGTCAAAAGATATACAATTTTGTATTTCATTAGAACCAATGTTAAAACTATTTAAGTGGCATTGGTGCATCACATAGATTGATAAAAGGTTTCTATGCAAGTTGTGATCACAATTTTTGTCATGGACTGAAGGTTATAACTCTATAGGAATGTATTTCCCAAATGATTATATAATATTGTGACTAGCTGCATGTCCTTAATAACATTTGAATGACACTTAGTATATATGACTTCCCCTTACATTGAACTTCTTCTTCTTGTGTTGGAGACCTTAAATGTTTAATTTATAGTTGCAACATGTATTCAAACATGGATTTTAAGAACTTAAAGTTTCACTGATTAGTTATTTTAAATATTCATGCTTCCATTTTTTAACCATTTGCATAGAACGAACATATTCATTACATCATTCAACTTCTAAATTCTATTTTTTCTTTTTTCTTCTTGTATTGAACTACTCTTTATCATTATTTACGATTAGTTTATATTCATGTATACTTAAAAATACATATTTTTAATAAATCTCCACTTATTTGTCTTTCCCATCTAGAAATCCCCTCTTGGTATAGGTTGGGGGATACTATTATAGACTAAGGAGTCTTGCTTCACATCGTCTACTTCCATTTACTTTTTAAAAAATTATTATTTTAAATAAAACATTTGACTCTTGTGATACACATTTCCCTTGCTATTACCATTATGCCATGAGATAAATCTAAAGTAAGGAGTTTAATAACCTTATTTTTGTATGAGGCATTTGGAAACATCAATTTTGGCACCTTTTAGAAAATTTGGAGTAGAAGCACATATTTAACTTTTGTGATACACATTTCCCCTTTCGATTTCCATTATACCACTATAGTCACTTTTATTTGTCATGTTAAAACTCTAAATACCACTTCCAGATTGTTTAATATTCCTAGTCCACCTCTATAGACATCCTTCCCTTTCCTCATGAGTTGTTAATTTGAGATATGGAAAATTTTAGTGATATATGTTAGATTTACAGTCAAACCTTCCTCCTTGCTTGAACCTATCCTTCTTGGGAAAAAAATTCTTTTTCTCTATTTGGTCACTTTTATTAGGTCACCTTAGATGTGACTTCTAGTTTGGCTTGTGCAGGAATTTCAATGAAGAGTCTCATATATAAATAATAACCTTAAATTTTATTTTCATACACTATATATAAGGCACACCTTAGAGATCACTATTCACAAAGACTATACACATCTTAAATCTTCTAAGAGTATTCCATGAGTTAAAATCTAATATGCAATACATACGAGTCTAAATTTACATGTTGCAAAGTATTTTGTGCCAAGAGAAGGATTATCCTAGTTACATTTGATTACTCATAGTTGCATTGATTGAGCATATAAGATCAAGAGTGTAGTAAATACACTTCACTCATAAGGGGAGAAGTACATAAGCCATTATTAAACTTCTGATATGTAGTGTGGTGATATCACTCAATGGAGAGTGGGAGATCAATTTGTACTTTATTCTAAAATTATATCTAAGTATTTTTGTAGGGTTTCAACCAAGAAAAACAAATATAAAATGCCACATAATATTGTATATATCCTGAGCAATATTCCCAAGGAGGATAAACAAGAGAATTTTCATGCTATATTTGGAGTTTTAGAAATCATTGAGGATCATTATCAATGTCACATGATAGGTTCATGTTTGAGCCTATTCTAGATAACATATCAGGTGACCAAGCTTTCTCGATGTTCAAGTGAGTCTATTTTGATCCCATCTTGAGATTTCAAGTTTTCAACACAATCAATCTATATAATAAAATAAGGTTGGGTGTTTCCACACTCACACTTTTGCACCTTTTTATCTACATAATGGTGCCCATAATCGATTTTGTTGTGGACAATGCCACACTAAGAGAGGAGTAGTATATTGTAGAATGTGTAAGAAAGATTAAATCATTTAGTTAACCAAGCACGTTTAAATGTGGAATACTTATATGCGCTTGAATGAAACTTCTATTCAATATGATAAATAAATAAATTACACATGTGTATAATGAACTGATAAGGCTAAGAGTACAATATCTTGTGATCATAAGGGGAATGTGTTCTTGTTGTTTTTCTAGGCTACTTTGAAAGTATCTAGAACTACAAAGTATTTAATGTTTGATATTTCTAGTATACATAAGTGCCTTATCGATCAAGATTGATACATGATCCCTAGAGTGTGGTAACAATACATACATATAAATACATATATATATATATATATATATATATATATATATATATTATAATATAATAATATTATAAGATTAATTATGATTGATATCGACTACAAGAATATTCACCTTCCTAGCTAAGTAACAATTACTTTTGACATGTGTTATGCTAACAATATGATTTGAAATGGGAGGATCATGGAGTGCTCCACTTGCATATTTCATGACAATAAAATACTATTAAGAAAATGATAAGTGTATAATTCTTATGAATGTATGTGGCAACTATTGTCATACGTAAAAGCAAGGCATGGGTGTTCTAACATGACACAACACTATGAGGTTCTACAAAACATTATAAGAGGTTGTAAGTGAATTGGGATGTGTAAAAAATTACATAGGGTGAGAATACTATGTGTAAAATTATAGAATATATGAATATTACGAAGGGATATGGTGTAAGTCTGCATGAGCTATCAATACTCTGAGATGAAATATGTAAGATTTCGAGAGCAACAAGTGTTTCTTTATGCTAGCATGGGATTGTTAAAGATATTAGGGTTGTGAATCATGTGTATGACATATGTGGGACTACACATGGAAATGTACTAAGTATTGATACAATTTTTCAAGGGTGAATAGTGTTGGGCAAGTTGCGAGGCAAGTATATTTTCGCTATATGGCTATATGCGTAGGTTTGGTCAGTTTATTAATACTTAGTGATTAACATTTACTCCCACACACCAAAATCCCAAATCCACATGAATATTTTTATTATACAAACTATAGAATGACACGATGTAGACACCAAAATTGGGTCACACTCCCCTTGGTCCCCTTTCGAATAACCAACTTAAACACATTCACCTAACCATGACCCTTATACCCCACATTAATATTAATTTAATTATTTATAATTAAATTAATACTCATCCTCACTTCATTCATTATTTAATTACCTCAATTAAAACCAATTTCCACCTCACCTAGACACCTCACCATAGACCTATTCATAGCATGTTTCCATAACTAACTAAGACTTATCCCTACTTACCTTAATGAACTAAGACTTAGTATAACCCTAAAAGCACATGCCTATTCTCCCTCTAACCACATTCCTGCGTACCTAAGCACAACGTTCCATTTAGACCCGGGACAAATCGAGCAAAAATGGGAAGAGGATAGCCAAGATCTGCTATTTTAGGCAACCTAGGATATCCCACCTTAATCAACTCCGGTCAACTCTGAAACTGATGCTAGTAACCCTAAACCATCGTCGGTTACCATATAACCATTTTGGTAACCTTGTTTGAGAGGTTAGACACATTCTCAAGTTTCTAAGCAAAGGATATCTGCATATAAACAAGAACCGCAGAGCTCTTTCACACATCCAAGAATCCATAGCAAAGACAAACACTAATCCAAGGTATTTGCATTCATGGTAGCATTCCGGGAAGCACTGTCATAGAATGAGCACCATTCCATAGATCAACCATCACCATTTTCCAACCATCAAATCTACAAAACACCAATAAGTGTATCTCTAACCTGCATCATTTCATACTTGTCTAGATTACAAAGTTTCTTCATCTCTATTTATCAACATCCATTTGCATTTTTCATCCCACCCTTGTTACCTTATTGTGAACCCAACCATCTCATCACCCACAATCATTTAATCACCTATACTTGATTCCTGAATACTTCTTAGTACTCCCAACACCTCCACAGACCTAACTATTCCCTTACCATCTCTGTTCAATCTCAGACAAACCCCAAAATCCAATTTATTGAATTTCTACCATCCTTAATTAACCTTTCATTGGTTTCCTCTTAACCATCATCACCATACCTCACTGAAATCAGTCTCTGTATTTGGTAATCCTGCCAATAACAGAAACCTAATAACCTACACCCAAGAAATCCAAGATACCCAAAACCTGACCTTGACTTGTCCCAGCACCTTGACTACCTACCCTACTTCCAATCTAATCATAACCTAGCCTGTTATATTATATTTATTTATTGTATTTGGATGAGATACCCAAATCATATCAACTACAATAGGACATCATTTTTTATGTCACTTCTTACATTAAGTTGTATTAAAAATGGGTTGATTGCCACCAAGGAAGTACCACACTTCTAGGATCTAACACATGCTAGGCAGCCCACTAAAATATATTATTTAATCCTCTTCTTGTGGTCTTATTTTTATTTCGTAGTTCCTCCTAGCCAAAATGAATTTCTCACAATCAGCATTAGATCAAGAATTCAGAACATGCGCAACAACCTTCAAACCGACCGTCACAACAAGTATTCCTCCTTAGCCCACACCCTTATTTGTTTCATCTAAAAACTTAAACAAAATGGTGAAACACACGAATATATTATTATTGACTAGTTTGGATTCTCATTTGATTGATAAACACTAAATAACGCTAAAGTCCTAAATGTATTATCGATGATAAAGGACTTAGAATGCATGTGTATATATAGATTATTGGTGCAAAATGTCTTATAATGCATCTTTTTTTAAGAAGAAAACTAAATAACTATAGTTACTCAAGCACTTTGTATTTTAGAGTTTGGGGAATATCTTATAGCTTTTATATTCGATGAGTACTTTTATTTACTTGAGCCGTGATGGATATTGAGTCTTATAGGTTGGATAGGATATCCCACGAACCTTGTAGAATAACTTTGGAGAAACTCAAATTTATAAATTTAAATAATGAATCCTAGAAGAAGTAAACTATCAAGAGGTAGAGAGGATAAATACTTAGAGCTTAGGACACAATTATATTAGAAAATATTGATGAATGGACTATGTGCATTTATTTTTTAATTTGTATCTATGTCATGTGACTATGAGAATAAATGGAATAAGTTAATAAAATGTCTCTAGTTTTTGGTATCTGTGTGTATCTTTGTTTGTGTCTATTGTGTTTTGTGTACTTGATCATATTCTCCCCACAACTTCTAACCACACCAAGAAGACATGTTTTACCACGTCACTCTTTATCTCTGTTGAGTTCAATATAGATAGTGTTTTGAGTATTCGATTTGTTTAGAGTTTTGGATGAGCTTATTTTGATCCCGTTTTAAGATTTAAGATTCTAAATCTTTTTCATCATTATAAATGGTTGAATAAAAATGGGTCATTTATTCACACTCTACTATTTCTTTTCCATTTTTTATTAGTTAGACTACCCCTTATTGAAGTAATTCAGGTTGTTATTATTGACGTAATGTCCCTTAATTTATAAAATATCAATTATATTAAGTCCTAATCATTTAGTCAGTAAATTCATAAACAACTAAAATATATAGATTACATTTCAATTGAAAAGACAAATGTCATAAAAACACAATGCAAAATTGGTCAACATAGTGAGGGTTATGTAGACCAAGAAATATTAGGAGAAATAAATAACTGAGAACTTAAAATGTAAACCTAATCTAGTGGCACGATTAGAACCATACCATCTTAGTTGTGATAGTTTTCAAAAATTACTACTTAAAATTGACACTCATGATCATTTTAATTTCCCATCCAAAGGCCTTAGTCTATTTTCTAGAAAAGACTCAATCAATTTGAAATGACTCCCCTTCCTTGGAACCTCATTTTGACCATAAAACCTTACGAAATTGTAAAAATTGCAGCAAGTTAATGGGTGATATTTTATCCCTCAAAATATTTAAGGCCTTTATGATTTTGAACAGTCCATAAAACATCACCGTAACTACATGCATAATGAATGTCTTGGAAATGATTTTGAAGATGTTTCATTATTATTTGTATTATGGCATAATGAATGTCTTGGAAATGTAAATATTCATTTTTGATGTTATCTAAATGCATAGCTATTTATTCTTAAAAATTACATATGAGAGTAAATGCATTGCTATTTATGTTTGATGTTATCTATGTATTGTGAGTATTCCAAATTTATTATTCATGTACTTTCTTTATTTATGCGACTAGGTTTGATTTAGTAATTTATCTTTGTTTAGACATAGTTGTGACTAGTTTTAATTTTTTCGTAATATAATTAATTTTAAACATTTCATAATTTCTTAATATGATTGAGTGATCTTAGTTGTGTTAAATGGAATAACATTAGAGTAAGTTTGATTTTTTGTATACTCATTGTATTTGTAGATAATGCTAATGTGCATATACCATTTGTATATAGAAAATTGTTTATTAGTTATATTTTTATGATGTAATTTGAAGCTACAAAAAATTCTTTTTTCATACTCTCACTCTCAATTCGGTATATGGGGGCAAGTGCCTCTGCAAAGACAAGAATCGGTGCGTGATGAAGGGGCTTTCCCCTTAGGATGCCACATTGATACGCCTAACTATCGTTGTGTGTTGGGATTCTTAGGATTTCGATAGTTGGGTGGTATATTGTGTTGTGCAGAGGTTTTTAAAGCCACCCACCGAAGAGAATTTTTCAGGTGAAGGTTACCCTTCACTCAAAATTCACCCTCTCATTATATCATAACCATCCCTTTTTCATTGGATGGTTGTTATATTATGAGGGTGCATTTTGAGCAAAGGATAACCATTGGCATTTATTCATACTTGAATTTTTCATGGATATTAGCTTTAACATTGTGATTTTTAATCATATTGGATGGTGTATATTAGATTTTCATGTAACATACTAACATTAATTGTAAATTTCTATTTGCATGTGGTGTTGTATTTAGTTACTATTTTGTGTGGTGAAAATGAATACTCTGAAGCTCTATTCCTCTTAATCCCATAGGGATAATGTTAACAACTCCCAAATTCCAAAGGGAGGAATCATTCAGGAGGTCCACATTTGTGGTCTACATAGACCATCATCAACATAAATAAGCCACCCAAACCAAAAATTACATCCATAGTTAAGGCTCGATTCAATTTTTTAGAAACATCTTATATTTACTTATCTAAGTTCCGCACCATAGGGCCACATTCACGAGGATATGGTCTAGCTTATGACACAATGGAGGATGCCCAAAAGTACGAGCCTCCACATAAGTTGAAGAAGATGGGAATTCCAATCCTAAAACTAGAAATAGATCCAAAAAATATGTAAAAAAGATTGCACAAGGAAGCAGCTCCAAGTTTGTTGCTAAAATCAAGAAAAAATAGTTAATGCTTTTATGTGTTTTGTACTAAAAAACTTTGGATATGTTTGGAAAAAACCTATATAACTATTTAAATTTTGAAAAATGTTGATTCACACGAGCTTAAATATATTTCATTTTGTTGTTAGAATATATTTTTGAGGTGGCACGAGCTTAAATATTAAATATGTTATTTTAATTACTATTATATATGTATTGTGAGTTTGTAGAGAAAATCTTGTAACCAAAAACCGTCTTATACTTTCTTGTATAAAACCAAAAATTGTTTTATACTTTCTTGTCTGCATAGTCCTTAAAGAAACAATAGGTAATAAGCATGCTACATAAAACACATCTAATACACATCTTGAGAATCATTAAGATCCAAAAAAATTGATTTCATATAATACACAAAAAATCATAATTAATAGATCCAAAAAATTTTATTTCATATAATACACATCTAGACGATTCATCATCATAGAAGTTTAAATAAGATGGTAAATTAAAACTCAGAGTTTCTAATTTATCCGAGAATCATTATCATTTGCACATATGTTTCATTCATCGAAATATAAAAGAATACATAATTCGTGAAAATCTATTTTTGGAATGACTCATAACATATTTTTTTGTCAAATGTGATATGGATTTGTTAGGAATAAACTTAGATTAATTCATCATTTACTAGGTTGTAATGCTAAAGTAATTAAATTTTATTACTTTAACTTAATTTTTTGTAAGGGAAAGTACACAACAATAATTTTCTCTAGAAATTATGAATACATGTTCATTTCCTCCTTGTGTACTTGGAATTTTTTCAAGAAGTTCTAATCATCTAAAACTTCATCAGGTAAATGATTTTTTGATAGTAATGTAGAATACCTTAAATCCCACCTTTCACAGAAATTGGGTGATGCACACTTTTATCCATGGGAAGCTAAAAAAAGTTCTTTTGGTACTAAAGTAATGCATGAAAATACAACTTATTTAACAAACAATGGTAATTGAAATATGAAACATAGTCAACAAACATTGGCCTAAGAAAATCATCAATTTCATAAGCAGAATGTATTCATTCTCTTGTCATGTTAGGGTTCCTTATTATTTACACCCTAAGTAAATATATGTAAGGGAAAGTACACAACCCTAATTAAATGTTTCATTTTTCTCCTCATAATAGTATGGATATTTTGTTACATATTATGCAGATGGATGATTGGAAAAGATGATTATGGACACTCTGAAGACTTAGAAGAATTCCAATGGATGGAAGGCGATGAGGTTCATAATGCATGCGTAACATTATTAAATTATGCAACGTTTCACCCCTTTCGATATTGGAACAAATAGGGCTAAATGGCTGACTTTTTGGAGTATTCTCAATAAGAATGGTCTTTTTGTAAAATATGGAGCCGGAAAACATGGTTATCATGTCGAGGATGGTTGTTTGGTTTAATTTGACCCTCGGCTCACAAGGATTTTATTACTTCACTAGAATATGGATTGATGAAAAACTCCTTGTACTAGATTGGTGACAATAATTTTCTCTAGGTACCATGACATCACACTGCCTCGTGTCCATCTCCGAATGGAAACAGGCAAGCTTATCATCTTAAATGTTCTTGATTGGTGGGATTATCTTGATTGGTGGGATATCTTGATCATCAACTAGAAGAGCTTAATGATGGAGGTATAGACAATGGAGAGCAAAACATCGCAACTCGGATGAGTGTGACTAAAGTGATGCGTGAAAATTGCAATGGGGATGCATGCACTAACCTTTGTCACATGTCTTTGCCGAGTGATTATGTATTACATGTAAAAGTGCAATGCACTTATTTTAAAAATGTTACTTCTTCCTTTGTTTGGGTTGACGTTTCACTTTTTAGTACAAACATAGCTTATGAACAATCAAACACATAATATAATTGTATGGGATGATACTTGGATGTTCAAATTTCTTTTCAAAATCTAATGTTATTGTTTCTGATTTAATCCTATATTGTCTTGTAACACACTTACAATGCATTTCATGTTTAATTTAGAAACATCTAGACTCTAGTATCCAATTTTGAAAAATAATGTGTGCAAATAACTTCATCACAAATGGTTTATTGTGCACGATTTTTTCAATATGAATGCAAAATACGAAAAAAAACAAGTTCTTGCACCATTATTTTCAGTTTATCTTGTTTTACAATGCATCATTTAAACGATGTTTATGACAACACACTTGAATGAAATATGTGGAAGTTCAAATGACATGGGCCCATCCATGTTCGTAAATTTGTTCTTACATTTTCAAGAAGACATAAATAATGAGACTCACAAGTACATACAAAACTTTGTGAACATTAATTGTTTGTTCGTATTAATGTACCTAATGCCATTTGTTAGGCTAATAAATATGAAATTTTCATCTTTTCGCACAGGTTTCTTCACATCCCATGATGGTATTATTCAAATATGTTAACATTAATTCTTTTTCATAATACTTAATATTTTATGTTGGTCTAATATTTATGTATTTATACTCCTGATACATGCACCTTCACATCACATGGCACATAGCTATTCCACAAGTGTCGAGAGGATACAAAGGGATATGTTCATCTAACATTTGATGGCACTAGATCGATGGTCCTTCTGGCCTTCACTGTGGATATCTATATCTTTACGTAAAAGTGTAATGTTGTTTTTAAACTAATTCCTTTGTTGTAAACAAATGACTAACACCTAAATAGTCTTAGCAAGAATTAAACAACATTATAAACACCATCATGATAAGAATTAATCAAGGATTAGATGCTTCAACATTTATCAATTTCAAAAATATGAAATTAACTATTTAAGGATTTAATATCTCTATTTCTAACAACATAAAATGAAGGAACTTGCAATTCCATTTCATCAAAAATAATCCTTAATGTTCCAAGAACATCTAGAATGGGGGCTATCAAAGTTGAAAAAAATTTGTGTAGTCCCATATGACCCAAGCACTTTAAGAAAGAGGCTTATTTTCAAGATGAATGAAAATATGAAAAAAGGTAAGTTTGTGCACTTTGTTTATATGCTTTGCATTTCTCTCTAAGGAGTTTAGGTGTAAGTAAAAATTAATGGAGGGCTCTTTATATACCCAAAGGATAAGGATTCAACACATTCTCATGAATGTGGGATAAAGGTAAAACCCATTATAATGGATAAGGTTCTTATATTTTCAAGGTAACATAAATTTATGAAGACGGTTTAATTTAAAACTTTGTGAACATTAGTTATTTTTAATTAATCAATGATTAACTAATATGTAATGTCATTTATAGAAGATAATTAAGGAATATTAAACGATTTAGTCTTTATAAGGGGATTAAATCAATTCCATATTGTAATATTAAATGGAAGGAAATCTAATTATTTTTCATAATACTTAATTATCCAGATTTGATTTATTAACTAATGTTTATGTAATTAGGTATTTGGATATAGACACCTTCAATTAATTAGCAGTGTAATTAATTAATGATGATATGAGGGAAAATGATGCTTTTGATGATATGTCTCCTTTGATGGGGATAATTAGTGTTTGTATTTAAATGTTCCTTCGAGCGTTTTATAGGATATCACTTGAGCTGCGATGAGGTGAATAAATTTAAAACTTAACTTTTTTATTTCTTGTTGATTACTATTCAATAGTGTAAGAACTATTATAATTTTCTAACATTGTCTTTCAATCAGCCACCCATAGACTACATAACCAAACATGTTAATGGTCATATTCATTATTTCTACCAGCATGGATCATGTGTTATTAGTGGGGATGTTAGGTTTTGGGAGTTGCATAGACTTAATCGACATCGCCAGGTAGCACACAATCTTCCCTTCGTGGAACCACGTAAGCATGGCTATAATAATATGGGAAATGGAACTATCCCTCAAGATAAGAGTAGGCATACGTGTAGGAAGAGAGAGGGGGATGTGAACTATGTCTTGAGGCAACGATTCTACCTACAGCGCAAGAGGGTTATCGATCGAGTTTTCGAAAAATGAATACAAAACTCTATTTGAGGAGTTGAGATGGGAAGGAAAGAGGGAGGTGGATGCTGAAATGTGTGCCTACAATTCAAAGGAGATGCAACAAGTGAGAGAGGAGAAGTGGTTGAGAGCGAGAGAAAAAATTAACAACTCAAATATCGGATGGAGGTAAATTTAAGATTAGTATAATATATTATATATTATGTTTGGTTGGAAATCAAAAAACTTAATATTATGTCATGAACAGAAGATAGAGAAGAGGGTGGAACAACTAGTGGGAATGTTGACCCCCATGCGAATGATAACGTAAGTAATTATTGGTCTTTCGTTGTTATATAGAATATAGTTTTTGTTTATTTTTATATATACTAATTGTAGGTGTGTGTAGGATTATGAAATTCCCTTGTGTCAGCTCCTACGCTAGTAGAGAGACTCGATTCATAGTGCGAAATGAGAAAAAGGTAAAAACCACTTAACACGCACTTGAAAATTGAATGTTGCCTTATGTTGTTGATATTTAAATTGTCTTGATGACTCGATTGTTGTAGGTGGATGTTTGCGATAAGACACCCCCTTCACAATCAACCTGTGGTCTCGATCTTATTGGCGAGATAGCTTCATGAGAGATCAGAGAGGCTAAGATGAATATTTCCGGAGTTGCAACTTCCTTTCTAGTCGAGGAGAGAGAGGTGATGAGGGGAGGCATGAGGAGAGGGGCACAAATGACGTTGCTGATAGTATGAGAGAGGGTGGAGTTAGACTGGTAAGTTATTGAATGTTCTCATTTGATTTTCTGTATTCTTTTTGGTGAAATTAAGATAAAGTTATTAATGCAATTGAGATTGTTGTTATTCCAGGATTTTCCTGATGGGGTCGAAGTCAAGTTAATGTCAATGATATATTTGTTGCAGAGGGAGTGGTTTGTGATAGTAGTCCACATGCAATGTGTCATGGCATCACACTCCCCCAATTTACTATGAAATTCATTATTTATGAGGCCATTGTTCCCACTGCTCCATTTCCCTACCCTAATACATTTGCAAGCACTTTGGTAGAGTGTGTCAAAGGGTTTTGCGATATGGGATCTCAAAGATATCAGACTAGACACTCCTCATGAAGAGGTAAGTAGATGTAATGGATGATTTAAATTAATTATGTGTTTAACTGAAAGATTCATCTATGTTGACTTATTTACTATATGGTTGGCTTTCAGGATGATAAGGTACAAGTTGAGAGAGTGCACCATACTCGGATGCAGAGATCCAATGCCCCACCCATTCTTGGCATCACACCTAATTTTGTTCATAGAGATGAGAAGAAGTATTAGATATTATGATGGACTATGTTCTCTCACTAACAATAGGCAGTAGGAGGAGATGAAAACATTTATTGTATAACATTGCTTATGAGGACTCAAATTACTATATATGTGTATATGATGATGTTGTTACTTTAATGTGTTTGAGGTTTATGATTTAGTATTGCATTCTTGATATATTGAATATGGTTTGTGGTTATGGGTTACATAGAGTTATCCATTTACGTTCTATTTATAGTGCATTAGATGGTTTTTATTCTTGTTATGTGACATTCCATTTATTGTATAAATGATGATGTTATCACTATGTATCTGGTTAATGTATTAATGTGACTATGGATTGTGGATTACGGTTTATGGTATATGGTTACATAGTTGTGTTCTTCTTCCATGTATGCCTACTTGGGTTTGACGTGTTCACTAATTTATTGTAGATAATTCACAATTTTGCTTTCAAAACTAGTGTATTATGGATTACGGTTTATGGTTTATGGTTTCATAGTTGCATTCTTCTTCCATGTATGCCTACTTGGGTTTGATGTGCTTACTAAAATTTCATATATATTTCATCCATGATAATATTTTGTTGAGTATAAGTTAAGTGCATTATTTTCTTTGTAATTATGTTTGAATGGTAACAGATATTAATCGGTTGTTTAATTACAGTGTAATTAGATGGCAAGATACAAGAAGGATAGAAAGTGCAAAGCCTTCAAAGGTGGAGGAACCAAAAGATTATGAAACATTTGATAGTGTCACTTATGTGTTCGGAAAGAATGCAAAGATCCCTACATGAAGATGTCGGTGTTGGAAAGAAGATGAGTCTTCCCCATCATCCAATATCATATGGAATTAGAAATGAAACTTGTAATGAAGAAGGCAAAATATGTATAAAAACGAGTGTGAAAGCCTTACATTGGAAAATTTATATTTGTCAAAAAAAAAGGAATTATTGGACGAAATAGGAGAAATTTCCTCAAGGCAGATGGAGTTGGAGCTTGAGGTTCAAGAGTTAGAACTAGAAATTAAGAATTGGGAGACAATGCATGAAGTGGACAAAAAGTGTTCAAAATCAGTAGCAAGCTTTAATTCCATTCTTAAAATACATGACGATCACAAGGAAGTATGGAAGAAGATGTACATGCAGGAGCAAGGCATCAATTGAGGAAAAAGTACCAGTCACTCCCACCGAAGACAAACTAATAAATGAATATACCAGTCATGCATCCTTTCACATCAAAAACTATGTTTTTAAACATATATTAAACTTACTTATATAGTTGACATCAGTATGTTATTGTACTTATATATTTTACTTACATATTTGACATATTTTACTTATATATTTGACATATATGTATAGATATTGATTTTTTGGTATGCAAAAAAATTTTTTTATTTAATGATTATAGCATTTGTAGCATAGTAGATGAGATGGATAGATGTATGTGGTTATATTATGATTATTATATGTATGTGATTTTACTCTAATGTGGTTGTGTTTCGGTTGATGTTATGATGTGCACATTAATTAGTATTTAGATCATGTATATGGATTGCTACATCTGGTATGTGATGTGTGATGTATAAGGAAGAGTAATACAAGTGTGATTAGAAGACAAGTGTATATAAGTGTGATGATGTTGTTACTTTAATGTGTTTGACATTTACGATTTAGTATTGCATTCTTGATAAATTGAATATGGTTTGTGGTTTTGTTTATAGTGCATTAGATGGTTTTTATTCTTGTTATGTGACATTTCATTTATTGTATAAATGATGATGTTATCACTATGTATCTTGTTAATGTATTAATGTGACTATGGATTGTGGATTACGGTTTATGGTCCCACATAGTTGCGTTCTTTTTCCGTGTATGCCTACTCAAGGTTTGACATGATTTAAACTTTCATATATAATACACTAATTTATTGTAGATAATTCTCATAATTTTTTAAAAATCTAATGTATTATGGATTACGGTTTGTTTTTATGGTTAAATAGTTGCATTTTTCTTCCATATCCATGTTTGCCTACTTGAGTTTGATGTTCTTATTAAACTTTCATATATATTTCATCCATGATAATATTTTGTTGAGTATAAGAAAAGTGCATTATTTTCTTTGTAATTATGTTTGAATGGTGATAGATATTAATCAGTTGTTTAAATACAGGTGTAATTAGATGGCAAGAGACAAGAAGGATTCACAAGTGGAGGAACCAAAGATTATGAAACATTTGATAGTGCCACTTATGTGTTCGAAAGAAATGCAAAGAGCCTACAAACGAAGATGTCGGTGTTGGAAAAAGATGAGACTTCCCCACCATTGCGTATGGAATTAGAAATGAAACTTGTAATGAATAAGGAAAAGTTTTATAAAACCAAGCATGAAAGACTTACATTGCAATATTTATACTTGTTGAAAAAAAAGGAATTATTGGACCAATTAGGAGATGCTTCCTCGAGGAAGATGGAGTTTGGAGCTTGAGGTTCAAGAGTTGGAATTAGAAATTAAGAATTGGGAGACAATGGGTGAATCGAACAAAAACTTATTGTTCAAAATCATGTAGCAATATTTAATTTCATTCTTAAAATACATGACGGTCACAAAGAAGTATGGAAGAAGATGTACATGTAGGCCAAGGTGTCAACTAGGAAAATGTACAAGTCACTCCCACCAAGACACAACTAATAAATGAATATATGAATTTGTAATAAAATGACATTGTTCATGCAACCTTTGACATCAAAAGATGTTGGTTAAACATATATTTTAGTTTTTATAAGAGTAAATAATAATTAAACAATAAAAACATAATAAAATATTAGAAGGTGTGAAAATCAGATAGCAAGATTTAAATTGCAATAAGATTTAGAATGTGTGAGTATTGTGAATCTAGTAGAAAGATTTAAATTGCAATAAGGTGGAAAAAACATCGTGGTTTGCACAATGTCGAAATTGACATGGCATTTTTCAAAGTGCTGAAAAACACAGTGTGTTTTTCAACGTGTTGAAAAATGCACTTTATTATTCGGTGAGATGAAAATATCAAAAATTTATCCTCATGATAACTACTTAATATGGATAACATCATTGCAATAAGGTGGGAAAACATCATGGTTTACACAATGTCGAAATCTACATGGCATTTTTCAAAATGAAAAAAATGCACTTTATTATTCATTTTTTATGAAAATAACAAATATTTATCCTCATGGTAACTAATTAATATGGATTACATCATTACAAAAGAGGAAAAAACATCATGGTTTGCACATTGTTCAAAATCGACATTTTTTAAATTTTAAAAAATATGTGTTTTTCAACATAACATTTTGAAAACACTTTATTTTTTTCAACTTTGAAAAAAGCAACTTTCTCCACCTGATAAGTACTTGATGTGGATTGCATCATTACAATAAGGAAGAAAAACATCATGGTTTGCACCTTGTGGAAAATGGTGTTGTTTTTTTCATATGTGCTGAAAAATGTTTTTCAACGTATTGAAAATCACACTTTATTTTTTCAGCAAGTTTGAAAAAATCAACCTTTTCCTCATGGTAATTACTTGATATGCATTATATCATTACAAAAAGGAGGAAAAACATCATGTGGCTTTCACCTTGTTCAAAACATGCAATGTGTTTTTCATATTGTTGAAAAACACAATTGTGTTTTTCAACGTGTTGAAAAATACACTTTATTTTTCAACACTTTAAAAAAAACAACTCTTCTCCACCTGATAAGTACTTGATGTGGATTGCATCATTACAATAAGGAGGAAAAACATCATGGTTTGCACCTTGTCGAAAATCGACATGGGGTTTTTCAAAGTGTTAAAAACACAATGTGTTTTTCAACGTGTTGAAAAACACACTTTATTTTTCACAATTTGAAAAAAACCAATGCTTCACTTTGGATCCATGATAATTACTTGATTGTTTATTACATCATTACAAAGGAGGAAAAACATCATGGTTTGCACCTTGATAAAAACATAATGTGTTTTTTCAAATTTCTGAAAAAACACAATGTGTTTTTCAAACTTTTGAAAAACACACTTTATTTTTCAAAAAAAAAAAAACTCTTCTCCACCTAATAATTAGTTGATGTGGATTGTATCATTACAATAAAAAGGAGGAAAAACATCATGGTTTGAACCTTTGTTAAAATCAACATTGCATTTTTCAAAGTGTTGAAAAAACGATGTGTTTTTGTCACCATGTTTAAAAACACACTTTTTTTCAGACTTTGAAAAAAAAAACCTTCTCCACCATATAATTACTTGATGTGGATTACATCATTACAATGGAGGAAAAGCATCGTGGTTTGCACCTTGTTAAAAATCTCATTACATTTTTCAAAATGCTAAAAACACATAGTGTGTTTTTCAACATGTTGAAAAACACTTTTTTTCAACACTTTGAAAAAAAACCAACTCTTCTCACCCGATAATTACTTGATGTGATTGCATCATTACAATAAGGAGGAAAAACATAATGGTTTGCACCTTGTCAAAAAATCGTAATGGGGTTTTTAATAGTGTTGAAAAACACGGTGTTTTTGAATGTGTTGAAAAACACACTTTATTTTTCAAAAACACACTTTACACTTTGAAAAAAATCAACCCTTCTCCACCTAATAATTACTTGATGTGGATTACATCATTACAACAAGGAGGAAAATCATCATGGTTTGCACCTTGATAAAAATCGATGTTACATTTTTCAAAATGCTTTGAAAAATACAATGTGTTTTTCAACGTGTTGAAAAACAAACTTTATTTTTCAGCACTTTGAAAAAAAAACTCTTCTCCACCTAATAATTACTTGATGTGGATTGCACATCATTACAATAAGGAGGAAAAACATCGTGGTTTGCACCTTGTGGAAAACGGCATTGCATTTTTCATATTGCTGAAAAACACAGTGTGTTTTTCAACGTGTTGAAAAACACACTTTATTTTTATTGGTTTGAAAAAAGCAAAACCTTTTCCTCCTATGCTAATTACTTGATATGAATTACATCATTACAATAAGGAGGAAAAAATCGTGGTTTACACCTTGTTCAAAACTACATATGCATTTTTCAAAAATGTTGAAAAGGATAAAAGTATGTGTTTTTTCAACGTGTTGAAAAATGCACTTTACTTTTCAGCACTTTAAAAAAAAACTCTTCTCCACCTGATAATTACTTGATGTGGATTGCATCATTACAATAAGGAGGAAAAACATCGTGGTTTTACCTTGTGGAAAATGGCTTGTCAAAAAAACATGTGTGTTTTTCAAAGTGTTGAAAAACACACTTTTTTTTCAAAATTTATCGTAGCACTTTGAAAAAATCAACTGCTTCTCCACCTATAATTACTTGATGTGGATTACATCATTACAATAAGGAGGAAAAATCATGGTTTGCACCTTGTATAAAATTGATGTGGGGTTTTTCAAAGTGCTGAAAAACATAGTGTGTTTTTCAATGTGTTAAAAAACACACTTTATTTTTCAAAGACTTTGAAAAAAATAACTCTTCTCCACCTGATAATTACTTTATGTGGATTACATCATTACAACAAGGAGGAAAAACATCGTGGTTTGCACCTTGTTGAAAATCACATGGGGTTTTTCAAAGTGCTGAAAAACACAATGTGTTTTTTCAACATGTTGAAAAACACACTTTATTTATCAACAGTTTGAAAAAAACAATTTTCTCCACCTGATAATTACTTGATGTGGATTACATCATTACAACAAGGAGGAAAAGCATCATGGTTTGCACCTTGATAAAAACATATTGCATTTTTCATAAAGTGCATTTTTTTTAAATGCTTTGAAAAACACGTGTTTTTTCAACATGTTGAAAAATACACTTTATTTTTCAACACTTTGAAAAAAAAAAACTCTTTTCTCCACCTTATAATTACTTGATGTGGATTGCATCATTACAAAAGGAGAAAAACATCATGGTTTGCACCTTGTGGAAAATGGCATGACATTACATTTTCATATTGCTGAAAAACATAATGTGTTTTTCAATGTGTTGAAAAACACACTTTTTATTTTTAGCACTTTGAAAAAATCAAACCTTCTCCACCTGATAATTACTTGATGTGGATTACATCATTACAACAAGGAGGAAAATCATTTTGGTTTTCACCTTGTTAAAAACCACAATGCGTTTTCAAAGTGCTGAAAACAGTGTTTTTTCAATGTTGAAAAACACACTTTACTTTTTCAGCACTTTGAAAAAAAAACTCTTCTCCACCTGATAATTACTTGATGTGGATTACATCATTACAATAAGGAGGAAAAACATCATGGTTTGCACCTTGTCAAAATCGACATGGGGTTTTTCAAAGTGTTGAAAAACATGTGTTTTTCAACGTGTTTGAAAAATACACACTTATTTTTTTCATCACTTTGAAAAAAAAACATATTCTCCACTGATAATTACTTGATGTGGATTACATCATTACAACAAGGAGGAAAAAAATCGTGGTTTACACCTTGATAAAAACAACATTACGTTTTTTCAAAAATGTGAAAAACATAGTGTGTTTTTCAATGTGTTGAAAAACACACTTTATTTTTCAGCACTTTGAAAAAAAACAACTCTTCTCCACCTAATAATTACTTGATGTGGATTACATCATTACAATAAGGAGGAAAAACATCGTGGTTTGCACCTTGTTGAAATCGACATGGGATTTTTTTCAAAGTGTTGAAAAACATAGTGTGTTTTTCAAACGTGTTGAAAAACACACTTTATTTTCAACACTTTGAAAAAAATCAACTCTTCTCCACTTGATAATTACTTGATGTGGATTACATCATTACAAAAAGAGAGGAAAACATCATGGTTTGCACTTTTATAAAAATCGCATGGGGTTTTTCAAAATGCTTTGAAAAACACAAGTGTGTTTTTCAACGTGTTGAAAAACACACTTTATTTTTTAACACTTTGAAAAAAAAACTCTTCTCCACTTGATAATTACTTGATGTGGATTTCATCATTACAAAAGGAGGAAAAACATCATGGTTTTACCTTGTGGAAAATGGTGTTACATTTTTTTCATAAGTGCTTAAAAACAAACACACTTTATTTTTCAATGTGTTGAAAAAAACACTTTTTTTTTTACTTGATGAAAAAAAAACCTTTTCCACTCATGGTAATTACTTGATATGGATTACATCATTACAACAAGAAGGAAAAACATCGTGGCTTTGCACCTTGTGATTAAAATTGACATTGTTTTTTGCATATCATGTTGAAAAACACAAAAATATTTTTTTCAACGTGTTGAAAAACACACTTTATTTTTCAGCACTTTGAAAAAATAAATATTTTCCACCATGATAATTACTTGATGTGGATTACATCATTACAATAAGGTGGAAAAACATCGTGGTTTGCACCTTGTCGAAAATCGACATTGCGTTTTTCAAAGTGTTGAAAAACACAAGTGTGTTTTCAAAAAAAAACACTTTATTTTCCACATTTGAAAAAAATCAACGTTTCTCCACATGATAATTACTTGATGTGGATTACATCATTACAACAAGGAGGAAAACATCATGGTTTTCACCTTGTTAAAAACAACATTGCATTTTTAAAAATGTTGAAAAACATAGTGTGTTTTTCAACATGTGTGAAAAACACACTTTATTTTTTCATCACTTTGAAAAAATCAACTCTTCTCCACCTGATAATTACTTGATATGGATTACATCATTACAAAGGAGGAATAACATCGTGGTTTCACCTTTATAAAAATTGGATTACATTTTTCATATTGTTGAAAAACACAATGTGTTTTTCAACATGTTGAAAAACACACTTTATTTTTCAACACTTTGAAAAAATCAACTCTTTTCACTTGATAATTACTTGATATGCATTACATCATTACAACAAGGAGGAAAAACATCATGGTTTGCACCTTTATAAAAACCATGCATTACATTTTTCAAAGTGCTGAAAAACATAATGTGTTTTTTAACATGTTGAAAAACACACTTTATTTTTAGCACTTTGAAAAAAAACAACTCTCTCCACCTAATAATTACTTTATATGCATTACATCATTACAACAAGGAGGAAAAACATCGTGGTTTACACCTTTTAAAATCACATGCATTTTTCATATTGTTGAAAAACAAATAGTGTTTTTTCAACGTGTGAAAAACACACTTTATTTTTTCAACACTTTGAAAAAAACAACTCTTCTCCACCTGATAATTACTTGATGTGGATTACATCATTACAAACAAGGAGGAAAAACATCATGGTTTGCACCTTGTGGAAAACGACGTTGCATTTTTCAAAGTGCTTTAAAAACATGTGTTTTTTTCAACGTGTTGAAAAACACACTTTATTTTTAGCACTTTGAAAAAAAAAAACTCTTCTCCACCTGATAATTACTTGATATGGATTACATCATTACAACAAGGAGGAAAAATCATCGTGGTTTCACCTTGGGGAAAAAATTGCGTTTTTCAAATTGCTTTCAACACAATGTGTTTTTCAAAAAAACACTTTATTTTTAGCACTTTGAAAAAATAAACTCTTCTCCACCTAATAATTACTTTATGTGGATTACATCATTATAACAAGGAGGAATAACATCGTGGTTTGCACCTTGTTGAAATTGACATGGTGTTTTTCATGTTCTTTGAAAAACACAATGTGTTTTTCAACGTGTTGAAAAACACTTTATTTTTCAGCACTTTGAAAAAAATCAACTCTTCTCCACCCGATAATACTTTATATGGATTGCATCATTGCAATAAGAAGGAAAAGCATCGTGGTTTGCACCTTTTCAAAATGGTTCATTGCTTTTTAAACTAAAGTGATTAAAAACACAATGTGTTTTTCAACGTGTTGAAAAACACACTTTATTTTCATAACTTTGAAAAAAAAACTCTTCTCCACCTGATAATTACTTGATGTGGATTACATCATTACAACAAGGAGGAATAGCATCATGGTTTACACCTTTATAAAAACCGCATTGCATTTTTTTTTCAAATGCTAAAAAAATACTCTGTGTTTTTCAACGTTTGAAAAACACACTTTATTTATCAGCATTTGAAAAAATGAAAAACTCTTCTCCACCTAATAATTACTTGATGTGGATTACATCATTACAAAAGGATGAATAATCATAATGGTTTGCACCTTGATAAAAATCACATTGTGTTTTTCATATTGTTGTTTTCTACACATTTGAGAAAATGACCATCAATTCCTCTCTTGACCAAAGAATTGTCCCATACTATGCAGCTCGAATGATGATGGCTATTTTTTTTTCACCACAACAATGAACACCTTTCTGGCTTGTTGGAAGAGATATCTTTTGGATAGGTTTAACTCACTCTAGATTAATATTAATCCCATCCTTAGACACAATATGCACGAGCACTTAAGAAAACACAAAGCTTCTCGACATGATAATTACTTGATGTGGATTACATCATTAAAATAAGATGGAAAAACATTGTGGTTTACACCTTGTTGAAAATGGTGTTGCATTTTTCAAATTGCTGAAAAACCATAGTGTGTTTTTCAACATGTTGAAAAATACACCTTATTTTTCAGCACTTAAAAAACACAATGCTTCTCCACCGGATAATTACTTAATGTGGATTACATGATTGCAATAAGATGGAAAATCATCATTACTATGGATTACATTGTTACATAAAGGTGAAACAACATCATGGTTTGCACCTTATGGAAAATAGTATTCGTTTTTATAGTGTTGAAAAACACAGTGTGTTTTTCAACATGCTTAAAAATAAATTTTGTTTTTCAGCACTTTGAAAATAGCAATAAAAATTCCACATGATAAATAGTTACTGTGGATTACATCATTCCATCATAATTACATCAGATTTCTATATGTTAAAATATTTTCTACTATCCATATATTACATGAGTTGTCCTATGTTGGCTAACACCAACAAGCACATTATTTAAATACTCTCAAAATCATCAAAAATAGGCCCGTTGTACATTCCATATTTATGTATTTTAAATATACATAATCTACAATCTCATATACATGAATTTTAAATGTTTACAATTCTAAAATAGGCCCACTCTACATTCCATACATTTACTTTCCACATACTCAACCTGCTCATTTTGTAAGATACATCTCTCTGCATATCCACTACATCTACAACACAATGCATTAAATATTAGACAAGATATCAAAGGCTTTGTACCTTACATATAATAAATGAATGTATTGAAATTAAGGACATTCAATACACACCTTACTAAACACTAAATTGTTGAAAGATAAGCGGTGACGCGGATATGTTTCATCTGCATTTGAACCACCTACAAAATAAATGATCAATATGTTAGTCTTCACCTCGATAATTAAAATTTCTTGCAAATTCACATTCACACCAATAATTCAATGTTTTTACCTATAGGTTCCACTTGTGTCGTTTCTCTCCTCTTTGCATGATTGTCGTCTAGAAAATTGGAAGCATTCATAGTCTTCAACGCATGATTGTTCAAATCTTCTACAATGACTGGCCTCTTAGTCACATTGTGGTCACATTTTTACTCACACTAAACCATGGACACATGTGGGTGGTGGTTGTCTCATTGACATCTCCTTTGAAAGTCAACATCTAACATATTTGATGCTTCTAGGTCTCTCCTAAACCTCTGAACACATTCAAAGAATGTTTTTATGTTCATCTGTACTCATTTGTGTATCCAACACTAACTTCAAGAATTCTTTGGATGTGTGTTCCATAAAATTTGAATCACTTTCTATCATCAACCCACCAGCCCCAACTACTTTAGGAGTGCCTGTGACGTATATAAGACATTATAGAAAGTTATTTATTTATACACTAGGTTTTTCAATATAATTGTACAATAGAAAAACATCCTCATACCATCCATGCACATCACCTATCGTTCGGTGGACAGGGGAATATTTTGGCTACAACACCCATTCGTAACATTTGATTGAGAATACACATTCTCACCTACACATGAATACACATTTTCACCTAATCATAAATATGTGTGATGAACATTATCATTGGCATCAATTAATTGATTAAAGGAATTAACAACTAACCATCAACTACCAATGATTGTTGAGGTGGTGAGGAGGGGCCATCCCATAACATGTCTTCATTTACCGTTCTTATCTCCACATAGGTACTGGCTCCTGCATGAGAAAGGAAAACAATTTCAACACGATGCTTATTTCGTTACAACTTATGCTTAGCAACTTTGTTAGTGTGAAATCACAGCACCCCCAAATGAGTTCTAAAAATCTAATTTTCTAAGGTAGAATCATCTGGTGTGATTGCATAACATTGAACTTTCCCCAAGGTGTGGGACCTTGCAAAAGTGGGAAAGCTCTTCGATTAAAGGTTGGTTCCTTATTCCTCTATTTAGATGCATACGTGAGAATTTGCAGAGGATCTATCTTTATACCTAATCTAAAACTTGACAAGGAGACAGGGATAAGAAAGGGGTACAAGAAATAAACAATAACTAAACTACAAGGTGATGCACCGAAGGAATGATGAACACTAGTTCTCACTTGATAGACACAAACCAACAAACACATGTAATAATCAAACACAAATAACAAATAACGTGTTTTATTGCTCAAAATTGATAGAATACATTACAAAACAACTCTGTAAATTGAGGAGGCAAGAAATATATTGCAACTTTGATGGAAGGCCTAAAATTCTACAAATTCCTTTTCTTAGAAGAAAAAGGGGGCCCGTAAAACAAGGAATGTCCAACCCTTTACAATGAATCTTGCCCCCGTATTTATAGATTCATCGAGAGAGATAAAGAGAGGGGAAGCGAGAAAATAGGTTGAAGCTCAACTTCTACTTTTAATGCCCCTAATAAATTCTGCCCCCAAATCCATCTTTACTCCATCAATCTTTGGTTCGGCGCCTTGAAGGAAGAGGAAATGGTGGAATAGATCAAATTTGATCTGGTTGTTAAGGCAAGAAGATCCTGCATTGAAATCCCAAAGAATTTTCCTTCATTTTTCTTTACCTAACCTCCTCAAACTTAAATTTTTATACCTCCATGTAGTAGGCGAGGCTGAGATCATTCCAATGGTGTCAGATTCACAATATTTCGAGCCCTGATTCAAAAGATATGCCCCTTCGAAGTTTGTATCAAGTCTGTACAAATGGGTGGGAAAAAATTTTGAAAAATGGGTCCCCTTTTTGATATGGGACACGTGGCAGCCAAATTAGAGAAAAAATTGGGCTCGCGGGTCCGCAATTTATCTTTTTTCCCTTTTGCACAAAAAACACAAAACTCAAAACTCCCAGCACCGAAGCTCTGCCTAGACATGTGGCACCCTTTGGTTGGCTGGGGATGTGCTTCCATATTTATCTTTGTGCCTTTTGACAAAAGGAAAAATTTCACCTTTTCCTCTGATTCCCCGCTTTGGCTTTGACTCGGGCTCAAACGTTGACTTTTTCCTTTGGGTGGAGTTGCAGGGCATTTTGCAACTTTTACCCCTTTTAGAAAAACAAGGGGCGAAAGACCAACTTTTCCTCGAGACCCACTTTCCTTGAGACACGTGGCAGTCTGGTGCTAGTTTGGGTTTCCCTTTTTGGATTCACCTTTGGAGAAGTACCGTTAGGACACGTGGCTCCTTCCACTACCTCCCCCATACTTAGTCAATTTTGGACCCTTTTCAATGAATCTGAGCCCGGGGACTTCAAATCTTCGCCATTTCTTCCCCTTCTTGTTTCTGGTTCCTCTCGGCATTGCCCCTTCTTTTCCACCCCTGCTATTTCATATTTGAGTCCCTTTGCAACCAATTTATAGATCCGAATGAGTTTTCTCAGGTTCCTTCTATGCGGGGTCGTGGTTGATCCAATATTTGGCCCGAGGTGAAATATGGATAACACAACCTATATCACTTTACCACATACGATGGCATTGAATTACCTTCCAATTCTGGTGCTGGATACGGTGAGGAGGGGCCATCCTAGAATGGGTCTTCATTTACCATGCTTGTCTCCACATAAGTATTGGCTCTTGCACGTGAATGGAAAAAAATTTCAATAAGATGCTTATTTCGTTACAACTTATGCTTAGAAACTTATATCACTACTTTCCACATATGATGACATTGAATTACCTTCCACTTCTGGTTCGGATGTGGCAAGGAGGGGCCATCCTGGAATGGGTCTTCATTTACTGTGATTGTCTCCGCATAAGGCGATTATTTAGTTACGACTTATGTTTAGCAATCTACATCGAAGCATATGATTACATTGAATTACCTGCCACTTCTAGTGCTTGATATGATGACATCGACACATATCACTTGCAAAGTTCCAATGCCTTCAACACATTCTTACATATGTTTCCTCTAATAGCCCAAGCACATTCACATACGTCCAAGGTTCCACATTGCCTTACCAAATGCCATATGCTTCTAGTTATTTGGCTCCTCACCCACAATTAATTGCAATCAGGCGTAATTGCAAGGCAATCTATATCAGAAATACTCTTTACTCTCTTTACCACTTCATCAATAGTTGTCTTTCTTTTTGAAATTGGTCAAGAACTTGGATTGAAGTAACTTCCTCTTGTGTTTGTAAATTGGTTCCACCTTGTACACAAGTGTGTAGAACAAATATTCCATCCGGCGTGTGCATTTTTGTCTATCACACCAAAGATTTAGTCTTGAGAAAGAAATGGTAGGACTCGATGGATGCATTTGTTTCCTTATTTTCATGGGAGAAGTTTCTAAAATAAATCCCACTTGTAGACACCTAAATTCCACTTTTGCAATCTTATTGCCAAAATGCACGCAAATCACTCCTATTCTTCCCAATTCTATTATAATTAGTACTCTTTACTAATTAACTAATGTTTCTTACCACTTTAGCCAATTAACACCACGTTGTTGATTGTGTAACCCCTTTCACATTCAGGATGCCACTTTACAATGAATCGTAAGCCAAAATCCTCTTCAAAACAGACAATTAGCAATTATAGGCTAATTAAGCCTATTTTCCCCTTGATTTGGTCAATATACCCTAGTATTGACTCAAACCCCTCTTCCAACCACTCAAAATCACCCCATTCACCTCTACAACGTCTCAGTAAGCTTCAAAATCTTATCCTAGCCTCCTAGTTGACCCTAAGCGGTTGATTAAGGCTCCACACCTCTTAATCACTTGGTAATTCAATAATTGTGATTAGCAACGCGTAATCATGATTAGAAATTCTAATATAATTTAGGGATTTTAGTCCCACATGCACCAAAATACAAGTTTCTCCCAAAAGGAAAACTATAAAAAGGTGCACCTCATTCCTTTATACTTTACAATGTGCTTTGATTTGCATCTCATATAATAAATATGATTTATAGCCAAGCTCAATCCATGCTTAAAGCCTTCAATGGGTTTAGTAGATGGATATCCAAAATGACCAAGTAGTCATTTGGAGAGGCCATTTCACCTTGTTTGGAGTAGAAACCATAACCATTTGATTTCCCTCTTAGGTCTATTTAGGCCCATGTTAGGTAATTCAAGCATATTGGTAGGCATGTTTAGTTAGATTTTGTATTGTTTTCATACTAGTTAAGCATTCTTTTAAGCTTCTATCTTAATGTTACATTCCTAGACTTGGAACATTGGCTAGATGGATGGTAATAGTATTAGCTTTCCTTGTCTTGTCATGCATGCAATTTTCTTTGTAAGTTTAGCATGTCATCATTTGGCATGCCTGCTGTGGGACAAGACTTACCCCATTGCATTCAATTTTTAAGCTTTTAACTTAAGTTTCAAAGTTTTTCATTTCAAAGTTTTAGATTAGTTTCAAGTTTCCTAGATTAATTTCAAGTTTTTGTAGTTTACTTTCAAGCTTTCTAGTGTACTTTTAAGCTTTTTAGATTAGTTTCTCAAGCTTTTTAGATTAATTTCAAAGTTTCAGAGTAATTTTAAAAGTTTTAGATCAATTTCCATTTTTAAAATTTGTTTCAACTAGATTAGTGGTAGAAGTTGTGTTTTCTTGCTTTTTACAAGATATAAGGAGGTGAAGACCTCAAAATTGCCAAGAAATCCCAAAGATTGGACCTTTTTTCAAAAAAATTGCTTCAAAACTCATATTTTTGACCATCTACAGGAAAAAGGTGCATGTGCATGACTGTGAGCACATGTGCCTCACTGGAAGCGCTTGTGCATCATTGACTATGTGAAAGATGATAGAGGGGCGCATGTGCATGACTATGAGCACCTGTGCACTAGTAGGGGCACCTGTGCATCAAGGTAAAATTTTCTCAAAATTCCAAAACTTCAATTTTATGATTCCTATCATTTTTAAGGGTTTTTAGATGTTGTTTTTGTCAAATTATTGATTTTAGAGAAATATTCCTAACAAAATTGTCCTAGGGTTTGATAAGGGATTGTTGAGTAAATTAGGTTAGGGTTTGAGGAGTGATTTTGTTTTCATAATTTGATTGAGTTTGGAATAGAGTTTTGTATGCTCTTCTCTTGCACCTAGTGTGATCTTGAGAACCAAAAGCACCTCTAAACCATTTTTTTGCTTCTTAGGAGTAAGTAAGAACAATTATCATTCATTTTGTGCTTAAGAGAATAAACCTTCATTTTTTTCATATGCTTGATCTTTTAGTTTAAGATATTTTTCACTTGATTAAAAATCAAGGCTAAAATTTGTGTATGCTCTTCCCTTGCACCTAGTGTGATCTTGGGAATCAAAATCAATTTTAGTCTTTCATTAAGAAGCACTTGGATTAATTGGGAATAAACCTTGTTTTTTTACAAAATTTGATGGTAGTTAGTTGATTTACAAGCATTTTTCATTGCTATTTTCCTATGATATTGTGAATCTTTTTGGAACTACTAACCATTTGTGTGAAGGACCTAAACAATTTTTCTAACTACATGTGTGATTGTAGGTTTCCAAAAGAGTGCAACAAAAACCACATTAAGTCTAAAAGATTAAAAAAATACACCACAATCATCACATTATATTTGCAGGTTTCGGTTAAGAGATACGGATCATCCGCTCAACTAGGACATAACCCCTTTGGCATAAGCCTTAAGCTACAACAATGGGAGTGGTCCTAGGAACCCTAAATTAGTTCATGCAAGAGGGAACCTTGTGAACAAAACAAGAAAGTGCTCCACACTACCGACTTATCTAGTACACCTTGGTGAGATTAGTGTCAAAGATATCTATATTACAACCCCAGTGAAAGTATAATTGAACGCACTTCGGTGCTCATTATATTGAAGGGGGTAAAGTAAAGCTGAGATACTCCCAAATTAGTCAGTGTGACTTTTTGGGTAAATCAAGCTCACTATAGATATCTTGTGACACCTAGAGAGAGAACCACCTAGGAAGATTACCAACTTGGAGCCATTGTTTTTGTCTTAGATAGTATACTTGAGAGCTCTCACAAAGTGAAAAATTTGTTAGATTCAAACTCTTGTTTTTTGAACAAGGGAAATAATCTCTTAAAGTTGAAACCGCGTGATTTACATTACGAAATCCACTTAGTGTCATTTTATCCTATTTTTTCACTTGTCTTAAGATAAGGTGAAACTCGCCAAAGTAACACCAAGTTTATTTCAACGCCACTTGGTCTACACCCTTGTTTTATTGTTGCCCATTTTTGGACAAAAATAAACAACATATATGGATACCGCTAGATATCGCGTGTCCCCCACTTTTGTATTCTACTTCCGCAACTAGGTTGCAATGTCGAGTGAAAGTGTTGAAAGTGTGCATGATGCTTACTCACAATCTAGTAGGCCCTATTGTCTCAAAAACCCATATTTGAGACTTTTTATCATCGTAGTTAGATGATTTCATCCGTTTCTTATTTTTATTTGTTATGCTACCCACACTATAGCCGCACATACTGAATTAAGATGTTTACATCTTGTTTCTAGTGTGAAATTAGGCCTAAATATTTGTATTGTAGAGTTACGTTGTTCGCACGCATAGAAATTTCTTCCTATACTTAGATGTAGTTTTTACATCCTAACTTTGTCTTGAGTTTTGTGAGTGTTGAGGATACATTGTTAGCATCGTGATAACATCATTTTGACACTAGAAATATTGCTTTCCCAAAAGCTTGGTTCATGTGTCCAAATAGTGTCGTTACGTTGCTCACATTGTTATCGTCCATTTTACGAGACTTGGACTTTGTTAGTGTTTAGAAACTAGTTTTTAGTATATCTTGTTAGAATATCGAGTCAACATTATCTTATCATTTAGGCCTTGTTTGTTGAAAACATGACCTAACTGATGATGTTGTGTTATCACTATTTGGTTGCAAACCAATCTAGATGAAATCTTAGAGAATAAACTATTTGGTGTAACTAAATTTTGAGCATTGTGCATCAATGTATTATTCTAAGGAAAAATTTTATCATATATTACCTTTCTAGGGTAGCTTGTTCATTGTTCTTTAGTTTGTACGTTCATTTTTCCCTATCACTTTTTTGGTTATTCTATAGTCACCTTGTTTTAGCAACTTAGGGTTGTTACGCTACTCAAATTTGACTAAGATCCCTTTTTAGTAAACCTTAGTGGAAATTATTTGCATCGTATTTCCTATCTCAAGTATTCCTACTATGAGGATGGGATCCCGAAGATTAGGAACTGATATATTTGGAGGTGACAACTCTCTTTTAGAGGATAACATCATGGTTGACCATAGTGGTGGAGAGGAAGAGTCTCCTCGTATGAATATAGAGCATCCTCCCACCAATTTTGATGATTACATTTTTCAAACAAACATGAGGTTCTTATGTATGTTATGGAACTAGGAGCTAGGTTACCTCCCACGGTGGACCCTTCTCTCATTTCTGCAATGGTTCAAGGGGAAGAGGAAGTGGAACATCCTCGTCACCATATAGATGACATATTAAACCCAGGTCACGCCTCTACTTCTGCACGACAAAATAATGAGGAATTATTCTACAATAGAAAAGTGACAAGTAGCCTTTCTTCCTACACTCCGACCTCCTAAGGTCATGTCGAGACAAATGGTGGAAATGAAATGTATGCGAGATGTGAACAAACTAGTTAGGAAATCTTATATCCTCAACATGCAATAATGGGATCTGTGAGAGTCCAAGGAAAAGAAATCTCTCATTTGTTCTCCAACTGTGTGATAATATCTCAATCTGGGAGTGGTGAAGATCTAAATACTAGTGTAAATAAACCGGTGTTAATGTTTTATTGATAAGGAGCCCATTGGGTTATGGGACACAAAAGATCATAACATGAGTTCGTGGTTATTGTGGACCTTTTATAGTCATGTGAATAATCAATCTCTTCTTCCAACTATCCAAGAATCGTAAGCTTTTTTAGCCTCTACATTTAATACAAGGAGTTGTGTGATCTTCTCGAGATATCTTCTTACCGGTGTTCTAGCGGTTGTATGTGTCGGCATGTATCTATATCGGTGAGAAGGTCTCCTACATCTAGACGCGGAACTAACAGATAACAACGAAATGTTTTCTCCTTTCGATGTTCTTGTATGCTCATGTGGATATCCTATCAAGGTAATATAGTTGGGTTGGTTTAACCAAAATTAATATGCTTTGTCGTCTTCAATATTTAATTCTCTCAATTGCTCACCGATTATTTGTGGGTTTATTTTTGTTTGGAAGATGTTAATTCTAAGACCTTGATTTATATCTGCTAATGTTATGAGGAGATTTGGCTGAGGTATTACTAGTTTGAATATGTAATCCTTGGGCTCTCTAGGTCTCGTAATAGTCATGCAAGAAATAATTGGATTTGATGAATGAAGCAAACTAATTATGAAAATAAATCTATGCCATGTTTTTTCTTTTTGTATTTTCAAAAGGTGTGAACTTAAATGAAATTAAAGAGAAACTAATCTAATAAATTCAGATAATGATCAATTAATCTAAGAATGGAACTATAACAAGCAAGGTAGCCAAATGTAGCTATTTTCCTGTGCACTTGTGAATTGATCCCAAATTTAAACAACTAACTAATTCAATTGGAAAAACCTTCAATATTACCTCAGAAGTGAGGAACAATCGTATCTTCTCGGAAGCTATTATCCCCCACAGCTTCCCTAGTAATGTTGAAAGTGGACTTAACTGAAATGAAATAATTTTCTATTCTGTTTGATATGTTGTAATTACAACTTTGAAAATTCAAACCTAGAGTTTACAGAACAGAGGAAAATCCAGTTGTATTATAGCTTGTCCCCTCAGTGTGATCTCTTCGTTCCTACGTGTTCTCATGAATCCAAAAAGTGGGAATGTGAAAGTGGCAATGGAGAAGATATTCAAACAATGGCAGCTTGGACGTAAACCGAACAGAATGCAAGTAGAAGAGGGATAGCGCAAGAGAACAAAGCTTGGCTATGTGATTCCTAGCAAGATTGTTGTACGGATACAACACAAACACACCAAAAATTATGAGACCTATACTTCCTGTGACAAAACAACGACTTAAAACTCTAAGTAGAATCAAGATTCTTAACTGGACTGAATTTGAACTTAGAACTAAAACTATTTTATACTAAACTAGGTGTTTTGAGAACAACAATGGAACAAGATGAAACAAGATAGATCAAGTTATCTCCAAGTTAGAAAGAATGAGAGGAACCTTGAACCGAGAGGTGAGAACTTATACAAAATCTAGACCTGTTGAGACTTGTTGAGGAGCTTTTAGAGACACCAAATGATAAATCAAAGAGAGAGAGGGGCCTTGAACTAAGAGGGTGACAACTTACACAAAATATTGACATATTGAGACTTGTTGAGGAGCCATTTGCTTGTAAACAAGCTTAGTATTTATAGCTTTCTTACTCACCAGAAGGTAAGTCCAAATCACCATGCTTTATCATTTAAAATGGAGAATTACTATTACAAAGTGGTTGGAAAATCTAAACAAAGCATAAGCGGTTGAGATTTTCAAGTGCAACTTGATTTTTCACGTCAATGAGTATGTCGGGAAGCTTCCAGAAACGAAAAGAGGACTAGAAAATGAAATCGCTAGAGAACCACCGCCGCTCGAACTGTGCAAGGAAGTAGTTTGATGACCCCCACCCCGTGAGCTGGTGGTGGTTACATCACTAAAGACCAAAATGTAAGGAAAAAGAAGAAAGTAGTTAGAACAAAGCATCAACATCTGGATAAGGTGTCTTAGGATGCAAATGTATACTTTTCGTGCTTTCTAGATTTTAAACACCTTGCAAAGAGATCTAAATCATCGTTGGGGTTTCCGTAACCTATTTTTGTCGATGTGTAGTACATATAATTTTGGGTACGTCATATGTGCCCTCTCGGAGAAGCGTTTTAGCCATGAAGGGACATAAAACGTGGGTCTAAGTTGGCAATCCCAAAATGGGGAGTTAAAATCTATACTCCGACATGTCCCAAAATGGGAAATTTGGCACAAGACCACCACCTGCACGCAGTGGAGGTCATGGGACCTCCGCCCTATGATGGTGGCGGTCACAAGACCACCTCCCGAGAAGGCGCGATTGCGGAACCTCACCTGCGCGAGGTGGTGGTTACGAGACAGAAAGAAAAAAAAGTTGTATAAGTTAATTTTTGCATTTTTAACATTTTGCTATGTTTTTAATGAGCTTATCTATCGTATGGTGTTGCTAACTTGTTCTTTTTATCTATTTTAGGTGGTTGCGAAGGAGGAGGAGTATATATGATGGAGCAAATAGATGGAGTGTTATTGGCTTCCACAGTTGTTAGACATATTGACCTGGCAGCGAGACACTCTTTAGAGGGCTGGTATCTTGAGGATTTCACAAGTTCCTCATGTTGCTCCTTCTAGTCACATATTATGTGACTTATTCTCATATTGGGATGCGGACCGAAATACTTTCCGTTACTTGCAGGTGTCGGGGTGAGTGGAATATCACCCCGGAGAAATTTTATCATATACTAGGTGTTTTCGATTCTTGGGAGGTGGCTATCTCTTAAGATAGCATGATCCAGATCTCAGATGATTCAGTGGGCTACCTATATGGGAGATGTTGTTGTCTCCTTTGGCTCGAAGAAGGGGGTGAAGGTCTAATCTATTGTTTTACTCCTATCCCCACCATCCGTAAGGCCATCATGGGTATCATGGCCTCACGGTTGATTGGGGATAAGGGAGGAGATACTTTGTTATATTTTGGGCTCCCATGATTACATGATTGAGGCCCATGGCCATACTTATGCTTGGGGAGAAGACATTCTTGGGACCACATACCATGATTTATACAGGGTGGTTAGGTTACAGGGGCAGTCTTTGAGTCACCCTACTATGGTTATGAGTTAGGTGTATGAGTGTATTGTCCCCTATGGGAGGGGCATGCTAGAAGAGGATCGAGGGCTGTTGGGGCAGCGAGGTGCATGGGATGTTAGTACTCGGTATGCCACATCAGCAGTGGCTTCACTGACTACTACAGATATGGAGGCTACTCCTTATCAGGCCATGGTAGGATTGTGGGGGTAGGAGGTGCTTACATTGATTGCCTGCTCTACTACAAGTTAGTTGGTGGACAAGATAGGGAGAGTGGAGATCCACCCATTTGATCAAGTCCCTCAGCAGTTTGGCCTCCCTTATATTGATATGCTTCCTCCAATGGGGCTTGTGTATAGGATTGTTCGTGAGGCCCGGGAGGTCCTAGAGGAGATCGAGGTTGGACCACAGTTACTCCTGGAGTACCTATCGTAGTTAGGCGGGTGGTTCGTGCCCGAGGGGAAGCTGGTGCTCCTCGAGCACCCTTACTTCAGATTGGGGCTACTCCTTCTCACAGTGGAGAGGAGATGAGCCTATTGATGTGGACTCAGACTCTGAGGAGTTCATAGGGGGAGATACAGGAGGAGAAGATGGGAGAGGGGATTGGAGGTGAGGCCGGTGGGGTGGCCCAGGAGGATGACAGTGATTCTGAGTGGCATGACACTCAGGATATCTTGAGGGCGGAGAGGGTGGAGGCGAGTGTAGAGAAGGAGACCTTGGTCTCGAGAGGGTTACCTTCTCAATACAACGAGGGAGATGATGAGTCCATGGGTAGGAACATTTTTCACCCTTGGTTTTGGGAGGTTCTGAAGTTAGTAAGCGTTAGTAGTAGGAACACATCCTAGAGACCCTACTTGATGCCCAAAGATCCGAGTGAGTTAGCACTCTTCTCTTGACCTTGTTAGCTAGAGATGTTAGTTGATATTTATTTTTGTTGTTTTTTGTTTTTGACTTGTTTTTGGTGATTTTCTAACTTGTTGTTTTCCTTTTTATTTATAGTGACTTCCCAGAGATGGCGGGATCTGATTCTTCGTGTGTGTGCGAGACACCTTATTGATCCCTTTGGGGAAGACTCGAGCCTCAGCTCACTGAGGACGTAGGAGAGCCTTTAGCAAATGTGAAGACACACGATGTGTTTTTCCCGTTTAGAAGGTGACAGAGGCACTGGGTATCTCTTTGTACCCAAGTTGTAGGGTATGAGGCTTCCAGAGAGTGATGAGGTGGAGCCATTCTCGTAGTGAGACCACATACTAGTGGTCACCACCATGAGCACTCCCACCATTCAATGCATTCTTAACACCGTAGCCACAACATGAGTCCTAGGTGTGATCTTGTGCCATCTCCGAGGGCCATTTGGTCTTTTTGGTCCTTTTTGTAGTGATTTTGTCAGATATTTATATGAGTTTTTTTGTATTTTTTGGGCTCATTGAGCATTTTGACCATGCCTAGTGCATGATGGCATTGTATGTAAAACATGATTCCTATACATACATACATACATACATACATACATATATACATACATACATACATACATACATATATATATATATATATATATATATATATCATTTGGATTCAGATCTTCTTTGTATCCAGAGTTTTGTGGTTTGTTTCTCATGTGTACACTAGATGCTTTAGAATCTCTTGATTTTATATGCTTTTCAGAATGTATGCAATGGATGATAAGTGATAACAAATGTTGAACAAAATGTTTTCTTTTTTGTTTGTTTTTGTAATGTTGATATGTGATAATGCAAACATATTGTGGTACTAAACTTTTGGCTTCTTTTAGCAATGTTCGTTGCTTCTTCTTGTTTTGGCAAAATGTGATGAATATATAATGATGATGAGATGAACTTGCCCCATTCCTAACTCCACGCAACTAGTAAGATGCGAGGGCTCAACACCAAAAGCTGGGAAGGGTGTAAATTGTATGAGTTGATTGAATGGAAGTGATGAGAGAAAGACAAAGTATTGACAAAAACCAAATTTGGGCCTATGTACTTACCTTACTCAAACCTACTACATAGCTCAGAATGCAACTTACTTTCTAGTTTATCTAGACTTAGATCCATAAATGGAAACTTGGTTGAAAAATCTGGTTTTGAGGATTTGATCTCTTTGGAACTTGGATGCTTAATTTCACTTTTCACAATACACTTTGTTTTGAACTTAAAATACTAAGATTCATTAATTTGCATGAATGGACCCCCTACACCCTGCCCCATGCTACTAGTAAGAAGTATGGGCTTATCACCGAAGGTAGGACATAGGTGAGTAAGGGCACTTCTTTCCTTTCCCAACCTCGCACCACTAGTAAGAGATGCGGGCTCATCACCGAAGGTTGGTAGGAAAAGAAGTGTGTAAAATAAAATATTTTGTTTGTTTAGTATTTTTGATTCAATTTGATTTTGACATTTCTGATATGTGATTTTGGAGTATCCTTGTTTCAAAGAGATATAAGAGGGATATATGTGACACCAAGAAGCTTCTAGAATAGACCGTAGGTAAGAACAACTTAACCTAGTAGAAGAAAATGAGTATGACCAAGTATGCAGCCTTGGTATGGTTTTTGTCAAGATTTTGTCTGTTGAATTGATGAGATGATTTCGAAACCATTTGATGATATTATGAAATTGAAGAGATATGATTTGAATGTTTTGCCAATATTTTCAAAAGTTTGTAATAATTTCTTAAGAATAAGTTCCTTGACCACAAAATTTATGAAATGAGTGAACAAAATGAACTAAATAAATGACTAATGCAATGCAGATGAACATATTATACAAATGGTGATGTTGATAACCTATGCATAAAACCATTTAAGATGCAAGGAATTGATAGTTTCATTGAATTCCTCACCTTCTAGTGTACACAAGAGATATGCACCATTTCCATAGTCCTTCATGACTCGGTATGGGCCCAACCACTTGGGCTGAAATTTCCTTCCTTCGTTGGTCTTCTTGTCAATCCAGCTATCTAGTCTCAAAACTAGATCTCCCTCGTATATTTCTCATTCGTAGACCTTTTTGTTATATTTCCAAACATCCGGTCAACATAGGCTCTATGTCATTGCTCGGCATTTAACCTAGCCTCATCAAGGCTTTCTAGTTGAGAGAGTTGTGCCTCTCTATAGGCTTCTTCTCCTAAGATCCCTTGTAATGAGATGCAGAGACTAGGTATTTCAACCTCTATTGGTAGAACTGCTTCTACTCCGAATACCAATGAGAAAGGGGTTTCCCCTGTTGGTGTTCTTATTGATGTTCGATAGGCCCACAAGGTTGGGTATAATTTTAAATGCCAATCCCATTTTTTCTCCTTAACCATTTTGAGGAGAATGGTTTTTAATGTTTTGTTTGTGGCCTCAGCCTGTCCATTGGCTTGGGGGTAATAAAGAGAGGTCATGTGATGGTTTATCTTGAATTTTCTACATAACTCACAAACCTCATCATTCTTGAAGGATGTGCCATTGTTTGAGATAATGACTTGTGGGACACCATACCTACAAATGATTTGATTTAGAATGAACTTAGCAATTACTTTAAACCTGTATGGGTGGTGAGGCATGGCCTCTACCCATTTAGTAAAGTATTATGTGGCCGTGATTATAAAGTTATGGCCATATTTGTTGATGAGGGAGAGAATTTCCTATCAAGTCTAGGCCCCACGTGGAAAAGGGCCATGGGGTTGTGATTGGTTGTAGAGCCTATGCCAACATGTGAATCTCATGGGAGAATTCTTGGCATTTATGGCATTTGTGCACAAACTCTACTACGTGTCATGTTCTAGGGTGGGCCAGAAATAGCCCATCTGATGTATTTTGCGAGTAGTGGCATGGCCACCAAAGTGGCCTCCACATATCCCGCTATGGGATTCATAAATAATCCTTCTAGATTCTTCTATGTCAACACATCTTAAAAGCATTCCATCGAAGGCTCTACGATAGAGCACCTGTTCTAAAATAATGTATTTAGCAACAATAATGCGTAACCACCTTCTTTGTTGTGATGTTGTCCTTTTCTAGGTATGTGTGGTCCATGATGAAATTGACAATGTTAGTGTACCAAGGGCATACAGAGATAGGGGCCTAGTTTCAAAAAAGTATACACACTCATCGGGAAAGTCTAGATCTACTAGATCACCCCCATTCAATGGATTGTCAGCCAACTAGTCTATAATGATTTGTCCCTTAACGGATTTTTGGTTTACAAATGTTAGTTCAAACTCACCCATTAAGGTTATGAAACATCCATACCTTTTTAGACAAAGATCCTTGCGTGAGGAATGTCCACAAGTGATTTGTCTTGACAATAACCCTTGTTTCTTGATTCAACATATAATGTCTTAAACGCTTTGTTGCAAAGACTATGGCAAGGCATTCCTTTTCTATGCCTGTGTAATGTGTCTCATAATCAAGCAACGTCCGACTAATGAAATAAACTACATGTTCTCATTTATCATCATCTTCTTGAGCCAACATGTAGGCTAGCAAAACATCAATAGCTTGTGAATACAAGATCAAAGGATGATCTAGTCTAGGAGGCATTAGCATGGGAGGAGACAACAAGAATCGTTTAACTACTTCGAAGGCCTCGTTGCATTCCTCCATCCAATCAATGCTATAATCTTTTTCAATAAATTGTTGATTGGATGAACAACAAAGCTTAAGTCAGGGATGAACCTTCGGATTGCACCGAGTTTCCCAAGAAATGATCTGATACTGGCTCTCATCTGATGGTGGAATCATTTCAAGACAACCCATTTTTGGTACGGGTCAACATCAATCCCTCATGAAGATATAATGTAACCTAAAAGCTTGCCTCTGTTACACCGAATACACATTTCTCTAGATTCAATGTGACGTCATACTCGATTAATCGTGAAAGAATGATATGGAGCACCTCTGGGTGATCGCAACACTTCCTAGCCTTGGCCAACAAGTCATCTATGTAGGATTCCATGATCTTATGAATAAGGTCATGGAATATGTATGTCATTACTCGTTGGTATGTAGTGCCAACATTCTTAAGACCAAATGGCATGACAACATAATAGTAGTTCCCAAGGAGTTATAAATGTAGTTTTGGCTTGATCCTCTTCGGATATTTTGATTTGATTATATCCTAAAACCCATCCATGAGAGACAAAAGCTCAAATCCATTTGTTCTTCAACAATAACATCGATGGATGGTAATGGGAAATCATCTTTGGGGCAAGCTTTGTTAATGTCCCGAAGTCTATTCAAATACGGATCTTCCCATTCTTTTTGAGAATGGGGATGATATTAGATACCCATTGTGAATAATCGACTTGTTTGATGAATCCCACCTGGAGAAGTTTCATTACTTCTTCTTTCACCATGAGTGCCACTTTTGGCTTCATTGGTCTTGCAATTTTTTTAATTAGCTTTGCATCTGGTTTGGTGACAAGATTATGTACCATGATATGTGGTGTAATTCTGTCATTTCTTTGTAACTAAATGCGAAAGCCTTTTGATGTTCCTTGAGGATCTGGTATGTATTTCTACCTCCTCTGGAGTTAATGAGGATCCCAGTTTCAAAATATTTGGTTCTTCCTCTATTCCAATATTTATATCAATCATTCCCTCGATTAAGGAGGCATTTCCCTCCTCAAACTCGGGAGGGGCTGGGGGTAATTCCAAACTCCCTTCATTCTCTACCTCATAGATTTCAGATTCTTTTGTGGGGAGATTTTATCATGGGATTTCCAAAATAGGAAGAGGAATATGGGATCAGGAGAAATCAACCATGTGATGAGCGAGATGCAACTCTACATAGGCATTTAGATATTCAAGAGTCTCCCTATCACTGTCAGAGTGATCTAGGATGGTAAACTCATTCTCAATTTCTACATGTGTCAATATCAGGGTTTATTGGTACTTTACAAACCAAAGGTTCAACATGAATTGATACCATGAAATCTATATCTCCAATTCATTACTTGGAGTGAATCGGGAAGCCGAGGTTGCTACTGAATCAACGAGAAGGTTTTGTTCTCATGGAATTGCTTCGATTGATATGAAGTCAAATCCCTTTGTTAGTTTTAGTACTGCCATTTTATAGAGTTGCAAGTGTTCAACTCTAGTCTCATATACCTCAGATAGTTGGTTTACAACTAATTGTGAGTCTCCGAGCACTCTAATATTACCAATGCCCATCCTTTTGGCTATGATAAGGCCAAGAAGGAGGGCTTCATATTCAGCCCCATTGTTTGTGCATTCAAATCTAATTTGAAAGGCAAAAGGTAGAACCTTTCCTTCAGAGAAGTAAGGATCACACCTGCCCCAACACCAAAATGACATTTTGCTCCATCAAAATGGAGAGTCCAACAATAACTTGGAAAAATGGAAGTTGGGATATTCTTAGTATCTTCTTCTTTGTCTCGGTTACCTCTACCATACAAACTTCATCTGCAGGGATGGAACCAATTCCTAGGGTATGTCCTATACCCATAGAATCAAATGGCAGGAGAATAGGTAGATCTTTCTCCAGTAATTCAACAATTTTTGTGGTGGTTCCTAGTGAAACTATTTCTATGATGATGGTCTCATCTTTGACTATTGGGACGCCTTCGATTAAGTTCATGACTTCTAGTTTTGTTGTAGGCACCAACTTTTCTTTTGGGTTTGTATTGATTGGTTTGTTGAGTTGATTTGTTGGGAGCTCAAATTCAGAGTGGACGCTTGGTCTTTTCTTCAAATCTACTAGGTGTATGTTGAAAGGTTTTGGGTCACCTTGTGCTACAAAGACCTTTCCTAGGTGTAAAAATATTACTTCTTGGAATAACGTGGAAGGGATTGCCTTCATGCGATGTATCCATGGGCTGACGAGAATCATATTATAGTTGGTTTCCCATCTATAATATAAAATTCAGTGAGGATTGTTTTGGGTCCTAAAGTGACCGGTAGTACTATAGTCCCGATTGAAGTTTCCTTGAGGCTATCATATCCCCTTAGTGTGTTTCGTGTTGAGGAACAATTCGTTTCTCCATATCCTAGCTTTTGAAGAAAAGTGAAGGGGACTATGTTAACTTGCTGCCCCATCATCAATCATTACATGCTTAACATAATTTTTATAAATCCATACCTACAAATGCAAGGGTGGATCACCCTACATGTAATTTCAGCGTCCATTGGCATTTTACTTATATCAAATATAAACTCAGTATCCCTATCTGGACTACCCTGGAGGGTAGACGTCAAAGTCTACATGGTTTACTTACATTTCAGAGGAGGAGTGATGTTGATCAAATGACCAAGACCTAATGCTTCTAAGAGAGCAGCCCTATGAGCGGGAGAGTTCTTCAACAAATCCAAAAGGAAATGTGAGAGAAGGTCTTCATTAAGTCATTGATCAAGTCATAGGTGCACCTACTTTGTTTTCTGCAGTGTTTGTTGAGTGATGTCTAGCATTAATGGATAGGTTGGAACTAGTTGAGAAGAGTAGTCATGTGTTCTTGTTATGGTTTCTACTTGCAACTCGGTGTCTAACTCTACCAGTCCAACTATCTTGTTTGTGGTCGAGTTCCTAATTGGGGTGCAACTGGTGGATTTGATGAAGTCGAAGCTTCATGATTGTTATTCCCTGTTATGACACCTTTGTTTTCCCGTTTGGATCTAACCCGTTATTGTTAGAATGATTTAGAGAGGATCGTTGAAAATCTTGAGAGGTGCATTTTGAGGGGAAACTTGATCCCATGTAGGTATTTGGTGTGGTTGATATGGAATTTTCCAGAAACATATCTATAAAGAGTTGTTTTTGATCTTCTGGTAAACATTCCAAGAATTTTTTGTAATCATGGCAAGTCCTAGTATCATGACCTCAGATTTTGTGGAAGCCGCAATATAGATTGGGATTATAGTTCCATGATCATTGGTTTGAATCTTGTTGTGGCCCAAAATTCCGATTGGGCTGTTGGTTGTTATAGTTGAAATTTTGAGGTTGTTGCCTTTGGTTTTGGTTTTGATATCCAGTTAGGTTTTGGACAGGACTTTGTGACTGGATTTTCCGTTGTTGTTGTTGTTGTTGTTGTGGAGGATGATTAAAATCCACCGTATTGATTTTGGAGTAAATTTATTATTGTTTTGATTATTAGTAGATGTCGAGGTGTTCACAACATTTGGTCTTTTGACTTGATCAATGACTCCATCTATTGTAACCCCATAGTTTTTGTTAAGGATCTTGGGTCCTTGATTGGTGTTCCCAATGTTGGGATAAGTCATAGTGTTTTGATTGGGAGCGATTAATCTCCCGTTTGTTCCATATGTCTTACGACCATGTCTATTACCACTTGATTGATTCAGAGGAGAGCACTCTCGAGTACTTCATCATAAGTCCTTAGTGGGAACTTCTGGACTTCTTCCTTTATCTCTCTACTAAGAGAATGAAGGAATAAGTCACATAGTTCCATCTTATCCATGTTTGGAGCACTTGCTGAAGAGTAGAGGATTGTATGCCATCTTTGAATGAAGTGAGTAGCAGATTCATTGTGCTCTTGTTTAATGTGTAAGAATTCCCTGATCCTTGTTCTTAATAATTTGTTCATGTCAAAAGCTTTGATAAATTTTGACACAAGTTGTTTAAACAGTGTATCGAAGCTTTGGTATTCTATAATACCAATCAAGGGAAATACCTTCTAAGGTTTTAGGGAAAATCTTGGCAACAACCGCATCCCAAGGGAGCAATTCTCAAATGGTCGTGGCATAGGCCTTGATATGTGCATTTGGATCTCCCTCCCCTTGAATTTAGGAAAATTGGGTAGAGGTCTTGAAGCATGATGCTTTGTATGGTGAAATCTAGAGGCTCTTTTAAATATTCTGAGTAAGTCCCTACCGCATAGGTTTCAACCATCGATGGTGCTGCTGAGGAGGTGGAGGTGGAATGGGTTTTGATATGGCATAGCATATGTATTTACAGGGGCATAAGGAAACCCCTGCGGTTGAGTGAACATCCCAGAAAAGAGAACATGTCTCCCTGTGGTGATTTTGAATACATGTTTAGGTAGGGAGGAGCATTGCTCTGATATATTGTTTGGTACTAAACCAAGAGGTATCATGTTTTCAACTGGAGCAACATTTGAAAACACGGTTCTAGTTGGTGTTTGTTATGGATAGCTATATGAATGTTGAGGAGGCATACCTAACATGCATGTTCTTGTGAGGAGGTCAACTGACTAGGATGATGTGGAGGGTTGGGAGTTCCTGCTTCCCGAATGTGAAGCTTGATTTGCTTGAGCAAGTTCTAGCCCTCTAACCCTCTCAACTAAAGCCAGATGACCTCGATTGGTGATGACATAATGTTCTACCTTGATGGTTGTTTTTGTACCCCTTGAGGTTACGAGGGGTATGATACCCTGCTATGAATTGTTCATTACTCTACCAAACTTCACCAAGAGTATTTTCCATAGGTGGAGGAATGGGAGTATTTTCTTGAAGCAGGGTGTCGAGTTGTGTTTGCAAACTTCCTAGAGGTGGGTACATGTTTTGGAAGCATTTCTCACTTCTGGCGTAGCGTGCTAAGTACTCCTCATCCAAGAATGGGAGTGGATCTAACTACCTACTGATTTGTGGTCTAAACAAAACCCGAGGAGATGAGTTGGATTCTCCAATAAATGTCATATTCTTAGAGCCTGAGGGCTCCGATGTTGTTTTGTTTGTGTGAGTTGGTCTAGCTCCTTAATTCGGAATGAAGAACTAGAGTTAGTTCTTTGAGGAGGAGTTTGTGATTACAAGTAGTTTCTTGAGTAGTTGTCAGCCCATGTGGAAAGCGAGGGTGACTATTGTCTACTCATTTGCCATAATATGCTTCGAGACCTAAGAGAGGTATGCCATATGTGTCGTATCTCGACATATTCGGGGGGTATATAAATACCCGCAGAATAATGGGAAGGAGTGAAGACGGATGAAAGAAATGGAAATAAAAAAGGAGCATTTGTTCCTTTCACGTCGAGTTCACCAATTTTATACTATAGAAAAGTGACAGGTGAGAATGAAAATTGACAAGTAGCCTATCTTTGTACTCCGACCTCCCAAGGTCATGTCGATACAAATTGATGGAAATGAAATGTATGCGGATGTGGATAAACTAGTTGGGTAATCTTATATCCTCTACACGTAATAATGGGATTTGCGAGTCCAAGGCAAAGAAATATCTCCTAACCTGAATTGGTGTGATGGATCGGTTGAATACTATATATGCTCGGAGACTCCAATCAATGTCGAGCTCTGCAAGATCCTGTGTATTGTTGTTGGACGTGTGGAAAGTGGCATGCAGTCCTTGTGTGTATTTCTAGACAAGGTCATAGAAATAGTGGTGAGAGGCGTATTTGATCTGCAAGAGCTATGGGCGATTTTCTAGTCTAGTTTAGAAAATATTAGTCTAATCGGCTTCTACGTTCAACATGGAAAACTATGTGATAATATCTAGTGGGAGTGGTGAAGATCTAAATAACAATGTACATAAACCAAAGTGTTAGACTTGTTAGTGTTTAGAAACTGGTTTTTAGTATATCTTGTTATAATATCAAGTCAACATTCTCTTATCATTTAGGCCTTATTTGTTGAAAACTTGACCTAACTGGTGATGTATTGTTATCACTATTTGGTTGTAAACCAATCTAGATGAAATATTAGAGAATAAACTATTTGGTGTAACTAAATTTTGAGCATTGTATGCAAATGTATTATTCTACGGAAAAATTGTGTCATATATTACCTTGCTAGGGTAGCTTGTTCGTTGTTCTTTAGTTCATACGTTCATTTTGACCTATCACTTTTGTGGCTATTCTATAGTCACCTTGTTTTAACAACTTAGGGTTGTTGCACTGCACAAATTTGACTAAGGTCCCTTTTTAGTAAACCTTAGTGGAAATTATTCGCATCGTATTTCCTATCTCGAGTATTCCTACTACAAGGATGGGATCCTGAAGATTAGGAACTAATATATTTGGAGGTGACAACTCTCTTTTAGAGGATAACATCATGGTTGACCATAGTGGTGGAGAGGAAGAGTCTCCTCGTATGAATATAGAGCGTCCTCCCACCAATTTTGATGATTACATTTTTCAAAACAAACATAAGGTTCTTATGCATGTTATGGAACTAGGAGCTAGGTTACCTCCCACGGTGCAGCCTTCTCTCATTTCCGCAATGGTTCAAGGGCAAGAGGAATTGGAACATCATAGTCACCATATAGATGACATATTAAACCCGGTCATACGCTCTACTTATGCATGGCAAAATTATGAGGAAGTATTGTATGATAGAAAAGTGACAGGCGAGCATGAAAATTGACAAGTAGCCTTTCTCCATACCCGACCTCCCGAGGTCATGCCAAGACAGCCGGTGGAAATGAAATGTATGCGGATGTGGAAAAACTAGTTGGGCAATCTTATATCCTCAACACGCAATAAAAGGATGTGTGAGTCCAAGGCAAAGAAAGCTCTCCTAACTTGAATTGGTGTGATGGATCGGTTGAATACTATAGCTGCTCTCTGAGGCTCCAATCAATGTCGAGCTCACGAGATCCTATCTATTGTTCTTTGGAAGAGTGGAAAGTGTCCTACAGTGTGCTTTGTGTGTATTTCCATACAAGGTGATAGAAATAGTGGTGAGAGGCGTATTTGAGTTGTAAGAGCTACGGGTGATTTTTGGTCTAGTCCAAAAAATCTTAGCTTGATCACTTTCTACGTTCAACACGTAAAAGCGTGTGATAATATCTAGCGGGAGTGGTGAAGATCTAAACGTAAACCAAAGGTACGTAAACCGAGTGTCAATGTTTTATTGATTAACAAGCCCATTGGGTTATGGGACCTGGGGATCACAACCATTAGTTTGTGGTTGTTGTGGACCTTTTATGGTCATATGAAGAATCAATCTCTTCTTCCAACTATCTAGTAATCGTAAGATTTTTCAGCTTCTACGCTTAATACAAGGAGTTGTGTGATCTTCTCGGAATATCTTACTAGTGTTCTAGTGACTTGTATATATAAGCATGTGTTTATATTAGTGAGAAGGTCTCCTACATCTGGATGTCGAACTAACGGAACACAACCAAATGTTTTCTCCCTTTTCGGGTTCATGTATGGTCATGTGGATATCCTATCAAGATAATCTATAGTTGGGTTGGTTTGACCAGAATTCATATGCTTTGTCGTTTTCAATATTTAATTTTCACAATTTCTCACTGATTATTTGTGGGTTATTTGTTGTTTAGAAGATGTGAATTCTAAGACCTTGATCTATATATGCTAATGTTGTGAGGAGATTTGGCTGAGGTATTACTAGTTTGAATATGTAATCCCTGGGCTCTCTGGGTCCCGTAATTGTCATGCAAGAAATAACTAGATTTAACTGAATGAAGTAAACTAATTATGAAATTAAATATATGTCATGCTTGTTCTAATTGTATTTTCAAAATACGTGAACTTGAATGAAATTAAATAGCAACTAATCTAATAAATTCATATAATGAGCAATTAATCTAAGAATGGAACTATAACAAACAAGGTAGCCAGATGTAGCTATTTGCTTGTGCACTTGTGAATTGATCCTGAATTTAAACAACTAACTAATTTAATTGGAAAAACCTTCAATCTTACCTCGAAGTGAGGAACAAATCATGGATTCGTAGAAGTTATTATTCCCCACAACTTCCTTAGTAATGTTGAAAGTGAGCTTAATCGAAATGAAATAATTTGCTATTCTGTTTGATATTTTGTAATTGTAACTTTGACAATTCAAACCTAGAGTTTACTGTAACAAAGGAAAATCCATTTGTATTGTAGTTTGTCCCCTCGGTGTGATCTCTTTTTCCTACATGTTCTCGTGAATCCGAGAAAAGTGAGAATGTGACAGCGCAGAACAAGAGAAGATATTCAAACAAAGGCGGCTTGGACGTAAACCGAACGGAATACAAGTAGGATAAAGATAGTGGAAGAGAACAGAGTTTGGCTATGCGATTCCCGTGCAAGATTGTTGTAGGGATACAACACAAACACACCAAAAATTATAGGATCTATACTTCTTGTGACGAAACAATGAATTAAAACTCTAGGTAGAATTAAGATTCTTAACTAAACTGAATTTGAACTTAGAACTAAAATTATTTTATACTAAACTAGGTGTTTTGAGAACAACAATGGAACAAGATGAAATAAGAGAGATCAAGTGATCTCTAAATCAGAAAGACGGAGAGGAGCCTTGAACTGAGAGGTTGAGAACTTATACAAAATCTAGACCTGTTGAGACTTGTTGAGGAGCTTTCAGACACACTAAATGATAAATCGAGAGAGAGGGGGCCTTAAACGAGAGGCTAAGAACTTACACAAAATCTAGACTTATTGAGAATTGTTGAGGGGCCATTTGCTTGTAAACAAGCTTAGTATTTATAGTTTTCTTACTCACCAGAAGGAAAGTCCAAATTTCCATGCTTTATCATTTAAAATGGAGAATTACTATTACAAAGTGGTTGGAAACTCTAAACAAAGTAGAAGTGGTTGAGAGTTACAAGTGCAACTTGATTTTTCACGTTGACGAGTGCATCGGAAGCTTCAGAAAAATTCAAATATGACCGCCGCCTAGAGCGGGCGGTGGTTTCCTAAGACCGCCGCCCTGTCGTGGGCGGCGGTCACAGACTACCACCTAGGCAGGGTGGCGTTCATGTCACTAAAGACCAAAATGCAAGGAAAAAGAGGAAAGGAGTTAGAACAAAGCATGCAAAGGTTGGATAAGGTATTTTAGGATGCAAATGTATACTTGGTGCACTTTCTAGATTCTGAACACCTTACGAAGAGATCTGAATCATCATTGGGGTTTCCGTAACCTCTTTCACAATGTAGTACATACAATTTTGGGTACATACAAGTAACTTTCGAAAATGATGGAGACTATCGTTTGCCTCCTATTAAAATCCGTTGCGAAGACCATGAAGAACATGTTCATCATGCACAACCTCCTCCTAACAAAGATCGTCATGAAATACCCATTAAAGAGGTTACGTTAGAACAACAGGTCCAAGCCCTCACTCATCAATTGGCAAGTTTGGCTTCGCATATACAAAAGGAACAACCAAAAGTTGTGAAACAAACTATACCAAAGGCAAAACCTAAAGCTTTGTTTTATGAATTCCCAATAAACACTCCTTGACGGGAGACACGAAAGGATCCTTATGAGGAATTTTTCACCAAAAATCGGGGTGGGCATACACCTAGGCTTAACCCTTTGTATAGACCTACACTGCTACCCACGCAAGATCCACTTTTTAATCAAGAGTGGTCAACAATGAAGAATGCCCTTCAAGTGTTACGAGAGGGCTAAACCGGTAACAATAACAAGAAGTATTGGTTCAATGAGTTATGTCCTTACCCATTTGACAAAGCCATGTTGCAGGTACCTTTCCCAAGACATTTTGATTTTCCAAAATTTGATAAATATAAGGGAAAAGGTGACCCTCAGGATCATATAAAATACTTTTATATGGCATGTTTAGAGGTGGCATTTAGTGATAATTATCTTATGCGCTTGTTTCCACAAAGTTTAGGAGCAATGGTGCTAGAATGGTTTGTGCATATCCCTAAGGGATCCATATCAACATGGCTAGAACTAGCAGAGAGTTTCATACGACACTTCTCTTTCAATATAGAAAATGATGTTACCATGTTAGATCTCTGCAATTCCAAGCAATGAAACAACGAAAACTTTGTTGCATTTTTACAAAGATGGAGAGGGTTAGCTAGTTGTTTCCCTTACTCCCTACCCGAAAAGCAGCTGATAGGCATATTTGTTCCCAACCTCCATCTAGACATTACATTCCACTTGCAAATGCATTGTGGTAACACGTTTGAAGAGGTAATAGAAAAAGGGAGTCAAATTGAAAAGGCATTGTTAGCTAGGGGGACTCTAAAACCTTTCTCCCGCAAACACAATGATTCTAAATCTAACGATAAAACAAATTTTGTTCCTAATAGAAACAAAAATGTCGTTAGTGATGGGATAGTAGACTCTAAACGGGTGCAAGTCATGTAGAACCACACACCTTTAAAACTTGCAAAGGGTAATCCACCCACCGAGTATAAATGTCACACTTTTACTCCTCTATCTGAATCCATATCGTCTATACTAAAATAGTTAGAGGTCAGTAAACATGGTAAAATACCCTGAAACACAACCCTATGGGGACGATACACCTAAACCATCATGGTTTAGGGAGAATGAATTTTGTGAGTTTCACCACGTAAAAGGTCACAAAATAGACAAGTTTTTAAGATTAAAACACTATATTCAAGACTGACAGTGGTGATATTGAAGTAGATTCCGTTGTAGCTACAAAATATCCAAATGAAAAACTAGGTATCTTTAAAAATCCTTTTCCCAATCATGAAGAAAATAAAAATTTGGATCAGGGACAATCATCTCATAATAAGAATGCTAACTATATGTCAAACAAAGACCATTTTGATTCCCTGATAGGTTGTGTTGACCCCCTCATTGAGAAAATCAATACAGTTAGAATCAAGATAAGAGAGTGTGCCGTTGTGGCAACATGGCGGGATCACCTTGTTATAAATTTTGAACCTACTCCCCCTCCTCCTCAAGAGATTCACTATGATGTGTTAGATCAACTAGAAAAAACTATGGCTAATATTTCCATCTTAGACCTTCTAAAGATCTCTAGTGTCCATAAGGATATACTTTACAAAACCTTATAGGGATCAGGAGTATCCATTGATGTTGACCCAACACATTTGCAAGCCATGGTAGCATAACATGTTCCTTTGGAACACATAACCTTCAAGCACTATAGAAGCCTTAGTTAAAGATCCTTCACATAACCTACCATTGCATATTGAGGTTATCATCAAACATAAGAAGGTTAAGAGAGTGCTTGTGGACAGTGGATTGGGTCTTAACATATATACTCTTAAACTAGTTCTCCAATTAGGCTACCACAGAAGTTGATCTAGAAACAAAGGTCATCACCATTAAGGCATATGACAATGAAGAACGAAAATCAGCTGGAATGATCACTTTCTCATTAGAAGTGGGTCCCATAACACATGATACGAAGTTCCACGTCTTAGACCTGGAACTCCCTTACAATATCTTTCTCGGTCGCCCATGGATTCACGCCATGCAGGTCATGCCATCAACGTATCATCAGTGTTTAAAGTTGTAATATGAGGGATAGACACTCACCATACAGGGGGACCCTCAACCTTTTTCTCATTGTAGAGCATTGGGATTTTTCCCTACAATCTATGAGTGTCCATCTATGGAGATCATTATTCCTATCCAGTCAGAGGCCCTCACTTCACGAGTGGATCCAAATACCCTATCTATCAATGACAATGGTGCTTCCACCTTAGAAACTCCTTTGTCTACATGGGAGATGAAGGTCAAACCAAGCGGTTGTGGAGAGTATGATCTACAACAAGCCCTAATGGTTCACAACACGATCTGCTTCTCAGCCCAAGTGCATGGTAGGTTGTGTTTCAAAGTTCAAAGATCAAGAGAGGCTTTCCCTTTCAAGAAATTTACTCTTTGCTTGCTTCTTTAGAAGATGAAAGGTTTCTTATGGACATTGTATTCCATCCAGACAATGATGACATGGCTACATGCTATAAATCACCTAAGTATCACATTCCTAATCAGATAATGTTTTTCATGGGGTATAAAAAGACGTGGCTATGGATGTCAAGAATAGGGCCCATTAGAAGCTCTTGCATTACCACGGTGTATAGTAGGTAAATCGGTATAGGCATCCATTTATACGAAATGTCTCACTCTTCAGATGATGAGTATGCCTTTTCTGAGAGTGAGGATAGTTTGTCCGGAAATGAAAGCGAAACATATTCTTGATGTAGTCTTTATGAAGACCTTGCCTCTATAAACCTATTCGCCAATATGGCTATCCTTACTATAACCCCTATTATAACCACCATATCCCCTATAATTCAACCATTAACCCTCACTTACCCATCACTCATGAATTGGGATCAACAAAGAACACGTGCCTATTGACGTGTTTCGAATGAGAAATGAGGCCATTTGTGAGTTCCTAGGAATCGAGACAACATTCCAAGAAATGATCACAAGAACGGGCTCACCACGGAACACAGGTGCCCATTTTGGCCAAGTAAACTAAAACCAAAAAATGGCTCAAAAATACAAGTGCTCAGGCGTCCATGCCGCCAACTAAGTCAAATAAACAAAAAATATAGCTCAAAGATAAAGCGCTCGGGCTCCCATCTTTGTGCAAGGAAAACAAAAAAATTACAAACACACCTAGCAAGATAGGTACCCCATTTTTCCTAAGTTTTACCTTAAAATGTATATTTTCAATAAAAATTAAAAAAATTGAATTCTTAGGGTAAATGAGAGAATTGGGTACCAAAGTGGTCCATCCACCGGAGGTCTCAGTAGTTCCTCGTGAGGTCTACGCAATGCCTTCGATTCACTACTCTCATTATTTCCTCCCGTAGATCAGAACTCAATTCAATAGTCAAATGATAAGCAAGTGCTGTAAAATGACTTGTTGCGGTGGCTTATATACTCATTTCTACCTCCCGCATTGTGTTTCTTGCTCCCAAAGTGCCTCGAAACTGTCGTATATCTTCTAAAATTTCTCTAACATTGGCCACGATGATTATTTTTTAAAAATAATTATTTTCAGCATGTTTTTACTACGTTGGGGCATATTTTTACTTCCCAACGGCCTTTTCTACTACCCGAGGCATTTTTTGCCTTATGGTCACTTCTAGCGTTGCCTCGTGACTTCGTTATTTCTTCTATAATATTTTCTTCTATAAAAATCCAAAAAAAAATTAAAAATCCAAAAATGTAAAAATTTACAAAAAAATGGTAAACAACATATATGCAGCTGAAACCTATGTCAATTGCATCATCCTCACACATTGAAATATGTCTTACAAAAGAGTCTTTCTATGGTTCTTGTTTGTTTCTGGTCTCAAATGACTTGCGGATCATCATAATCTACCCCCATTAACAAAATTTCGGCTGCATACTACATCGGTACTCCCGTGCAATAGTGAGTTGTCAGAGACTATATCGTAGTACATGAAGGTTTTTCCATAGGACTAATTGTGTCCTTTTTTCCCATTGCATGTGTTATTTCTTGGGGCATCATTTTTAACCCTTTTGTTACAACATGAACATTTGGGAGTTACAACTTGATAACAAAAACATGGGTGCAACACGTTATTTGTTCGAGTACGTGTGATTGTACTAGTTTCTCTGTTAGGTAGGTGGTTTACTTTCTCGTATTGCATTACATTTTGTATGTTGCATGGAGCTAAATGTCATTTTACTTTCTCGTATTACATTGCATAATGTATGTTGCATGGAGTTACGTATTTTTAGTAGTAAACAATTGTTCGTAATTTAGCTTTTCATGTTATCTTACACTTTTATATATTTTAAATAAAAGCCGATGATGTAGACCTAGGGGAAAAATGATATAGATCGGTTGCTTATGGAAAGTCTGGATGCAAAGGTTGGACTTGTCCTATATTTCTCCATTAATCATTTCTTCTCCATTATTATTTATTATCATTACTATTTTTCTCCTCAAACTCACTCAAAATGGCAATAAATAACCATGTTTATCCCCATCTTTATTCCTTATCAATACCTAAGGGTTTCACGCCCGCTTATCATATTTACTTTTACCCATTTTAATCATATTTTCGATTGTCGATTGACTTCTTCTATCACCCACTCGACACTCGAGGGGGCATCCTTCATCCTCGCTAATTTATCTTCAAAATACATTTTTATGCTTCTACTACTATGTTTGAAGTGAATTCACTAACTTCACCTCAAACAAGAACAAATGTAAACACCTAAATTCTGCTTTTGCAATCTTATTTCCAAAACACGTTCAAATCACTCATATTCTTCCCAATTCTGTTATAATTAGTACTTTTACTAATTAACTAATGTTTCTAACCACTTTAGCCAATTCACACCACAATGTTGATCAGTGTAACCCCTTTGCATTCAGGATGCCACTTTACGGTGAATCGTAAGCCAAAACCCTCTTCAAAACAGACAATTAGCGATTATAGGATAATTAAGCCTATTTTGCCCTTGATTTGGTCAATATACCCTAGTATTGACTCAAACCCCTCTTCCAACCACTCAAAATCACCCCATTCTCTCTACAACGTCTCGAAGCTTCAAAATCTTATCCTAGCCTCCTGAGTTGACCCCTAAGCGGTTGATTAAGGCTCCACACCTCTTAATCACTTGGTAATTCACTAATTGTGATTAAGCAACGCCTAATCATGATTAGAAATTATAATATAATTTGGGGCTTTTAGTCCCACATGCACCAAAACATAAGTTTCTCCCAAAAGGAAAACTATAAAAAGGTGCACCTCATTCCTTATACTTTACACCATGCTTTGATTTGCATCTCATATAATGAATATGATTTATAGTCAAGCTCAATCCTTGCTTAAAGCCTTGATAGGAGTTAGTAAATGGATCTCCAAAATGACCAAGCAGTCATTTGGAGAGGCCATTTCTCCTTGTTTGAGTAAAGCAAATCATAACCATTTGATTTCCCTCTTAGGTCTATTTAGGCCCATGTTAGGTAATTCAAGCATATTAGTAGGCATGTTTAGTTAGATTTTGTATTGTTTTCATACTAGTTAAGCATTATTTTAAGATTCTATCTTAATGTTACATTCCTAGACTTAGAACCTTGGCTATATGGATGGAAATGGTGTTAGCTTTCCTTGTTTAGTCATGTAATTTTCTTTGTAAAGTTTAGGGTGTCATCACCCACATAGTTATCAAGTGACACGGATTGAATATCAGTGACACTATAACCCACATTTAATTATTTGAGATGAAAATTAATAAGGAAACACATGAAGGCTCGTACTCACCAATACGTTCTTCTCTCTCACACCATGTCTTCCTGAAGTATTCAAGGAAATGAGTTTCCTCTCTGAATTCATTGAAAAGTCTTGAATGATTCGAAATGTGTGCTCGTCATGCATTCCAGAACCATACATGATGGTACCTAATCTCTCGAAAACCTTCCACCTCGACTCCTTGCTACAATACTTGAACATGTTTTTCATCCATTTCATATGCATAGCAAAGATTACAACCTGAACCAAAAACACACTTAATGGCATAGATTTCAGCCAACGCATCATCCATAATGAATGTATTTATCTTGCCAATCGGGACAAAGAATTTTTCCTGTTTCTAGACTTTTTCCAACCACCCATAAATGTCTTCAATCTTATTCCTTGATGTAATGGCCCATGCTACGAGTACCCACGCTTTGCTCATAAAAAACAAGAAAGGTGTATAATTGGTACTGCAAGGAATATGACATCAAGAGTTAACATGGGGTCTAATATAACATAAAGGGAACATTATTAATGATACATAAATCACACATCATTTCAAAATTAATTCCAATTACTTACACCATATTTGTTCGTAGCAAATGTCAAATCCATGGAGATTATGGAATTGTGTGAATGTTGAACCATTCTCTCACACATCCATGGTGTTTGTAACCCCATAATGAATGGAATGGTGGTTCCATTTGGGCGTTGATAGTAGAAAAAAATGTCTCTTTCCTCCGCATGTCATAAGTTCACGCTCATGACATCATCAGTGATTTTGAGACCTTCTGGAGTGAACTCTTTTCCATGCGTTCACCACATCCTTTCTTGTTAAGTATTGGTCCCTCTTGCTCATTATACCCACGTTGGATGGATCCTCTATATATTTTTCGTACATCGTTTCCATGGTGACACCCATCAACAAAAGACTCTCGATATAAGATTTACATTCATTTGATAAGTACGGGCCAACAGTGACACGAGGATCATTAATGGTATTTTCGTTCCTACCATGACAACACTCACTCGTTTACATCACAATGGAACAAATTGTTGTATAATATTATCACCATTGTCGGTCTCCCATAAAAACCTTCACATTGAAATGACATTGGCAACCCCTTTTAATTTGACACCTACTCACTTTTTCACCTATTGTCGGCTTATTTCTATTGTTGTCTAGACCATATGAACACCAGTAGCTGCAATTAAAAATGGTAACATCAAATGCTATACAATGTTTACAAAAAGAACATACAAAAAGAATTGTTAGAAAAGGTCTGAACCTAGTATATGACTTCATTGTATGAGGTTTAGGGTTTGCTATATTTTTTGACTTGTGATTTGTGCGGGTGAATGTAGTCTCAAAATTTTCGTTAGAACCTTCCCCCTTTACAAATGCCTCTAGTCTTGCGAGTAGTATGGCAACACAAATGTCGATGTTCGGCTCATCCCCGATTGATGTCTATTTTAGGTATTCATACGAAAACTAAATCTTTTCCTTTGTTACCTCTTTGACAGAAGATCGATCATGCTCTAGCCATTTGGGTCTCCTTCCCATCCTAAAAATTATTACATGCAGTTTTGCATCATTAATGAATCAATTATTTCATACTTTCAAATAAATTTTGAGTTGTGATTGATCATCATCAACATGAATACCATCTTAAAACATTAGAAGCATTTGAATTTTTGGCTAATTCAAAAGCCACCTGTATAAAAGATAGTATTGAAATGCAAGGAAAATAACAATTTATAGGACTTCCTACTGCTTCCAATGCACAAGCATATCATGAACTCGTCATCTATAATGTGACAAAGAATATGACATAATAAATATAATTTGACAAAGACTGTTACAAAATTAATATTATTTCAAATACATTTTTAAATGTTGAGAGAAACTTCCATAAAAATACTATAATTAAACTTATAAATATAATTCACATTGTATAATAATATATTTTATGGTGCTTATTTTATTTATAAAATAATATTTTTCAAAAATGATGTATATAAAATAGAAATTATTACATTGAGCTATAAATGATAAAAATTAACAAAACAAAAATATATTTATTTAAAACAGAAGTTACAAATTAGAAAATTAAAATATTAATAACATCTTTAATGTGTGTGTGTGTGTGTGTGTGTGTGTGGGGTAAAACATAATAATTAAACAACAATAAAATAATAATCTTCGCAACACCCATGTAATACTTTTTGAAAAAGGTGATTTCTCCACAATGAAATTTATAAAATATGAATATTCTGAAAAAAATATTTTGTCATGTATGAAATTATGAATATTATTCATGATTGAAAATTTTTACCTTGTTTAAGGATTTACCATCCGTGGGTAAATTATAATAGCGTAGACTATCTACATCTATAATTTTACTTATATTTTGTTAGTGTATATTATTAAAAAATAGAGTATCCAATGGAGAAAGACCCATTCAGGAAATATTTTCTCCTAAACTTTAGGTTAGCTAAGTCATTTTGACTGGAAGTATATCCAACATGGAGAAATTTTTAAATTTATGGGCATTCCCTTTGCTTTTGATGCTTCTCCCAGTCAACTATGGCAATATGTTATTGACAGGGTTTCCCGCAAATTGGAATACTGGATTACTAAACCCCTTTCGCTTGTAGGAAAATTTCAGATTTGCTCCAAGATATTGGTAGCCACACATGTTTATTATTCTTCTTGTTGGGTGCCAGCTAAAGCCTCTTATAAGAAACTGGAGAAACTTCTCAGAGATTTCCTTTGGGCTAGCTCGGACCTTGGCAAAGGCTTTCACAGAGTTTCCTGGGAGTATTGTTGTCTCCCTAAGGATTCTAGAGGTCTTGGTCTAACTGACATTGGCCGCCAGGGGTCTGCTCTTGCAGCCAAGTGGATTATTCAAGCCTATACTAGCAACGAAGCTTGGAAATTATTGATTCGCAACTATATTTGTCAAGGCTCCCCATAGGGGCATAAAACTTGGCAAGGGATGGATTTTCATAGCCTGCTCATTATCAAATCCCGGTTAATATTGTGGGAACTTTTGTTGTCAAAAGCATATGGAAAGCTTGGGAGTTTCTCAAACCCTTTTTAATCTGGGAAGGGGATGGATTCAGAAATGGGCTATCCATTAATGACCACAACATTTGGTGGTCTCCTCTCATCAATTTTCATGATGTGCCACTTGCCCAAGTGCCCTGGGTTCATGCTCTTAAGTTGTTTCGTCGAGGCTTACGCACTCTCAAAGACATCTTTTGCAGAAAACCAGATTACTTCTCACTTGGCCTCAAGCTAAAGCCAAGTTTCAACTTGCTTCTACTGACAGAGAGTCTTATCAGGAAGTTCTTGATTCCATTCCTACAGAGATGCTTCAAAATTTGGTGTCATCTCTCTCAGTCCTTGGTGGAAGGATTGGAAATGGTTTCCATATACCCCTTTTTTAAATTACTCCCCAGGAAAAGGTTATGCATTGCTCACCCCCTGTTCAAGCGATGGTGGCCTCTTCAAACTCCAAATGGTCCATCAATTATGGATGGTCATCTTGGGAAGCTAGATTTCATCAGTATGGAAAGCCATCATTCACCCAAGTTACCATGTTTTGTTTGGTGTCTCGCTTTATCAAGGCCATCCTCTTGGGCGTTAGATTAGCTCATTACGGGATAGCTTCTCTGGCTATGCCCTTTTATGGGCACATTGAGGCCATGCATCTGTTTCTGCACATTGCCCAAAAGCTCAAACTATTTGGGCTTGGATCCATGATTTCTTTTGGCCGTTTAGACCAAATTGACTCAATTTCATTTTCAAGATATTTGTTGGGATTCTACTTCCATTCCCCATGCTTTTGCACAAGTATGGCACACTTTCAAAGTGGGGATCCTTTTTATATATGGAAAGAACACAATTAGTTGTTTTTGATAATTCCACAATTTCTTGTATTCTTTTCGCATTACGATAAGGCCATGCTTATCTCGAATGTGTTCTTATAGATACGGACTAGGCCACAAGGTGGAGCCGGATGTGCAATGCACACCTACGGACCCTTCTAGATCATTGGGTCAATGCCCTTACTGACCGTGGCGCGGAACCTCCTACCTCCCCTTCTGGGAGTGTTTTTCCAAGAGGGCGTCGTGGTCATGGCCAGTCGGTAGACCAAGTGCATCATCATCGCTCTCCCGGGAGATCCCGAGCAATGGCGTAGCCGTGTTAATTGCATGGTTAGGGGTCCCCTCACCGTTAGGTAATACGGTGGTGGGTTCCCACCACCACTCCCCACCTCCTACACAGAGAGATGGGTGGGACTCTGGCAAAGTTCCCAGGTTGGCTCTTGTTATTTCTCCTAGCCACTAAATGAAGAAAAAGATGAAGAAGTTGCTTCAGGCGGACCGCCCCTTCCAGATGGCAAAGATCTTCCTGGTAGTAACTTGGAGGACAAGGGGCCACCACCACCCCCTGCCCCTATGTTTGTTGCGGTTACCTAGTTTTTAATGGTTTTCTGCATTGTTGTTAAGTTTGTTGTTGCCCCTTGGGCTTGATACTTTAGTCTCCTAGCCATCATAGCTAGTTTGATCGTGGGGTGTGCCCTTTACCACCCATATTTTTTTGTGGATAGGCTATAATATTTTATATTAAGTAATATAGACTATTTCATCAAAAAAAAATCACTAGCATATTAAATTTCCCACAATGCATGTATTTCAAATTTTGTGGATAATACAAACTCAATATTATAATGTGTAGAATTTTCACACTTTTATTTGAAATTTAGAAATGGTGCTAAACTTTTGAATCGTAATAAAAATTATTTACTATACATTTTGAACAACTAGTATTCAATGGCATACTAAATTGTCTATAATATACATATAATTTATAAATTGTTAATAAATTGAGGACTATTTTTAGGAACTCTTGCAGTTTTTGAACTTTCTATGCGAACTCCCTTCATCTTCAATTTACGTGGAGGCTCATATTTCTGTATGTCTTCGTTTTACAAACAAGATCGGGAGAAATTAGGCTCCTGGTATTCATATTCACTACACAAAAGAGTAACTAGTACACAAAAGAAGCATATAATTAATGTTAGTACGATACATGACAAATCTAATATACATCATCCAATATGATAAAAAAATCACAATTTCAGAAAGCTAATATCCATGACAAATTCAAGTATGAATAAATGCCAATGACTATCCTTCACTCAAAATGCACCCTCCCATAATATCACAACCGTCCCATTGAGTGAAGGGTAGCCTTTGTGAAGCCTTCGGCATGCGGCTTTAAAACCTCTCTCATAGCACAATCTACAACCCAACTATCAATGAGTAATCCTAAGGGGCAAGCCCCTTCAAAGACGCACCGATTCTTTTCTTTGCGAGACTCTTGCTCCCATATGCCGAATTGAGAGTGAGAGTATGATATCACATAATTTTTATAGCTTCAACTTACATCAAACATTCACAACCTTGCAATTACCAATATTTAACAACTAATAAAAAAATATACATACAAATGATCTACACATTAGCAATATTTACAACTATAATGAATCCAAAAATCAAACTTTTCCTAATGTATTCCATTTAACACAACTAAGAGCAATGAAATTACAACTAAGAGCTCGAAGATCACATGCATATTTAAATGAAATTTTTATATTTTCTTACGATAGTAACAGATCGACATGAAAATCTAGAACTTATTTATACTTATAGATAATATTAAGAATCATCTCAAACACTTATAACATTAAATGTGTTCAATTTGTTTAACTATAATTGTATTAATGTTTGAGTTATAACTATAATAATGTTTGAGTTCGATTTCAAGACATTTATTATTAAGGTTCTTGTTAACAAATATGAATTCAAATATTAAGGTCATACTAGTGTGACTTCAAAAATTTAATTTCGTAAATGAAAACGTGTGGAAAATCCATCATGTTTTTCAACATGCTGAAAAACACACTGCATTTTTCAGCATGTTGAAAAACACACTATGTTTTTCATCAAGATGAAGAACACACTGTGATTTCCTCATGTTAATCACCAAACATTAATTACATGGTTTTATAAGTTGTTACATGGTTGTAGAAGTTTTAACCACTTTTTTTCATTATCATAAGTAATTTGTACTTACATGAATTTGGAGCCCATGAAAACAAACGTCTGGATATATTTTTAGAAGCCCGAATATGAGGAGGTTATTGCATGGTTGTTGAAATTTATTAGTAAATTCTAAAAGTGCAAATGCATTTGAAATCTCTAATGAAATCCATAGATAGAGAACATAAATTCATGTGCAAACCCTAGTGTATGATATAACATATATCCGTGAGCATTTGGGATCTAATTTTAGATACATGCAATTATAATTATGAGACTTCATAAATTAAAATTTTCCTTGAACTATAGTATGGCATAAGAATCAGATTGGGAGTTTCTATTTCTAAACATTTCATATATGGATCGAGAAAGGAATCCCCTATAGTGGAGTATGTACTCACCTTGAGGTATATAAAGGACTCATCTAAGAATGTTCATCATTTTCTCTTTTCTTGAGATCTATTAAGAGGTTCAATTCTACTTCTTAATACCTTAACATGTTATATTACATATACTTCTACCTTGTATATGGATGTGATAGAAAGTTATGGTTCTCTATATTATTACTTGCACATGGTTATATGCACTTGTAGATAAGTTTTTCATGTGTACAGTACATACTCATGAAGTTTCCAACGTATCTTGATTGTTCCTTTTGTATAAGGTTGTGGATGTGCTCTAGTATTGCTATTAGGTGTGCATTTTGAGTGGATGTGTTCTACAATTATTATATGTTATATATGACATGAATACACCTCAATTATTTTGAGATGAGATATTTATAGTATATCTCACTCACCTCAAAAAAGGGGGAATTCAATGTGGTTATCGCAAAGCATAGAAATGCAATTCAGAGACACATAAAGATTACAAACTTTAGAATACAATAGAATATGTTATAGGGACATACTTACATGTACAAATAAAAACCATTCATAGATCTTTGATCTAGATGGAATCATCCAATAGAGGGTGAAACCATTGGATTTTGTTGTCCCAAATATATTTTATTTTCCTAAGTTGCTGCAAACATCCAAAATGTCTGCAAAAATATGGGTTTCTAAAGGTCTCTAATATAGCTTTAGGGATAGATACACAATTTCAACATAGATTTTACTACATCTTATGATAGAATGTAAGAGTCATACTGCAAGAGGATTTTGTCAAGATATTTACATTACATCTTATGAAAGTTCCAGGTGAGTTATGAAGAGATATTGACTAGCTTATGTAGGCTTCCGTAGGTAAAATGTCAGTTCAAGAATGCCCCTTATAAGATTAAATGACACATATAAGATAATCAAATTGAAAATACAATCGTTGGAAAAAGGGGTCAAGACCATAGTCCTCTATGACATGCATATATGTATCAAATATCGACTAGCTTATGTAGGCTTCCATAGGTAAAATGTCATTTCAAGAATGCCCCTTATAAGATTAAATGACACATATAAGATAATCAAATTAAAAATACAATCGTTGGAAAAAGGGGTCAAGACCATAGCTCAAGTGGCAACTATTTGTTTCCATGTTTTCAATATGTATCAACTACTCTTTGTTTCCTCTTCTATCATTTATCAAGAGACTTTTATACCTTTAACTTTTTTATCTATACCAAATGAATATACATTTTTATTTCCCATATTTATACATTCTATAATATTATATACTCTATCCTCTATCGAACAATCTATTGTAATTAACATTTTGTCACATCCCACAACAAAGAATTTTTTATCCTCAAAATGCCTATCAGTTTCCTTCCTTTACATGAAGGTGCATTCCTTTATTTGAGGGTTCATTCCTTTACCATAATCTACATAGCTCTTGGAATTTATTTAAATTTAATTTCATCAAACATTTTAATGATTTTGATTTGCATCAATTTGGTGTAATAACTTAGGTGTTGGCACTATATGTTTCATAACCCATTTTAGGCATCCTAGATTATGGTGTTTGAACAACCATGTAAGAATATATTGTTGATATATAATATGTTCCACGAATATTATCCCATGGGCACAAAGGACACATTAGACCCCTAGTGTGGGTAAGAAACATGTAAAGCAAGCACTTGATGTCAACCTAAACTCTTCTCGACCAACCCTAAATTTTATTGTTAAGCGACTAAAATTTTCCTACGAGCACATTACTTTGCGTGAATTTAATTATTCAAATGTGAATGGTAATTAATGTTTAGTGATTAACATGTGGAAATTGTGTGTAGAAGCTTAGTTGTCATTGATGAGTCAATATGAAATTGATCTTGTCATATAAACATTTAGTTGTTAGTCAATGGAAATAGGACTTTTCTATCTATATACATGGAAAAGGTCTCTATGACCATGCTAGGAACCAATAAAATGGCATAAAGAGGAGTTCAATTTAAATTAGTAATAGTGTTTAATGGTCAATCACAACTTGTCACATAGGTTGTAAGTTAACGAGACACCATTCACATATTTTACGATGTTATAAGTCATTTAATTGGTACTAAGTAAATTCAAAATATACTTTTCACTGTAATCGAAGAGTTCCAAAATAATAAATTAATGACACAATACTCGTATTATTTGATTTTTTAGTACAACATATAAGTATTATTTAAAAAATTACGATCCATTTGTGTTTTTCAACACATTAAAACCACAATGTGTTTTGTAACAGTGTTTAAAAACACTAAAATTTTCCACACAATATACACAATTTATTTCTAATTAGTGTGTTTATTTCTAATTTTATACACAATATATTTGTAATTAACATGTTGATTATTATACTTTTGCAAATATAGATCACTATACTTTTGCAAATGTAGATTGACGAATAATCCCACTAGACAGACAATTTCCCTTTCATTATCGGAACTAAACTTGACAAACAATTTTCTTTCTTTCTCTTACAAAATTAATTCATTGCAATCTAATTATTGTTATGTAATTACCTGTGTGGTGGAGATTTGGTGAATTAGCGTGGAGAAACTGTGAAGAGCTTGAATATACTGTAAATTTTACTCATCCTGCTAATTGGTAAACTCATGCTAACTGGTAAACTCGTTGTGAATCCGCTTGGATATATTACTATTGCCTCCACGTAAACTCGTTGAATCCATACTTGATGATATAGGTATACATGGTTAATGTTTTCATAATCCTTTGAATCTCCTCCACGTTTGTGTTGGATAAATGAGAGTCTCTGTCAATGGCTTGTCAATGTAATGTAGACAGGAAGTGGCTACCCTTCGGGATGTTACCAGTCCCTTGGATCCACGTAAATTTGTTGAATCCGCTGAACACAATCCAAACGGCGGGCTTGACGGTGTCACGTTTTCGGCTCTGTGCAAAAATGGATAGCAAACTATGTATAAGACGCATCAGGGGAACCAAATGGGCGACCGGATGAACCGGTTTACTCAAGTAAACTCCCCTCCCGAAATAGAGTTAATGCAAGCTAGTAGCGGCGGTGATACTGGGGATTCGTCGAAGATTTGGGGAGCGCTCTCCTCCGAATCCTCCAAAGACTAGTCCTTTCCTTTCCCCATGTCATCCCAAACGATGGTAAATGTATGTGCTACATGGCTGTTTTTATGGGGGGCACATCATACATAGGTGTAAAATGAGTGGAGGGTAGCCGCTTCCGTGATTCTACAAAGGAGAAAAGAAAGTGTGTGGATCCATTTAGGATTAGTGCCCCAAACCAAGTATAGTAGGATTATGCAATGGAATAATTAACTAAGGGGGCATGTTAGAAATGACAAGGGAGTAATGATGACCAACTAGCAAGACATGTGTCAATCAAGGAGAAAGAAGCCGACTAATCAACTGACAAGGATCTTCATGACGGATCTTCTCAACCATCAGGTTGGGCATGACACAAGTAAGTATGTATCAAGAAGACAAGGTAGTTTGATGCAATTAATGATCCAAATTCAAATTTGAATTTTATTAGATAGTAAAGAGACATCTAGAAGTAAATTTGAATGAGATATGGGAAATGGGCAAGTATAAGAGCAAATTCAACGTCTCATTACTTTAAGAGTGTGATCAATCCATGAAGGTTTTTAAGGAGTGATCCAAAGACAGGATAGATAAAGTGATCCTACAGGAGTCCTAAAATCTCACGCCACCATTATAGTAGCTTAGAGTTCATTATAATCTTTGGAACAACCCCATAAGAGGGTGTGATATCAGTAGGTATCGTTAAAGCCTTAAAGCTAATAAAGGAATTCGTGTTTTTGTCGGTTTACACAAACACGACACGACATGCCACCACCGAGGTCACAACTAACTCCGTGGATAACTCAATACAAGGATGACCACAAGGGTAGCATGGAAATGTTCACACCCACCAAGGATGGTTCACTTTTCTATCTGACAAAACAACATAAGAAACCACCACATAACACACCTACAGATAGGGCAAGCCACAATGAGGAAATTATTGATGGTTATTTATTTTTATGTAACCTCTTTCGATCCTTAACTTCAGTTTGCTAAGACTCTAGATATGATTTGTACAATGCTTCTTACAATGCTAAGTTTTCTCTGGCTTATTAAATCTTATCCTCTTCTAACAACTAACAGTTCATTTCACCTTAGGGTTATTTTACAAATTTCACCATAAAAGGAATAATGTTCACTAGAGGAGCTAGGGTTATCATGTTATATAATTCTTACTCACAATGATAGTCTCGCCTATGATTACTTCAGGAATCTCTTGTTCTCAAGTAAGTCATCTCTACATTAATTTATCTGAATATATATATATTTAGCTAACTTCTATAAGGGTTAACCACTCCATTTAATTTTACTTATATCACATCATTACAAGGTGTCGGAGAGTTTTGACTGAACACTTTATTCTCAAAATCAAGGTTTTACAATACTTATGCCAATGTAATGATTGAATATCATTTCTCACCAAGGTAAGTTACTAGTCTAACAACAAAAGGGAAAGAACACTTCACCACGTAGTTTTCCGAACATACCGAGACAAGAGATCTTCTAAACTCCTTGCAAGCAATGTTACAAAATTTACAACGCATTGAACTTTCTACAAAGAACTTCATAGTTTGAACTGATGAAACTTTTACACTCTTTTCCTTTAATCTACTCGCATAATCCATCTGCACAAATATTTACTAGAGTCAGTTCGCTAGAACTGAGCATGATAAGATATAAACCTCACCTAATAACTTATGCCATCTAGCATTTAAATAAATGAAAGTTTGCAATACTCCCTATCAAATAATTCCTAATCATGTATTCAAATCTTAACTACACATCTCATGGTAATACATTTCATACCCATTATTGTTCACTTCCCTAAAATCTGCTTACATATGAACAAAATTCCAAGTGGAGAGATATGCAACCTTAACCTTGCATTTAATCATAATTAAATTACAGTAGTAATAATAACGCTCACCTAATACCCTCAACCTACTTCACATATATAAGTGTCCAACAATATTATCTTTCAATTAAATATAAGCACCAACGACATTAAGCTCCTATAATAAATACAAGTGTCAATCTTATGATATTCATCAATATTACCCAAGTATCAAACCTTTATAGAAAATCAAGGATATGTAAGTATACTTTTGATATTTATCTCACAATTTTAAGAATATACTTATGTAAACAAGGGTTCCACCAATCAGTAAGTTCATATATTATTTAGATATCCTTTCGGTTGTTTATTATCATGTCTCTATATGCCTCTATTAGTATAAGAGTCCAACTCATAGGAATGAGTTACGATCAACAATACTGTCATATTTTGTTAATGAGTAGAAGGTACATTTGGCTAGCTAAGATATGTAAGCGTGGTCCAAGCCACTATAAATACCAGTATCAACATTATCTCAACTCCTAATGAGATGCAAGTATTAATTTTTAGCTAACATAATAATCATCGTAAATGCCGTAAAAATATTCCACGCTATTAACCAAGTATTGAAATAACATATTTATCCTTACTCGTTACTCCGATAACAAAATATTTCATATTATATAATTCAACCTCCACTTGCATATCTCAATTTATGGGTATTAATCATTGTCCTATATAATGAAGTTAAATAATTTCATGTCGACTTTCTATCCTTACTCGTCATATATGGTATGTATACCCCATTATGGTAGTTGTCACCTTTACTTAAGGCTTGTATGAATCCATTTTAGGGTAGTTCTCATAACTTCCCTATTCATCTGTTTTCCTACCAAAAGCATTTCAACAAGCTTTGAAGTCAAAGTATAGGATAAATTTAAAATCTCATATTTCAAGCATTGTCTGAATTCATATGCCTGAGGGCCATCACATGTCAATCAAACTTGAAGAATGTACACATTCATGAGAGTTCGATGTATCCAATATTACTTTAACTGATTCGAAGATCTAAGTAGTGCCTCAAACTTAAGCCATATAGTTATCCACACAAACTAACGTCTTGAGAGCTTACCGTATTCAAAAAGGTCACAAAATAGAAACCCCATTAACACATGCTTCAGGAGCGTTCCAATCTAAAAATAAGCTCATAGTAATAATAATAGTAGAGGGCCTGGTGAGGGGTTTTCAATAATCCCCAAAGTAAACGATAATCAAAGGAGTCGGATAGTATCTAGAAAGGACCAAGAAAACCAAAGATTTACTCTCCCCAAATAAAGCCTCCAATCCTAATGGGGGTTTATATTATTATCAATCCACATTAATAGACAAACACAGCTCTTCCAAGAAAATTCCGCTTTTCAAGCCATGTTCTACATAATAAAAACAATACAAGAAATATTCTAAAACTCATTCACACACCACAATATTTTCTACAGAGACCACTGTTCACAGGATAAAACATGGCAAAAAGATAAACCAACTTTATAAGATCGATAAGCGAGAATCACTGGAGAGAGATCAGCTCATGCAATTATGATTAAAAGTCATTCGAAAACCCATCTCTTTTGGGCATCTCTTTCAAGAAAGAGTCAACATATATATGTAAATAAATATTAAATAATATCAAGAGTCCAAAACGTTATTTACTTAGTAAAAGAGAATAACACATCAACAATCCAAAAGAAACTCACATATACAGAATTCAAACAAAATTGCAGAGATTGATTTATCTAAATGCTAAAGGAAATAAATCATTAAGAGAGAGGGTTAGGGCTTATCATGCCTTTAATGCGCTTCCCAAGACCAGGACACGCTGAAACAGGACCTGCAACAGCAACCCAAGCCTAATTCCATTTTCTTCAAGCTTGTTGGGCGCCCAAACATCGATCATCTCCACGTTGGCACAGGCAGGAGTTCACGGCCAGGGTAGGTGGTCTAAAGTACTTGCCAACATCCTCCCAACGCGTGTCAAACGGGAATGTTACAGCGGAACATGGACATCCATCCAGCACAATGGAAAATCAAATTTTTGTTTTGTATGGTGTGGAAGCACCCACGAGGAAGCAAACTGTTTGACAAACTGCCTCAAAGAGATGTAGTCTCACGGGCTGCTATCCTTGCTGGAAATTCACAAAACAAAGGTCAACAAAACAACTAACAGGTCAACCTGATCAGGACGCCTTTACCAGCAAGTTCATATAATTGCAAAGCAAATTGTGCTTCATGAATATTCTGATATGAAACAGATCCACCTCTATGAGATTCTCTTCCATGAGTTACATCGTAAAACAAGTAAGGTCTCAATAGAGAATCTTTGTAATAAATTTCATCAGTCTCCGGTAACACTCTTACTATCACTTAATCGATTTTGATAAAAAAATCTCAAGGAGAATCCCAATTTGAGGATGCATTCAATATCGAATGATAACAACATAGTTGGACAACTCGCTTGTTGGAAGCGCTCAAAAGGCTTCTACTATACCGCAACATGCCTTGTTGCTCAAGCTAAATGTTGTTGCAGGCCATTGCTGTGGATCCCCGACAAGAACACACCTCGCAACGCACCCAATGAAAGTGGAGGTAACATGCCTACTTCACTAGCTTGTAGCTTCATCTAAAACCACCATAACAAACCCACGCGGCCAGCAGGGAAGAGTTCCAACAGTCCTGCGCACTCAGCAATCTTCCCACCCCATCTTCCAAACGTCCATCCAGCATTAGGCGTGAGCAGGATTCAATGCGGCCAGGGAAGGTGAAGAAAAACAAAGGAAAAAGGGACAGGTGCGCAGCAAGAGAAAGACACACTTTTCTCACGTTTTCCACCACTCCTCACGCAGAACACCCCAAGAAAACTTCACGCCGCCAGAGCAGAAAGTTGCAGGAGGGCGACCAGGACATGGAAGGTTACAAGGCCAAGTTATTAAATGCAGATAAGTGCGGCCAACAGATGTAGAGCCATTTGGGATGGCCACGCAACAAGGAAAAAGAACAAATCTGAGTAGAAGATCACACACATCCCAAAACAAAAAAAAATGCGGCCAGGAGGAAAGAGGCGTCCCTTTCCAGCTAAGAGGTCAAAACATGATTTCAATAAAGCTGACAAAGAACAATTTAGGCGGCCCAAGGCAAATTTACACTTCCTCCACCAACAAGTCAGGTAAAATTACTTATCCACAAAATAAAATAAATTTAATTGGTAAAAATTTCATTTTAAAATTTGGTTAGATCGACAGACTGACGACGGTATACAACTGACAAGTCCAGGGAACCGACGAGATTCACATATTTTAGTTAATGAAATTCTTCATAATTGAAAATGTGCAATCCTATTGGTCAGCGTATTTATCCGACAACATACAGAATACATTTACGTGACCAAAAACGTCTTTTATTTATCTCTGCAAAGAAAACAATGTCTCCGCGCCAAGTATGAGGATAAATTAATGATAGAAATTTACCAGCTGGTGGATGAGACACCTCAACTAAACAATAACTCGCAGTAAGGCATGCGCACGGCCCGAAAAGGCTTAATTAATTCAAAAATGTACTTTTATCATCTATATACACATAAGAATAAAACTGATACCCGCTCCTTTACTATTCATTATTATTATGTTTTAAAATGCTGCGACACCTGACGGGGTTCGAAAAGTCGCTTAGGACCTAACACGATAGTGACAAAGAAATAAAAAATAATAATAATAATAATAATAATAATAATTTAATCGAGGGGCGAGCACGAGAGTGATCAATACTACGGCAAAAATATCTCGGGCAAGCAATTAAACAACAATCAACAGGAGGTTTGATATAGCAAGAATAAGGTTTTCTTTTAATAGGTAATCACGAGGACGCTGCATGGGCCAAAGAACCAAAACATCGACACCGACGCAAGCAGGCAAGCTCAACAAGACGAAGACACCAACGCTTTCAAAGGGAAACACAACGGCGTCACCCTTAGAAGCACGGTCGCCACGAATAATGCAGAGCAATGATGAATGGGGGCATTACAATACTTTGGTTTTAAGTATATTAATGACCCAAAAAAGTAAAGGTAGCACAAAATAAGTTGAAAGAGCGCGTAGCCATATGGTGGAAAGAAATCCAAAATGAGAAAGGAATGAGAGGAAAGGATAAAATAGTGCACTCGGGATAGAGTGGTAGCCGAGATGAAAGGTTAGTTCCTACCTACCGATCACGAAATGAGCTTGTTCAAGAGGTTATAAAATCTAACACGTAAAGAGATGTCATTCAAGGACTATACAAAGGAGTTCTATTGGATCACGGTTCGATCTAGACGTATAGATTTTGACTAAGAGAAGGTCGTGAGACATGTTAATGGCTTGATATTTGGCATTCAAGATGAACTAAGTATTAAGTAGAGTTATAGTAATGGCTTGATATTTGGCATTCAAGATGAACCAAGTATTATGCACATTTATATAGTGAAGGAGGCTTACTAATTAGCCTTAAAGGTTGAAGAGAAAATGGCACGCAAGAGTCATAGTGCAGCCCAAAGGGGAAGCTAAAATGTGCACGGAAGAGGGGGTAACAATCATTTTTATATCAAACCACAAGAAGAGTATAACAAAGGTGGGAGAAACATGTGCAAGGTATTACATGGAAGGAAGGAGTGATGTCAAGGGGATTCTATTCAAGAAAGTGGAAGTGGATTCTTCATAACATGTTTGGAATGTAGACAAGTAGGACATAACGCATACAAGTGTCTTAGTGTGCAAGGTGAAGGGACAAGCAAATTCCAAGAAAGCAATGTGCATGATGCTACGGACACATGCATTGTAGAAAAACACCTACCCAACTCCAAGGGAAGCATGTGTAGTCCACCTTGGTAGTGTGAAGGTTGATGCAAATGGGGTTCACATAGACGGTTCCGATTAGGCCATACATCGACCAAAAATCACATCCATTTATGTTGTTGGCAATTGTCAAGATTTGCCCACCTCGGTGAAATTTGGAACACACATATCGGCATAAAAATTAAAATAGTGAACTGACCTGCAGGAGTGTTGCTTGGCAGAGACCCGCAAAGGAAGAGGAGGTTGGTGATAACAAGGCAAATGGAAGTGATGAGAAAATACTGAGACAATCATCGATGGTGGGGGTGCAAGTTGAATGTGGCAGAGAAGCAAATAGTAACAACAACCCATGCAAAGGGAAGTTTGAAAATTAGCATTCAACACACCGCATGTGATTGACAATGCTAGAGAGGGCTTTAGGTCAATGTGAATGATCCATGTGTTGTCTAATGTGAATGGTGTTTGTCATGGTCGTGGTGCCACGGATTGTAGCAAGGTCATGTCAATTTTTGCGCCTCTTTCTTCTTTAAAATAGAATAAATCAACGCCTCTTCAACAACCGAGCACTCCCACACCACCAACAGGCAGATTGAGCACGGTTGTAAGATTTCCAATAGTAGTCGAAGGTGGTAGCTGGTTAGGAACTGCCCATGGGCCGATGAATGGAATCCACATAGGTTGTAAGGAATAGAAATCACCAAGAATGGAAGGGGGTTGACGAATCCAGTTTGCAACATTTTAAACAAGCGGCTAAGTGGTGATTGAAATCATCAAAGGATCAATGGATTGTCAAGTGTTGATTGGACTCTCAATTTTAAGTCGAAGTGTAGTCAGTATGTAGAATGGACTGCAAGTATGGTTAGAAATGTCACGGATTGACAGTGACAGAATTTGCTATTTCGCAAGCATGGATGGGTGAACTTGGCCGTAGTGGTTGTGAAAGACCAAACACAGTGAAAATGTAGATGTCCAACTAAGATTTGGTCTTCAATGTAAATAGGACACTTGTGATTGGGCTGAACATCAACGACCAAAAAGATCACAATCGTTTACGTCCCTAACAATTGTCGACACTTGCCCACCTTAATCCAATTTGGTACATGCCTCTCGGTGTAATTATTGAGCTTCCTTGAGGCACCCTCTTGATCGATCATAAAGACGTTACTTGATTGTTTTATTTTTTTAACTCAACATGATTAGATCTTCATATTCAACACAAATTTATTATAACATTTTCTTCTTTTCAGTTTATTTCAACATGGCAAGGGGGAAAATTTAATGTTTTCCACTATTTTTCCAGCATGAAATTTTGTGTTTACTAATGCACTTAGTAGGCATTGGGCTATTTCTTTGGTGTCAAAATGCTTCAATGGAATGAATTAGAAGTATGGCATCTCACATGGATCTGTGTCTAGAACCCTCCATTGGGTTGGCATGCAGGACCATGCCAACATTGAGCCAGCTGTCATGGACATGGATGTTCTCTTACAAAGGCTGCCTAGCCAGTCTCAGTTATGTGCCAGCTGGTAATTCCGTGCAGAAAACCAAATATCTAGAATTACCAGAGTGTATCCCAATATTTCAGTCCCCTATACAACCACAATATTAATGTTTACATGTCTAAGAATTTTCGCTAGAATTAGTCAAGCATACGATTCTCATCATTGTAAAACCAGATGCAATTTAGCATTAAAAGGTGTAAAAGTAGGTCTGTTGGCTCCCTGGTTAAGAGAGTGCAACTGTTCATCAGAAATGCTCAGCAGATTATAAAACCAAATGCAATCTAGCAACGTGCATAAAAAGGTGTAAAATCGGTTACTTAGCTCCCTTGTTAAGAAAGGACAACTGTTGATAAAAATGTTCAGTAGATTATAAAACCAAACACAATCTAGTAATGTGCATGCACTCATGTTAAACAAAGAACTCGACATAGGCTCCCAAACAAGCATAGATAAGCCTTATTTGCTTAAGCAGGAATAAAAAGGTTTGTGTAGACAAAACCACCATCATAAAGATTGTATTTTTAAAAACTCAATTAACACTCAAAGAAAGAATTCATGCAGTCTTATCCCCAACCTGAAATGGGGACCCATTATAGAGAGGAGCAGAGTATGGCACCAATCCAGAGTTCTAAAATGTGTGATATTAGTTCAATGTGTCCCAAATCACGTACCACAGATAATGACCACCAACAAGAATGGTCAAAAGCTGAGAGAAATTGGAATTTAAGTTTAGATTCACGAAGTTTACAATGCCCAAGGAGCATGCTTTCATGTCATCACATACACGAACATTTAACCTGAGAAGATGCTGACTTCTTCAGATGATGCTGACTGAAATATATTGATGCACACCCTTTATTGGCACCCAATATATTTGATTCATGAGATTTGAGGTTGGGATATGTCCTCCAGAATATTATATGGGTATTCTGCAAACATTTTTCAATCAGATGGATCAACAGAACAAACATATCTACAACAGATTGATAGAACCTGAAAACTTTCAAAGAAGATTGCAAGGCTATAATATTCATCACATATACATTACGATTGGGATCATATGGCTTCATAATCCAGAGAGAATTTAAAAGATCACAACACAAACCGAATCTCATTATTCGTGCTAACAAGAACTCCAAATATTCAGGAGATGTTGCTAAACTTTGTAAGGCCAATTTAGGCACGTTCTATGACTTATTTGCACAAGAACTGTTGACTCGGGGAAAAAACCAAAATTGCATATATTCACAATAAAAATACCAAAAGACTTCAGTACATTTCATACAAAGTTACATAAGCTTTGTAACTGGATTCATCTGTGTTCATCAGAGCATTGAACAGGGATGGTGGATTGGAATATTTACAAGAAATTCAAAATGACCTTTTGCACACTTCATACAAAGATATACAGTTATATGTCCTCCACACTATAATTCAATGTTTTGTCATTTATGAGCATGGGCGGGAAAACATCATAATTATTCTGTGCTCAAGTAACACCAAAACTTTCCTGTTGGATTCTACGACCTTTCTTCATTGCATGCAACCAGTTCTGAACAAACAAGCAGAACAAAATTCAGAGTAAGCATGAAACCACCTCATGGTTCCTGGCTTTTTTCAACACTGTTGTGTTGCTTTTGTTAGATTAATCATCACTAAAAAGATACGGAGCGTGGCTTGCCCTTCGAACCAAGTATTAAAAGCAGACACCAAATGAGTACAATCATCCACATTGCGAGTAGCAAAATTTAGGCACTGTTGTAACAACCCCTGAGCATCAAGCATAGGTAGCGTGGAAATTATTTGTAAAAAGACATCTTCCAACTCCTGATAAAGTAATTTCTGACTTGATGGGATTGGGGAAATATTGTCCTTGCAAGCAATAACAACTGGAAGCCAATCCTTTACAAGCTTCATCCTAACCTGCAAAAAGAGATTATGTTATATCATCTATTACATCATCCGTGGAAATAGACACACAAATAGGAAAGCACGCATGAAAAATAGCAACAATAAAAGCGATAGGCATTCCATAAAAGGAGCTAAAAAAACTCAATCGCTTGTCCAGAATTTTCAAAATTCATCACTAAACCTTCGGAAATGAAGAGACCATGGAGAAATTGAGCATATGTCATGAACAGAAAATGTTTCTCTAAAAATGCATAGTAACTTTATCATCATATATTCATCCAGCAATGTTAATTTTGCTAGCATAATGGGGAAGCCTGGCTCCGCTAAAGGACCACAGGCCTGAAAAGCCTCAGAAAGGCTTGATTAAGAAGGGGTAAAATACAAGATAGAGGACCAAGCAAGAAGCAAAAACGGTTCATTGGATATATCCAGGTTTGGATAAATTATCTACCTATAGAATCAAGTCCTTCGGATCAGAACAGACATCTGTTCATCAGACATTCCTCTGACCTCTAAAGTTCGGCAACAATCACAGGTCCTAAAAGCTGCAGGATAAACCACCATTCCCATCCGAGGGAATACAACTCAGAATATATGGCAGCTCACTTTCAAGTTTGACCCCAAAACCAAAATTCCTCACCGCTAGCATTGGGGTTCACTTTCTGTCACTGGATTAGACAATCAGTGATTTTCTTTAGAGCATGTGGTCGAGGAAATGGTTACTAAAAGCGTACTTCACTCCCACATGAATGCAAAGGCCTAGGATTATTTTGTTCACTCCCAGTGAATATTATTTGTTTTTGGAATGATAGAGATTTGAAGTGCACCTTGACTCAACAACTCTCCTTAAAGAGAACAATAATAGTATGCACGTCAAAGGAATTTTCATTGTAAAGTTTGATCGGTGGTTTGCGAGGATCAAAAGAAAGATTCCCACACCTTTCCAGCTCCATCCCATGTCCCTAGTTGATTAGGAAGTATTGCAACATGGCAACGAATAACAGCCTCCAAACAGTTCTATGACAAAATTCTAACTTCACCACATAAATCTACACAAAATTATAGGGCAAATCAAAACAAGTTGCAAAAAGAGTAGCTGAATCGAAAGTTTTGATCTGCTCCTGCTTTTTTGGATTCTCCTTTTCAATCTTTTTAGATTTTTTACTTTTTGAGAAAAAGGGGCAATATATTCTATGTGGACTCCTTATTAACTCCTTTTTTGTTGGACAGATTTTTTGAAACCCTTTTCCATTTTGCATGGATCAAAACTTGGAACCATACATTATTTTGCAGGAATCAGAAAGAAGCTTGTTGCACAAAATCAAAGGGCCCTTGGTCTATTGGTGATGTTGTTAGGCTTTCAAAAGCCCACCAGGGATCAAGTCTTGCTGAGTGCAAGGCCTGGAGATACCCGACACAGAGAGTCAAACGGTTGAGGCCAGGATCGTGCCCTGGGTGACTTTGACGGCGTGGATGCCCCTTACTCATAGCTGCTTAACTGAAGGTGATCACTAGTTTAGTTGTACGCTTACTCATAATTGTAAATCTGCTATATGCTTCCTCCGAAGCATGAGCTGAGATGCCGACAATCTATGTAATCTAGTGCCCCAATGAGTGCACTACTCATTAAAAAAAAAAGCTTGTTGCACAAAGATCTACACTAGCCACTGAAACAACAATTGCTCCAAAATAGCACAGAGGACTCTTTTCACTGAACAAAGCCTTATTGGAGACAGAAAACCTGCAAGTCTGATTAGTTTCACTCCTCTTTAGAAAGATGACAATCCTAGCAATGGCAAATACCTTTCTATTTCCAATAGAACCTATCCCACGACTTGATCCAGTTCACATACCATAATAGGTAATGCAGTGTACACAAAAAAATAGTATCCAAATGATCAATGTATCAAAGCCTTATTGGAGACAGAAAACCGATAAATCTGATTTTTTTCACTCGTCTTTAGAAAGTTGACAATCCTAGCAATAGCAAATACCTTCTCTATTTCCAATAGAACCTCGGGTACCATGATAGGAAATGCAGTGAGCATAAAAATTAGCATCCGAAGGATCAATGTATCAAGTCAAGATGACAGAAATACATCAAAATGAGCCTGCCTAGAGGAGCAGGAATGAACCTACAAGCAGTGTGGCATTTTTTTCTTTAGTTGGACTGCAGAAAGAGTGGCTCAAATCAGCTTGGATATTGATGGACAGGATCTAGTAAATGGTAAGCGACTCGCCAGAGTGTTGTGCCTCTACCTTATCGCAATGAAGGGGAAGTAAATAGAACTCGCCTTCCTCTCAGGATTAGGGTTCAATAGATTTGTGGTTACTAACTCACCTCCATTGAAGAGGGCGACTCATTTTGTTTTCTGCAGTGTGCATTATCTTCTGAGTTTCTTTCAGTGAAAGCAACTTTGATTAAATCTTCTCTATTTCTCATTTCTGTCTTCCCATTTAGGTTTTCCTATTTTGATTTGGAACTCAATATTATTTTATGAATTTTGTTCATTTTCCAAGGTAGTCAAACTTACCCTTCAGGAATTTACAAATAGCCAACTTCTAGTTTTCAGGCAGCTGACCTTAAGGTTTTCATTGAACTGGCTGTCGGAAGTCAAACCCTTCACCAAATTTCTATCCAATAGTTATTCTGTGGGTTTTTCTCACTAGAGCTTATCACCATAGGGTTTACCAAGGAAAGCTGGGTATTTTTTTGGTGTGGCTGGTCTTTTAATTAATTATTAGAATTTGTGGCTTGATGCTACCCAACAGTCACCATCTTGCAGCAGAATGGATCTTTTTTGCCTTCAGAGTTTTAAAATGAACACACTTCACTGAATATATCAAGGCATCGAATCTTACTTTGAGTCCTAGCTCAATTTTCTGTATGAATTTATGTAAACTTCGATTTGTGAAAGACCTTTCTTGAGACTATTAAGCCTCCAACATATAAATTATTCCTTTCAAGTGCATGCACGGCCAAGAATGCAGCCACATAATTAAGGATTGTCTTCTTCTGCTGGAGGATGCACCAACACCTGTAATGCCTCTTAACCTCAGGATTAACTGGCTTATGGAAGATGAGTATCAAGGTCACGACTGGAAACCTGATGAATTTTATTATAAGAAGTCCTATGCTAGAAGATCATCCATATGTTCTACTGTTAATCAAACAGTCTGTACATTATTGAGAGGTTGAAAGGGCATCTACAGTTTCTTCACACAATCATATATTGATTCCTATTTGGTGCATCAATTGTGTCTTCTGCTTGTCATTGTTCAAAATATTTCAGTCCCATATATATATTTTAAATGATGGGTGGGGCATCCAAGTTCTTTTCAACAATCATGGTATAGCCTATCATTTATGGTATTGTTCAACTTAAACGACATGACTGTTGAAATATCTGATTTTGTGGATGGTGGCAGGAATGGTTTTCCTCTCAACTTTGCAAGAATGGTGATGGGCAACAATGGCAAGGGGGTAAATATTAGTAATCCAACATTGGTAATAGAACTCATTACTGTCGATAATATGAAATTACTGACTCTAAAGAAGAAGACAATTTCTGTGGCAATGCCCTCCAATGGCCATTTTCATGGACACACATGCATCCATGCTGGCTGCAGCTTGGCGCAATGGTGGTCCTACCTGCAATGCCTCCACCACAGACTCTTCCCACACCTTCCTTTTTCCAAGTCTGAGCCGCATGCTGCCTCTCACTGTAAATCTGCCCTCCCAGATTGGATTGGATACCGTTCCCTCTTCGGACTCTCTTCATCCATCTGTCCTTTATAGACTCATTTCGTTTCCTTTGGCTACTCCCTGGTCTCATCGTTCAGGCAGTTTTTTAGTAGATATCTCTGACTTGACACCTGTCATAAAGCATGGGGAAGAAGCTTCAGATCAAGAGGACTTATACAAAACTCATGGATTCATTTTCCAGTTCAACGGGCATCGCCCAAGTTGGCCAACCTTCACAAATAGATTTCTTCCTCCAGGAAGCCCTTACTTTCACAGGAAATTTTATCTATCCCTGTACTCGGGGTTTTTTTATATTGTGGAGTGCAATGCAGAGGAAGACAAGAATCTCATTCTCAAATCCAGTCCCTGGGTCTGGGGTGGTGCTGGGCTTTGTATGAAACCCTGGTATCCCTCCTTTGATCCCTCAAAGGACATCATTTCTTCTTCCCCTTTTTGGGTAAAGCTCCCTAACCTCACTTTGCACTTCTGGTCCCTCTCTACCTTCTCTTCCACTGGAAATACCCTAGGCATGTTCCATTTCTGCTCTGATAAAACAATCCAATGGCACTTCACTACCTTTGCCAGAATCCGTGTGGAGATTGACTTAGCACTTCACTGCCTTTGCCAAAATCCTTGTGAAGATTGACTTTGCAAAAGGTAAACCTGATGAAATCCGGCTTAAGATGGGGGATCGCAACTGCTTGACTAGGAGCATGTGGTTTTCAGGTGTTGGGCATGCTTCTCTCATGGGCACCTAGCTGCAAAATGTCCAAGTAGGGCTGCTAGAAAAGCTACAGGTTCATGTGGTGCCAAAAGAAATGCAGGATGCCTATCCCTACCTGGGCATTATCTTGTGAAAAGTTGAAACCAATGCCGATCTCCACCAAAGAAAAGTTGGGCCCTCCAATCTGAAGAAAAGATAAACCCTCGATGATCTCGATTCTCCCAAGAAACACCTTTCAGTGGCATTGTGGCTGCTCCTCTTCAAGAAGCTTCTCCTGGATTTTCTCTCACCCCACGGGCTGTGGCTTCTTCGCCACTTCAACAGAATCCAGACATTTCAGCTTCTTCCTTTCCACAGATTGCAGCTTACATCTCTAGTACCCTTGTACAGAATTCGGATGTTTCAGCTTCTTCCTTTCCACAGATTGCAGCTTTCATCTGTAGGATCTAGCCTTGTGTCTCCACAGCAGACAATCCCTAATGTGGAGTAACTAATACTTCAGTTGAACAGGGCTGGAGGAAGGTAAAAAACAGGACCCCGCAATTCTTCCCACCGAATGAATCTTAGATCAATGAAGAATTTCAGATCCAATGTTGCCCGTTAATGGGTCTTCAGCTTGTTTGTTTGCTGGTATGCCCTGATTAAGGGAATTGTTGTGTTGGCCTATTTATGGTGTGTGTATTTCTCTCTCTTCTCTCCTCTCTCCTCTCGTTCTTTCCTCCTGCTCTTTCTTACATTGTTCTTCCATGTGCTCTCAAAGGGTGTGGGCCCCAATAGAATCCCACAATTTACCAATGAAAAAAATAGCGCTCATTACAAACAATGTTGTAACAGCAAATGAGCAACCAATATTTGCAATAACGACCCAAGAAGGTGACAGCCCAAAAGCAGCATAAGAATGGGCCAATTTAAGCCGGTGAAATAAATGCTGGATGTCCCAACACAACATTGGTCATACACTGTTTGTGGACCTCCACTTACTGTATTTTAAAACCATCAATACACTGCTAGGTATGGTGACCAGAACAAATTAAATATATTGGATCTCTCCGAAGCTTAACTCCACTTTTGGCAGGGATAGTGGCCATAAATGACCTTCCAACACTATACCATTGTATCAAGTATTCAAGCCATAGCAGCAAGACTCGGAATTGGCACAGTCTTGGCAAGAACAATACACCAAGCCAACTCAAACTCGTCTTAGTCCAACTGAGGCCTTTGACCTGCAAATGAGGGCTTTTTTGTCTGTTTTTAGACAATCAAATCTCATTCTCGTACTCAAATAGTCTTTAGAGAGTCAAATCCATTTCAGATAATTTTTGAGTCACTTGCCGATTCACAAGATTTATGATTGGCTCGGTAAGTAACATAACTGTGAATCAAACAACAAATCGCCCAAAGGATGGGAATCAATGTGGCCCACATCGCTAAAATCATCAGCCTCAAAAACTTTTTGAGGCCTCCACTTGCTGCATTTTAATTCCATTGACACCACTAGATAGTAGCCACTGAACCAAAAATCTCAACCTCTCCAAAGCTGCAAGTATAGCATCAGTAGAGCTAGCACCCAATATTGACCTACCAACATAGTCGTACAATGAAACCATGCAATGCTCAGAGGATGACGATCAAGGAGGCCTACATCACTGAAAAAGGATAGAGATCGCCAAAATTAGTTCTCAAAAACAAGGTGGATAAAATTGCTACTGGTAACTGATTTCTAGGGAATTAAAAGGTATATTTTTGTTGGGTTATTCAGTTAAGGGGGTGCATAATTTAAAACAGTGAAATAATACAACTTTGACAGGTTCGTAAGCTAGACTGCACGGAAACGCCCTAGACCCCCTCGTACCAGGCTGGGTACATTTTGGGTACGGGTACGGGTACGCCCTGGGTACGCTGTGGGTACGTACCCACAGAGTACCCACAGTTTTTTCTTTTTTAAGTGCAAAAATAAAATAAAAAGAGTACCCAGAGGGTACCCACAGTTTTTTCTTTTTTTTAAGTGCAAAAAATAAATAAAACATGAGGGCTTTGATTGGAATTGAACTTTGGAAAGTTCGTGTGAGATTCAATATTGCCAATAGGCTCTGAAGGGTCGAGAGAGATGAAAAGGACTTCATTTGGTTGACTTACTATTTGGGGGCTTTCTTGTTGCTCCTCATGGGTCCTTTATTCTTCAGTCAATTTGGAAGGCATGGGAACAAGTGAAGCACTTGGTGGTTGGGCAGCCTATCTTCTCTTCATTTGACATTAGGTGCCAAGCCTACAAATCGATTTCGTCGAATCAGAAATATAATGACAAGATCCTTGCCTTGACAAGAGGCTGTTCTGCCCTCCTTTGGTTTGAGAAAGGAATTAAAATATTTCATGACTTTAAATATTTTTTTAATGTCCAATGATACGTCTAACTCAAGCTTAAGGCATTAATAATGAATTATCAAATCTATAATACAGTCTATGTTATTAACTATTATGTTTTGAACATTATGAATCAATACAAACTCAAGTCTCAATTCTCAAAGTATTGGAAATTTGTTTTCATGTTCTATGAATGATTTTAAGTTGTATGAGTATTAAATTTCAATAAGTATGCAAATGTTTCTTTAAATTTATAATTTTATATGCATATATATAAAATTTTATATATATATATAAAATAAAATGTACCCAAAAGCGTACCGTACCTGAGGTTTTTAAAAAATCTGTTTCAGCGCATCGAACCCATATCCGTGCAGTCTAGTTCATAAGTTTTCCTTTTCCTTTTTATTTTCTACTTTGAAAGGTTCATAAATTTTCCTTTTCCTTTTTATTTTATATACACGAAAACAAAGAAAGTAAAGAAGAGGGAGATGTGAAAACACCTAAAAACTAGAAGCCACGTTTAGGAAGACCAATATGCCCGATAACAAAGTTGAAAACCAAACAAGAAGGAAAACCCTTGGCAGTGGAGGAAAAGAGACTCCCAAGACTGATAGTTGTACAAAATGTGGACCTTCCCCCAAGCTGATGGCTACAATTTGCATACAATGAACCAGCTCAACCGGAGGCAGATCTCAAAGCACAGAAGCCAAATATTTGAAGTAATGGATTGAAGCCCCTTGAAAGCAAATATGCATGCCAAACCATGAAATCCTGAAGCTTTAAGAGATTTCAGAGATTAAATGTCGGCCTGGTGGTCACATTATTGTGAAACTTGAAGCTTTCGCACTATTTCCAATCATGGATTCAAAGACTTGATGATGCAACGAGGAGAGGGTCCTAAAGGTTATATTCAAATAGCTGAGATAGGTTTTAGCCTTTGGGAATAGTCTTCCTCTTAATATAGATCTCTCTTAAAATACTATCTTCTCTTCAGGTATTACCTTTATATAAATTGGGATTTTTGACTTATTTTCTTATCTTTGCTAAATTAGGATAGAATTCTTCTCCTAAGTTAGTATATTTATATATTTAGCTTAATTAGGGTTAATCTTAGAATTGTTCTAATCTTATCCTAGCTTTAGCTTCCTAGTTATGTAGGGATAAGAATCTATTTAAACAGACGTGCATGAATGTGTCTAAAGCTTTTGGAGAATCTCTTTCACAAGATTGTCTATTGAGACTACTTGTCTTGGCCAAGTGCAGTACCCACACAGACTTGGAGATTTTAGGCCTGAGCTGACATCAGGCCTTCTCAAGAAAGCTTCTTACTATTATTTACCATCTAAAATTCCCTTTTCAATATACAATATAGTCCTGCACAAAGACTTTGGGCCATCTGGTGGAGAATGATGAGTTTTATACCATAAGCTTGGGTTCGATTCCCACAGACTATTGGCCACCTTGTATTAGCCATAGAGACACTTGGCGGTAAGAATTGAACTTATGGCAATACATGGACCTAAGCCCAGGCCCATGTGTTTCCATGTGGGAACTTGGAGGTAGGCATCAAGTGTAGACATATTAAGAATCCTAGCCCACCCCGATACTCTCCACAAGCTGTCCTAATGTTTACCCAAACATTTTTCATTTTTCATTTGAGGGTTGTGCTCCGGTGGTAGACTGGTGGGAGTTTATCCTCACTGGCCCAAGTTTGAGTGTCAAAGTTGCACGCAATATGTGACTCTCCCCAAATGACACCATGTCAAAGGGCTGGAACTTCCAAGCCAAAAAAGTTCACCTTCACACAAAAATGATGTACAATGAAGTTTTACGTGATTCTTGATGTTTTACCATAAATTTCAGATTTTCAATATTGAAAAAACACATTTCAAAAAAATTGTCTAAAAACAACTATGTTCGATTCACTTTTCTTTGCCAAGTTTTCAGTTCAAATTCAGATATTTCAATTTGGTTTCACAGAAAATATATTTTGGGTTATATCAGTGGTATCAGCACTTTCTTGGCCTCATGGAAAAGGCCCTAGCAATGCCGGAATTTTTCAAAGAAGACAAGTCTATTAGCTCAGAATTAAAAAGAACAACATTGTAGCTGCCCAGTAAGGAAAAATCAGAGTACTCAATATGCACAACACATGTCCTACACGAAAAGTGTTGCACAGAAAAAATTGAAGAATCTTTTCACTTAATTGATAGACATTTATCAAGCCTTACATAGGCAACTCACTAGTCGAAGGGATTCCAAATGAGAAGTGTGATTGTTCGCATCTCAAGGTGTCACTCCATTGATAATTACAAAAAAATTACATTTAATGGCACAATGGACCCACTACATAAAAGAATGGGACCTCCTGGGAATCACCCATGTCAGTACTACTCCATCCTGAGCATGCTTAACTACAGTGTTATGTTGGGTTCAACTGAGCTAAGACCATTCAAAAATAGAAGTGTGGCTCATGTTTAGAATTTGTTTTTGCAGAGAAATTCCTGAGTGGTCACATGTTCCTCCAACACAGAATAAGACACAAGCTATGCTTCACCTATGGGTTCAGGCACCACCTGTCAAACAAAGGCCGAATGACATGTTTAGTAGGCAGATCCTTGGAAAACTTTGAATTGTCTAGTTTCATAACAAGAAGGTTATTTCTTGATTTACTTTTAACCAAAGTTCTGCAAAGAATATGCAAAAGGAGCACTTCACTCTCTTCAAAGAATTTATCACCTATAATTCATGGTGTGACCTCTTCATACATAGCTTATTGTTGTTGTAGTGTGAATTCCAAAGTATTTTCCTCCTGCCTAGAGTGCTTATTAAATGTATTTTCAATAGCATCCATCAAGTAATAGGTTTGTCTTTCAATTAGTGGAAACATCAACCAACACATAACTAAGACCATGTTGAATCAAACATCTTGCTGACTTAATTATCTTTCCAAGGGAAAATTGACTAGGGTCATCAACTAGGGCAATTGATGGTTGACATCGATCGATGCATGCCCTTGCTCTCTGCCAATCAACACGTCCTCACTTGATGTCAGTCAACAAATACCTAACATCAGTCAGCAAAAACCTCTTCGACAGCATCATTGTCATCTTCTAATTTTGCAGTCAGTTGGTCAAAACCTCACGAGTCGCTTACTTAGACCATTGTTTAAACCATGATGTCATCTAAATTTTGAGATTAACTTACAAAAAAACTCTTCTTATTTTCTCTGAACAGAAGATGTACCAACCACCTTAGTAGTAGACATGGTATGGCAGAAAGACTACCTAAAATTGGGTCAAAAATCACAGCTCTTGCCTAGGGTACAAACAACTTGAGGAGTTACTTGTGAAATAAGTTTAAGAACTCTAAAAGTACTTCTAGGAGCATGCAAACACCGCGGTTTACCTCTAGAAGTCACTCCCATGTTTAGACTGCCCACTGAGTCAGAATCCACCCCTCGTCTATGCGCTCAGCATTTATGATTGTAAGTTGTCGTCATTGATTTCGGTTATTACGGTGCCTCAGATCTCCTTCTATTGCAATCATATTTCACAAGCCAAAAACATTTGGGTTATTATCCAGCACTAATAATCCAAGTGCACCTCTTGTGCAAATATATATGTGTGTGTATATATGTATATATGTATATATGTATATATATATATATACACATACAAGATAAAATTGAACTGCTTCTGGCTGCCTTGTACAACTATAAAAGGCTCATTGATTTCCTTGAAACATATCGTGCCTATTTATAGTGCTGGTCATTCCTTACACCATTCATATAATTCATAGAACACATTTGAACTTCATACGCACCAGTTTCCACAAATAAGCCTTTACATGATGATCACAAAGCACTACCATATCTTTGGGTTTTATACCATGACCGATACCTTGAATGCGTTGTAATCATCTTACAAAAATTAAGTGATAGATTTTGTCTTTTCAGAGAACAAACTGTTCTCTTTCACCACCACATCTCCTCCCATAGGGAGACCAAAAATCCTAGGGAGATCTTTCTTTTCAAAAGAAATAATATACTATTGGTTCAGCATATGCATCACATAACAACATTTCTCAGGACCATAAACTCTAACCATTTCATACATTGTTTCCTCATCTAGTTCCAATACTAGCACCATTGCAGCATTGTTTCCTCATCTGGTTGCAATACTAGCACCGTTCAAGCATTGTTTTCTCATCTGGTTGCAATACTAGCATCATTGCAACATGACACAAACCAATAGGAAAATATTTGTCCTTGATTTCCCACTGCAGCCAATAGCAATCATGCCAATTGAAAACCATATCATTGCAACAGCTTGATATTGCTCCGTCTTATTTTTCTCATTGTCATTTGATATAAATCTCTGCTCATAACTATGTCATCAAATCTCTGCTCATAACCAAACTATGTCATTATTGAAAACCATATCATTGCAACAGCTTGATATTGCTCCGTCTTCTTTTTCTCGTTGTCATTTGATATAAATCTCTGCTCATAACTATGTCATTCAAATCTCTGCTCATAACCAAACTATGTCATTCAAATCTCTACTCATAACCATAGCATTGATGACCACTAATTGCCAGCCAAATTTGAGAATTATGGTTTTCCTTTTTCCCTGTCATGTTTGTTCAGATTGATTTAGTTGACTTCTATGTTGTGCTCCATAATAATTTATTCCTTATCTAAATGGTGACACATTTTTAGTGTTCCTCCTATTAACAACTGCATCATTCATTTGTTGCCTAGAATTTAGTGAATATTTCAACTCGTAGATCTGGGCATTGTGATAGATGCATCATGATAGATTGCATGTTTCTGGCAAATCACATATGTATCTTGCTGTGGCAAGTCTGACACAGTTTTGGTAGAGGTTCTAAAAGCAAAAGACACGAATACTCAGATTGCATACACCATAAACTTGAGATGTTGGATTATTATTTACAAAGAGAGAAGTTACATATATAGTGTAATGATTTCCTACAAAGTAGGAGTCAACACTTACCAACTCAACCACTCATGTCTAATAATAGCATGATCTGTTACATTCTAACTAGAGAGTGTAAAGTACCCAAAAATCTCTCTCACACCTCATTACTAGCATACAAACAATTACAACACATAATATAATATGAGTTGTTATTACAACTCATCACACCATACACACTAACATGTGAACCTAACTAGATATTCCTAACATTCCCCCAAGTGCAAACATGGGAGATATCACCAAACTCTTGAACTGTAGCGTGCCACCACAGAGCTTGTTCATGATCTTGATCCATGTGCGTACACGGGCTTGTGCACAACTCAAACAAAGTTGTATTCTCACAAATGGCTTTCATGGATGGATACAACAAGTATCCCTACACTTATGTTCATCCTTCACACCTGTATACAACTGGTTTTATGTGGAATAACCAACCACCCACACATTCATATGATTTTTACAGGATACCTAATAACCTACACATATGATTTTACAGGACAACTAACAACCTACACAAATGGCTTTACAGACAACCAACAACCTACACAGATGGCTTTATAGGACAACCAACAACCTACACAAATAAGTATCATGATGTTACAGAACTCTTATTAGAATCTCCATTATTTTTACATCACGGGAAAATAAGGAACTTCACATGTGAACAAGTATGTACTTTTGTTCTTATTTTCAACCACACATAAACTGAAGAGGAAAAACAAGTGTCACTATACCAAAGTGTGACCTCATTGTTAGCAGCTAACGAGAGGCGTTGATTGACCTCCAACCTCCTGTGCCTCCATCCTCCTATTGATAGTAATCTAGTAGAGGTATTCTTCATCACTAGGAGTTTCTATGTGAGTAGTTTTTACTTCCCAATCATTCTCTTCCTTTTCTTCATCAACAACCATGGCATTTTCTTGCAATTTTCCATCAAGTAGATCTTGTGCTCTCTGTCTGTAGTTTACAGTAATGTGACCAAGTTGTTTGCAGTAGTAACAAACATATTTTTTCTTTGAATATTCAGAAGTTGACCCCTACTTGAAAGGAGGTTTGGGTTTATCCTTCTTGAATTTGCTTTTACCATACATGACAATTTCTTCCAATTCTGGATCATTTTTCTTGTAGACTTGGATTTATTTTGCTCAAAGTAAAAACCATGTTAGAATAACAAATTGGCATACTATTAAGCAATACAGCTTTTACATCATCATCTCTCACATCAATTTTTATTCCAGCTAACTGATTCAAAATGGAACGGAACTTACTAATGTGTTGCACCATGTTGTCACCTTCTCCCATTTTTAGTCCAAACAATTTCTACTTCAGGGCCATGGCTGCATTTCCTGCTTGCAATCCAAACAGATTATTTAAAGTCGTCCAGATGAAATTTGATGTCTTGGATGAGTCTATATGGTGCAAATAGGCATCATAAAGACCTAGGCCGATAATTGATGTCACTCTTCGATCTTTGCTCTCCCACTTAGCAGCTTCATCTACATCTGTTGGTTTTTTCACTTTCCTGTCGACAAATTCCCACAAGTCTTTGCCAATCAACTGCAATTGAGTTTGAACTTGCCATGTATGGAAATATTTGCCTTCAAATTTTTCAATAAAGCTTAATTTCTCCATTTTCGCTCTTGTAGAGATTAGAACCCCCTAAATCTAGACAAAAATTGTGAACGCGATTTCCACCGAGAATGCATTCACTTACAAAGAATTTAGAGATTAGAACGCCCTGAAATGGATGCATGCATTGACAATGCACAAATAACTCAGATGTGAATAGCTCGCATGCATGATGAGGCAAATACATGGAGGGTCGAGTCCAATGTGAGAAAGGCAACGGCGAGGAGAGCTGAGGGTTCACCTGGAATGCTACGATCAAGGCAATGAAGCATGCTTTTGTGGTAAAATACCAAATTATCTTTTCTTCTTGACTCTCTAGTGTAGAAAACAAACTATCTAAGTAGATAATGGGCAACACGCGATAATAACTGCACATAGAGTATGGAAGAATGCATGGCACTTTTAGATAGATCAAGGTAGAAATAACAAGTTGCAGATGCACGTTGATATCAAATAGTAATGTTCTTCCTCTCGAAGTATCTATCAGGCAGATTTAAATACGTCTTCCACATTATAGATGGCGCCAACAAGATAGATGCGATCCAATCACACTACTCGCTGAGGTAGAGAAAATTATGAGTTGGAATATTGCCTTTGATATTGCTCGTTGCAGATAATATGCCATTCAAGGGGGTCTATGCCACACTCTTAAAACAAATTCACAGTGCTATCAGGCACAACGTTTCAAAACTGTATATACCACTGCAGGCTGCGCGCATATATCATTAATCTACAAAAATATATATCTCCTTTCAAATTCCATCCTTTTGGGTGATAGATCATAGGGCTGCCCCTTTAAATTTTAACATTCTTCTATTATCATACACCTGCTATGATGCCAAATGACAGTTTTGGTAGAGCTTCTAAAAGCAAAATAGACGAATACTCGGATTGCATACACCATAAACTTGAGATGTTGGATTAAGTATTTACAAAGAGAGAAGTTACATATATAGTGTAATGATCTCCTACAAAGTAGGAGTCGACACTTATCAACTCAACCACTCATGTCTAATAATAGCATGATCCATTACATTCTAACAAGAGAGTGTAACGTACCCAAGAATCTCTCTCACACCTCATTATTAGCATACAAACAATTACAACACATAATATAATATGAGTTGTGATTACAACTCATCACGCAATACACACTAGCATGTGAACACTAACAAGATATTACTAAGAAAGTCGTGATATCTTTTGTAGGAATAGTATTGGTGATTCAAGACAATTTCCTTCTTCGATCTAACCCACTTGAATTCACATTGATGTCATTACAAATTACAATATGGACCAAATTAAAAGTTTTAACATAATGCTTACATACTTCTCCACCCCATTCGTTAATAAAACTGCTCCACTAAACATTATTCCTCTACTATTAAAGAGATCAACCCATCTGATCTTTGCATTTCTGGCTTTGCCTGTCACTTATATCATACCAATATATTTTAAAACACACTGCACAATGGATCACAAAGATTGCACAAAAAGGAGAAATTTTTTCTGAACTGCAATTATTGGGCTTAGAATTAAGAATTATGAGGGAACAATTGCTTCTTGTCCATGCATAAATTGGAATGTTGTAAATCTTGCTATGGATTTAAAAGTAGTTTGATGGGACCATGAAACAGTCACTAATTTTCATCCCCCATTGACTAGCTTATTATAAATCATCTGAAAATTAAAATCTATTTATAACTTCCATCTGGCTTTGGAGTAATATTGTGAAGCATGGATACGTCCCCCCACCCCTGCAAACCACCCCTGATACATACCTGGTACAGATCCGTTCTGGTAGTGCAGTGCGGATACGTCCCGAGTACGACCATGTACGTCACAGACATACCCAGGGTGTACCCGTACATATCCGGGGTGTACCCATATGTTTTTGGCACTGTAGTTGCTTTAAAACATTCATATTTCTGTCATTTTGAACCTTGAAAATGGAAATTTTCTGCATATTGAATACTAGCTATACCAAGCACTATCTATACTAGCTTAAGGTTATTAGATCTATTGTGCAAAAATAGCAAGACTGATCAAACGAAATTGAATTGATCCCTGAATAATGAATACAAAGCCTAGACAAATGAGCTGTATTTATATCAGAGCAGTCTCCTCACTTACAGAGCCATTAAACCTTTGAATGGCTGCTTCAGCTTCTTCCACAATGCTCATTGTAACAAAGGCAAATCCTCGGCTTCTTTCAGTAGCTCTATCATATATTACTTGCGCCCACAGGGCATTTTCAGCATTCCAAGTGAGTGAATATAATGTAACAAAATGCTATGCCCAGAAAATCTACTACTTATTTGGAAAAGTAGGGATGAAATACACAAGAAAAATGTGGTTTGTATAAGAAAAAAACAGAAAAGAAAAAACAACAAAAAATCCACCAATGGAACTTTTCTCATGCATATTGAATACGGGTTCTGTCATATTTCTGCAGTTGCATATGGAAATTTTAAGCATATTGAATATTTTGAACCTTGACCCCACTATATGTTTCAACTTTTGTATTTCTTATGGACTAAAAAATGAGTAAAATGGGTGTATATATAAAATTTATGTGTGTGTGTGTCTAGGACGTACCCAAGACATATCGTACCTGAGGGTTTTTGAAAATCAACATATCTGTGTATCGAACCCGTGCACCCGTATTCTGGTAACATAGGAGTACTAACCACAAATAAACTATGGTTGAACTTCAACATTTTTCATTTTCTCAATTACTTTTGTCATTTGAGAAATATGAAAGGCAACAAAAGCTTGTGATAATATTCTGATAAATAAATTTGGTTGTACGATTCATTGTATTGACTAGAAGAGCTTTGACTTCAGCCCATTTTGTCATGTATGCTGTAGCTGCAATAATATATTACCAACTTAATATCTGAGTAGGTTCCTAAAAGTAATAATATAATCTAAACCCTACCTCTCCAATAGTTCTTGAGGAATTATTCGATTCAAGAACAAACGTTATTTTTTTCCTGCTCGTCCCAGTCTTTGAGAAGCATCAATTTATATACCAAGAATCTGAATCAAACGTAACTTTTTTGGCTGTCGCTTCTATACTTCCATGTTCACTGGGTACACCTTGGTATGCTTCTTTTACTGTAGTTTATATTTCTTATCCGAAGGCATATTCTCAAGATGTGATTTTTTCCTATAATATAGTTCTTTTACTGACTGGAATGGTGCAAATTTCTCTATAATCTCTCTTTTCTTGTGTGGTGGAAACTCTGATGGTAATTGTCTTGTTGCAAAATAGTTCCCAGTGTGCTCATATCATCATGGTATCTTCGTAATATAAAAAAATGAGCATCTAGTAATTCATCATCTACTCCTAAATAGCAGTTTTTCTGATTTTATATGTAATAGCTTAGGTGGTCTACAATCATATGTATTTTCACTTTTCTTTAACCAATAGGAAATGTGAATGCTCGGTGTAATAATAAGTAATAACCATCTAGATATTCTCATCACTAGTTTAACGATCATGAACAATGGTGCTTGTTGATCTGCAAAAAATATGGTGGTGTTTGCAAGAAAGCGATGGCTCGATTTCTGCACGGAATAGACAATTCCCAATACCTTCCTTTCGGTAGGATGTATAATTATTTTCCGCATTTCTGATCAATATGCTGGCAACATAAATTGAAAGGTCAATTTTTTAATCTCCTTTTGGGAAAACACATCATATTGCCCAATTTAATGCATCCAAGTGAAAATGAAATTCGTAATACCCCACTAGGATAATCTAGAATTGGGGCTTGCATGAGTAAAAGTTTGTTACCGCTCTTTTATACATCCAAAAGGGATTGATGTTTTCTTCAAATATTCTAATAAAGACGACAAATCTGGATAGCCATTTATGAATCTTTGGTAATACCATGTATGTCCAAAAATGATTTCACAGGTATCCTAGAAGTTTCCCAAATGAGGAATAAAATGCACTTCTTGGGATTTAATGATAATCACACTCATCTGCATAATCTTCATCCATTGTTACAATGATGTCAACTGGTTTTATTCCATTCCATATATTGCCTAATCATACAAAAATGTTTTAACCCTTTACTGCACATTCTGAAAATACAATCATTATTGCCCTTTGTGAAGTAGTTGGGGTATTAAATACATAGGCCAAATGGGATTTGGCATAGCCAAAACAATCACTATTGTCTCTAGGGAAAAATTTGCTTTCGCTTTCTTGTTCAGAACTGACTTGAACAGCTGTACCCAGCCTATGCCTGATTGTCCCCATGCTCCTGGTCAGCATCCCTAATCAACTGCTCAGGTAAATGGTTTCCGCACAATGTCAGATCCGTAAATTATGACTTCCATAGATCTAAGAGCCGCTTCTCCTCTACATCTCATCTTAATATTTTTAATTTTCTAAGATATGATTCTATGTTCTTGTTTCCACTTTTGTCTGTTTGATATGATAGAACTAAATTTATGCTATCTTGTTGTGATTTCAACATTCTCTGTGAACTCATTGTTCAAGTAGCTCTGCTACCAGATGTAGCCACATTCCCAAATACCAACTTAACAGGAGCATGTGAATTTCTATTCACTGTTATTCCATACAAATGCATATACACAAAGTATATAACACAAGATTTGTCTGCAAATACATGGTTATCAATGCAAGAAGAGTAAGAAGCCTTTATACAAAATGAGAAGTTTTCTTCAAGGGTTGCAACTATGCAGAAACCTTTTAAAGAATAATTCACTCTTTGCTCATTACTACTGCAATAACCCTTAACCAGCTATAGTGCCTATTATAAGATCAACACAAAAATTAAGGTTGGCAATTAAGGATAAATTGACCATTATGACTCACATTCTGATGCCAAATCCATTTACTAAGAGTAATGCAGTGTGACCTAAGACTCCAGGACGGCGGGACATGGGGAAGGAGTTTCGGGAAGGCAAAAAAATCCAAAATTTGGGACGGCAGGGGGTACGGTGGGGACAGCTATTAAAATAATATATGAAATTATAAATATTAGAAATATACATATAAATTTTAAAGAATTTATGAATAGCAGTCCATATTTATATATCAGTCCACCATGCACATACAATCAATGCCCAGACATCCATATTAAAAGCTCAGCAGCATACATATAGCTATACTAATGTTATATGTCCATATAGCTTTTAATATTAATATGTATGCTGCTGGTTTTCATAGTCCATATAGCTTTTAATGTATGGACATATAATATTAATATGTATGCTGCTGGTTTTCATTGACCATATAACTTTTAATGTATGGACGCATAATATTAATATGTATGCTGTTGGTTTTCATAGTCCATATAGCTTTTAATGTATGGACATATAATATTAATATGTATGCTGCTGGTTTTCATAGTCCATATAGCTTTTAATGTATGTTGTGACAGTCCACCATGTGCATTTGTGCTTGAAAATTTCTGTATTCATATATCACTCTTGATTCTTAATGTCTTTGTAATACAATACAGTCGGGTTATGGTTAACTGGTAAATGTTTTGATCTATGCCTTACTGCTTTTATTATCTACACAACCTTTCTCTTCATATAGAAATATACATACAAACTTTTTAAGTTATTGGAGCTTTCAAAGTGAAATTTAATTAGATTCATAGTATATAGATACAAACACTTCTTCCCGAATAGAGATGAGTGGCTTCCAAAAACAATCTTATTATCTACACAGAAAGATACATACACAACCTTTCTCTTCATATAGAAATATACATACAAACTTTTAAGTTATTGGAGCTTCCAAAGTGAATTTTAATTAGATTTATAGTATATACATACAAACTTTTTTTCCGAATAGAGATGAGTGGCTTCCAAAAACAATCTTATACTACAAGAGTACAATTTAAAAATCAGTTTTTAAAGAGAAAACAACAAAGAAATTGATTTAAAGAAATTTTTAAAAAAACAGACGTCCCAAAAAAGGGGGTTGTCCCTGATATTTAGGGATGTCACCCTCCTTTCCCACCCTTTTGGAAATGTGGGGGGACATTTTCTCCTGTCCCATTGTCCCCAAGACATCCAAGACGTCCCAAACACTTGGTTTTCAGGGGGGGCGCATCCCAGCGTAACATTGGAGTAATGTGAAATTGAAGGTGAAAGATTCTTGTGTCCATCATTCAAATTGATGCAGTAAAAGAATTAGTGAAAAGTATCTATGTTAACAAAGTTCGTAGAATATTTATGTTTTGAAGCTAGCAAAAAATGGCTCTTCTCCAATCTTCTTCCCCGATGGCTCTTCTTCCTAACTTAATCCCCAACGGCTCTTGTTGGAAACCATAGCTGCTGCAGCGATGGGTGTGTTGATTCAGGCTGCGGAGGTCATGGTCAGGTCGTGGGCGAGTTTAGTTTGGACAGCGGTGGTCTCTCCTCTGTCTTTGTTGCAGCTGCTGCTGGTTTTGGCACCCCTTTTGCTAATGGTGTCCCTCTGGATCCTTCGCCTCCTTTTCTCCCCGGCATTGTTGATGGCAGCAAGGGGACTCTTTTCTCCTCTGTGGGGAAGCTTTCCTTTGCTACGGCTTCGGCTTCTTCTTTTTCAAAACCCCTCTCTGCTGCTAAAACTGCTCCCTTGGTCTCCCTTGGGGATTCGGTGTTAGAGGCTAAAGATTTTTTCTCCTCTAGGGGTTTGATCTGCCGCTTTAATGGCCTCTGGCCTGGTCTTCTACTCCTCCACTCGTGGATCTCTACGAACTGGCATCCTCTCGTTTCAAGTAGGATTGATATTTACCCCTGTGCAAGGGGTTTTTTTATTGTGGCTTTTTGCTCTGGTGATGATAGGGACACCATCCTTTCTAAGATTTGGGAACTACAAAATCATCATTTGTTGATGAAACCATGGTTTCCGACTTTCAACCCTCTCACATCCACCTTCAATGTTAAGTCGGTCTGGATTCATCTTCCTCATCTCCCGCTGCAATTTTGGGGGAGGAATGTTTGACTACTATTGGCAATGCTTTGGGCAAGTTCTTATCTATCGATCCCAAAACGGAGTACTACACTCATACTACTTTTGCTCGGATATTGGTGGATCTGGATACCTCGCTTGATCTACTTCTATTGACCTAAAAGTCCTAGATAGAGTTTGGTCACAACCCCTTGACTATGAAGGCTTGCCCTTCAGATGCAGGAAATGTTTTGACCTAGGACATCTTGCTTTAGACTGCCAGTTTGTAAAGCAGAAATTGAAAAAGAAAAGGTTTCTTGGTGGAAGGATTCCCACCAAAACCTCTTATTTATTGATGAGGAACCTGAATCCTCTGCAAATGACTCGACAAAAATCAGTGAAGAAAAGGATTTGAAGTCTCAATCACCATCTGCTCCTACTGCAGAGATTGTTGGGGATGTTGATCAGGTGTTGTCGCCTCCTTCAGGTGCTACTACTGACTGCCCTATTACCAGTTTCAAGAATGAGGAACCCAATGATGGAATTTTGGCTTCCTCTGAGATTCGGCTTCCAACTCACTCAGCTGAAAATGTGGATCCCAATAGGAGTGATGATTGGACAGTCTTTAAAGAAAAAGAATACTTTTCCTCTTTCTAAAATGCAACTACGATCCCAAGCGCGGAATACTTCTGGGTGATCTGGTTGCAGTTGTAGCAGTGGCATACTGCTGGGTGATCTGGTTGCAGCTGTAGCAGTGGTGCTGCAGTCTTTCTGTTTTTGTTCTTCTCTCTTTTGGTCCTTCTTGTGTGCCTTTAGGGCCTTTCACTTAGCTATTAGTGGCTTCCTTTCTGTTGCGCCTCGTTGTATCCAGCCTTTAGGGCTTTTTGTACAAGGATGTGAGTCCTTTCAAAACCCCAACTGTTACCATTTTCCAAAAAACAGAGTTCGTAGAATAATTTATCATTGAGGTCATTGGGTGTATCAATTTCAAGCACTAGTATTTTTTCATTAGTCTAGACTTTTCCGATTTATGCATCATATTGGAAGTACTCACAAAGAGAGGCAATTTACTTTTGGTTTAAATATGAAAAGATATAAACTAAATACAATTGAATTTCTAAATAGAAAAGAAAAAAGAAATCCCTGGGCATTATAATAAATATTAAAACATAAAGCACATATTCTCATAGTAAAAACTAAACATTAGACAATTAGATAAAGTTGAGATATTCTTACAAACAATTCCTGAAAATGCTTATAAAATAAGAGGAGAATATCCTAATCCAAATGGTAAAAATAAAATAATAGATAAAAATTATTTTTTACCAAAAAACTATATCCCTTATTAAATTACATCATATCAATGTACTGTTAGTGCAGAATATAACTAATAAAAATGTTCTTTTATGAATAAGAAACACTTATACAGTATTTAAGAAGCATGCAGATATGTTCTCTATCCAGTTTAGATCTCTCCTTGGAGATCAGATTTTGCAAAAATGACAAAGTCAATTATTTGTATGAAGATAGGATCTTGATAGAAACCAACCATCCCTGCCGAAATGAGACATTTCATGAAAGTTCAACATTTAGATGAAAATAAACAAATCGACAACAACCTAATCCTAAGTACTAGACTTACTACACCAGCTCAAAAACAAACCAAGGCGCAGGATGCCCTTTCCTTGAAACAATGAGTAAAATCCACACATCTTGCAGGTGAATTTATTCCTTGCTCATCATAAGCATTACAAAGACAAAGGACTGAGACGCACACAGACTAAATCATCTTAACACTCACAAACACTGAACCTTTAACAGCGAGAAAAATCATCTCTCAAAAATGTTTTTGGGTTGCAGATGCTCAAAAATATTCTAGATATGACTGCAGCTCCTGATACATTGAAAGATTTAACATTTAGAGGGAAAACCAATAAGTGGCATCCGCGTTTACGAAATTTGATAGTAAACAACTCAAACTGGTTATGTCAATATGCAGCCAACTTGCATGCTGAACACAGAACCAAATGGGGAGTTCACTGACCCTGACCATTTCTTGCATTTTAACATTCAGCAAGTCCGCAGAAAAAAAGTCAATGTTTGGCGAACACCAAATTGGCAACCATTCTGACACAATGCCTAAACCAGAATATTTGTAGAACCTCTAAATTTTAAATCAATGAAAAAATTGCATTTGGTAATGGAATGGTTGTGAAACAACTATAGAAGCTATGTTATGTAGTAGCAGTAACAGTCAGATAATTCAAAGTTTGATTTGCCATATCTAGCATTGTCTTTACCGTATTCGACATTCGTTTCTAGGTACCATAAATCATAGCCTAAAGACTGCGCAAATGATTTGTAAGACAAACACTGTGTCAACAACAGTTGAAATAGCCACTTGTCTTGATGGAAGGTAAAACCAGTAAAGCTAGTACAAAATGTTTTGTAAGTAATTTACCTCTCTCTGAGCAAGGATACTCCCAGAAGCAACTGCATTGGCAAGGCGACAAGTACAACGTAAGACAAGGGCAGGGAGACCTGGAGCTATGTTACGCCATGCATCATCTCTAAAGGCTCTGTGTAAATTCGCAGCAAATGCCGCTTGGTCGCTCCATTCTTTCACTGCAGTGTCTGCGACTTTTAATTCAATCATTCTTTCTACGAGCCACAGTAAATGCCTTCCATTAACGACTGCTGTATGGAGGTTCATCCGCTGCATAGCTTCAATCTCATCATGATCACCTCTCAGATTGGGGCTAGAGTACTCCTCTAAAGAATCCTTGACACTTTTCAAACTTGTAGCAAAAGCATTGTCCAAAACAAGACGAACAGCATCTCGAGATGAATAGTCCCGCAGTAACTTAGCCACAAATGCCTTAACAGTCGCACCGTTTAGATGACTATGTGTTGCAGTATATATCAAACCATTCAGCATATCTTCTAATGCACTGCCTTTCACTGGAGAGATTCTTGCAAGGAGCTCTGCAGCTTCTCCTTGTTGTAGGAAAGGGACCAATTTCACAACCTCCCTCTCTCTTCCTCTGTCCATGGTACGGCCTCCAGGAACCGGACACAATAACCTATACATTCATCATACAACAGTTCTGAAGCAATAGGCAGAAGAGCTGTTGCACTAAGAACGTCCTTGATTACTCCAGAAAAATCCTTGGAATAAAACAGCTGCAAAAGAGTATAATAGGTCTCCATTGTTCTTGAAACAGGCACACCTAAATTAATATGTATTGGTTTCTCCAATGTATTATCTACAGATGTCTGCCACCTCTCAGATAGGAGAGCAGCAAAATACCTACACTCTTTCAGTACATTGGAATGCAAGTAAACCACAGCAGGTTGATCAACCTCCACGGTTTCTTCCTGATCCTTACCAAACGATGTTGAAACTCGCTGCAGAGTTAAAACAACATCTGCACTGGTAGAATCATTGAATCCTCCAGTCTTATCAGATTGGTAAAACCTTTCACTTTCATCAGTTTTCAGAATATCCAGCTTTTCTTCACTGAATGAAGGCATCCGACTGCTGCCAACACGCTGTCTCTTTTTAGATGTCAGCGTCATTCTTTATTGTTCCCACAAAAACCTTGGTTACACCATACAACTTAAAGCAGCGTGTACAAGTATCATATAATACAAGCAAGCTCTCGCCTACGTCAAACAAAAAACTAAAACACATGAACATTAAACCCATAGGCAATATCCAAGACGACATGAATGTAAATGCTTTCAATTTTTGGGAGTTAAATGAAGCAAATCTGCAATTTAGATGTCTACAAATAACCGGAAAAAATATAGTTTATTGTAAACTCTGGAACAAACACTGCTACATACAGGCATGTAAAATTCAGCGTAAATCGTTCCAACTTTTGACACAATGTGAATCAAATGTGACTATTGAAATGGCTACAAATAACCATGCAGAAATCACATTAGTAAATATTAACGCTTATAGGGATACAAAATTCAGTGGAAATCATACTAATTTAAGACATAAAATGACTCAATTGAGAATACTGATATGATTACAAACAACTATGAAAAACTCAAAACATTTTGCAAAAAAATACTGCATACAAGCATGTAAATTTCAGTTTAAGTCCTCCTAACATTTTACTTAAAAGTAACTGATTGTAAGCATTCGTATGATGCAAATAACTATGAAGATCCCGACACTACTAAACATTATCACATATAGGCAGTAAATTTCAGTGCAAATCCTTCTGATCTTTTACATAAAATGACTTGATCGTGAATAGTAAATGACTACACATAACTATGAAGAAATCAAACTTTAATAGATAAATAGAAATTACTACATACAGTCAAGTAAATTTCAACATAAATCCTTCTGATTCTTGACATGAATCACTCTATTATGAAAATTGAAATGATTACATAGCACCTATTTAATAAATATAATGAAACACAACCGATCTAAGTAACCAAGTTCCTAAACACCAAAACAATGAATTGGAAAGGGTTTCAGATGAGAAAAATCAGTTGGGCATTCCAAGTGCAGCATAACAGAAATAGTAAACCCCAACACTAGTGTGTTACCACCAATAATATCTCAGCCCTCAGTGATGTTGCTACACGTATGAACTCAAGGCCAGACAACCAAGCAACAGCAAAAGCAGTGCGATCTTTTGTGGATCGAAATAAAAGCTGTGTCCTCCCAAATGGATGTTTAAAAGCGGCCAAAAATGATCCTGTATTTATGAACTTGATCAGCAGAGAATTTGTCCAAAGACAAGTTTTCCCAAAACAGATTTCCTATGCAAATCTATAGGGGCCTGCCCTAATGAAAAGGATTTGAATGCATGGACAGCAGAAAATTGACCATTGTTCAAAAGTGGGCCATGGTTCTTGTTGTGTGTTATGTACACTACCTTTCAGTTCTGTGCAGAATGTACATGTCCAACAAATAGAATACTCTTCACACTAGCATATCACTTGAGCACAAGTGCTTAAGCGCTCACCCAAGGCACTGAGAGAGAGGACTGACTTCCTGTCGAATTTAGGCAGAGAAAAACCCTATTTGGATAACTCATCTACCCATGACAATCCATGCAGGCATGTATTTTGAGCATCATAATAAAAAGTAAAGATATTCTACATAACACAAGTGATTCCTGCCAATAACTAGTTCTTCCATTGAAATGGTGTTAGCATCATTATATAGCCAATCATACTTACTTTATCCATCTCCAATTATCTATATCCATGTTGCCTCTCTCATAAGGAGGTGCAGGAGAAGTTTATCAAGATACCCAGACGCATGTTTTACATTAAGAAACCCTAATCTTAACCCTAAAGAGAATAATCTTATCCATTACAATATGTAGCCAAGTATCACAGCTTTTGCATGTAGTGCCTTTCTTATTTCCATTCTTGTTGTTGTGATTTCCAGTTCGAGGTCAGCCTTCACTATTGTAATTTGTTTGTGTTGGTTTCTATCTACGCATGTGCACAAAGATCATCCCAAATATATCATATGCACACCTCACTTGTGTGCACTTTTGTGCACCAGTCCTATTCTGTGCATGCATGACTTAACCAAAATATGACCAAAAGTGTTAGCCAAAACTTGGTTGGGGTTCTAATAGCTCCAGCACAAATTCTCATAGCTCTTCCTCTAAATTCTCCCAGCACATAATTGCAGCCTTGATCTGTACCAAAGAGTCTGTGTTGAACAAATCCAAAAATTATCTTCATACTCCTTTCTCATGAGCTCAAAAAAATTTGCAATGGCCTCAATAGGCTTTGCACACCATTGCTTTCTCTCATTTGTTGGTTGGTTTTAAGAGTCACAAACTTCTTCTTAAGCTGTTCCCTCTGCTTGGTAATTCCATCTCCAAACTCCGTGGCCTTGTCAATGCATTTCTGGTGCTCAATGTTATCTTTGACATAATAGGTTTGATCCACTATCCCCTGGTGTCTTACCCCTTGCTCTTGAAGTTGGGTGTCTATGAAAGTTTGCAGCCGTGCAAACCTTGAAAACGCCAAGCTGGCCAGCTTCTTTTGAGCTTGCGACTTATTAACTCCACCACTCAACACCAAACCCTTCCCAAATGATCTTCTACACGGAAACCTTTTCATCATGGACTTGTTTTGTCATCAACTATTGAGTTGGTCTGGCTCCTTCGTTTAGTATGTGTTCCACAAATGCACCAATGCACTCAACTCTATTTGGTTTGTGTCAATGCCATCGAGTTAAAGCCTCCTACTGTAAAGGAGACTGCAGATTTACATGAGATTTCCTTTAAGAAATGCAACTCTCCTTTTGTAGTAACCTGGGACCGCCCTGCCCTATCTATTTGCACATTATTGGCATCAATATCAACATTTCTCAAAATTTTCCAATGCACATACTCTTTGGCCATTCTAATCACTGCCAAATCGATTTGTTCTTCACTCACATACTTGGGGTGGGATAAGGTATAGCTCATGCATGCTTCGTCACCTAAACCTATTGCAAATGTTTCTAGTTTGTCAAGGCATGTAAAGGGCAGCTCAAAGATTGGGTTAAGCAATCGTGTAAGTTATGTCCATGTTGGTACCAATGCATTCTCTTCCCGAAGGTCTTCTCGTTGCACTTCTTTGTCTTGTTGAGGGAAATCATTCCTCCACACTTGACTTATCGTCAATGCTTGTGTTCGAGTTGGCACACATGTTTCTAAACCATCGAGCCCACTTGTGGCTAGTTCCTCATGTCCAAGTTCCATCTTTGCATCCACCCCCTCTAGACCTATGTTAAGTGGCCTTGCATGCTACAAAGGGTCCGCTCTAATTTTGTGTTGCTTAGCATGCATTGGGATTCCGATTTGTGTGTCTGGCATCAATTGCGCAACCATCTTAGTTAGTACACCTCCTCCTTGGTTTTGCGTGCCATCTTGTGCATGTCCTTGAGTTGCATTTTTTGCTTCAACATCAATTGACTACATGGTGTTATCTACACCTATGGGATGCACATCCATTTGCACTTTTGATTGCCCTTTTCTTCCTTGCTCCGGTTGTCATGCATAGACTCTTGACTCAAGATCTTTGTTCTAAAAGTTCATTTACATTTGTCATTGTGCTATTTAGAAAATCCTCATAAGGTCCAAGCCCTTCATCATGTTCTTCTTCCTCAGGGAGTCCTATTCTCAAACAAGAGTGTGAATCTTATGCCATCGCTTCTTCAAAGATTGGGTTAAGCAATCGTGTAAGCTACCTCCATGTTAGCAGCAAATGCATTGATCCAAATTGAGGTGCAACCTAGTGGAAAACACACTAACGATGGTGCTTAATGTGTTATAACAATCAATTCACAATGAAAGAGCTGTAAACATAAACTAATTTTATTGCAATTCCAAATGTATACAAACTGGCAAACTCCATAAGAGAGATGTATGCCCAGAGATCTATCTCTTTATTCAAAACAAGTTGTTTTATAGCTATACAATGGAGAATATGAAAAACTGCTAAAAATAGAATATGAAGGGTTCCGAGAGGGAACCAAAAGGTCATCCTACATGGAGACCATTTGTATCCACCTTAGGGATGGATTCGAAAAGATAGAAGTCGAAAAATTCAAATCTATCCTATTATTACTATTATTTTATTTATAGCTACTTGTCAAGGTCATATCTCTAGCCCGTTGACCCATTTGACAAACCGCAAGATCATTTGGAAAGATGACGGAACGAAACTTGAAAAACATCACTACAATGATAGCACTTCGCTATCATGCATAATCCAAAGCCCAAAAATGCTCAAGGCCCCAAAATGCAAAATGAAAATACTAAAAGTTGTTGAAAATTGCTTAAATAGATTTTCAAGACTTTCCAAAAATAGATTTTCAAAAGTCTTGTTCTAGATCATGCATTCTCTTCCCGAATGTCTTCCCACTCCACTTCTTCTTTGTCTTGAAAGGGAATTCATTCCTCCGTACTTGACTTGCCATTAATGCTTGTATTCAAGAGTTGGCATGCACATTTCTTAGCCATTGAGCCCACTTGTGGCTAGTTCTTCATGTCCCGCCCATCTCTAGATCCACCTCCTCTAGACTGTGTTTAGTGGCCTTGCATGCTACAAGGGTCCACTCCATTCTTGTGTTGGTTAGCATGCATTGGAATTCCGGTTTGTGTTCCTAGCATCGCTTGAGCAACCATCTTAGTTTATGCCCTCCTCCTTGGTTTTGTGTGTGATATTTCACATGTCCTTGACATGTATTTTTCACTTCAACGTCACTAGGTTGTGCAGATCCTATCTACACCTATGGCATGCACTTCCATTTGCACTTGTTGTTCCCCTTGTCTTCTTTCCTTCGATTGTCGTTCATAAGCTCTTGAATCTAGCTCTTTGTTCTAAAGTCTCATTTACATTTTTCATTGTGCTATTTAGAAAATTCTTGAAAGGTGCAAGACCGTCATCATGTTCTCCTTCCCCTTGGGGAATCCCGTACTCTAGAACAAGATTGTGAGTCTTATGACATCACTTCTTCCTATGTGTTTGTAATGGTCCACACATAGACTTTGAGTCTTCTTTTTTTTTTTTATTCGATCACTTTTCATTTCCTTTTCCAATCTCAATCTTATTTTGCTTTTGTGTTGTTCTCGTCATTCCACCTTGTCACGCACCTCTTATTCCCTTATATACAGGCTTGCCTCCTTTGCTTTGCTTTTTGATGGTGTACATTAAAAACAATTTGGAGGGGTGCAAGTTCATTGTGAGGCCTATCTTTCCAACCTTCGTTATCTCAAGCACGATGATCTTCATAATATCCTTGTCAAATGGTTCATTAGTCAAAGCATCCTCTGCACTAGCCTATTTTAAGTCTAATTGGTTGTCCATAGACTCTAGGTCTTCCATTTTTTATTCGGTCACTTTTCATTTCCTTTTCCAATCTCAATTCCTTCTTCGTTTTGCATTATTCTGGTCATTCCACCTTGTTGTGCACCTCTTATTCCCTTATATACAAGCTTGCCTCCTTTGCTTTGCTTTTTGATTGTGTTCTTCAACCAGAATTTGGAGGGGTGCAAGTTCATTGTGAGCCCTATCTTTCCCACCTTTACTATCTCAAGCGGGATGATCTTCATAACATCCTTGACAAATGGTTCATCAATCGAAGCAACCTCCGCACTAGTACGCTTTAAGTCCAACCACAACCTATGATTCACAAATCCACTTTGAAAGGGTTCACTACTACGCATGAGATATCTCTAATAGGTGACAATGCCAACTCAACATAGTATGCCTTATGTTAACTTAAGCCATTCATATATTCCTCCTACCCTTGCATTATTCTCATCAAAGTAATGTTCCATCATGCAAAACAGCCCATATCCTATATAGACTTTGGTCATCATTCTAAGCATGCACCATTCATCTCCAATTACTACTACTAAGTTACCATACCACCTTTTCATCTTAGTTTTGTATGTCGAGTTATTTGTGTTGCGCACATATGTGCCCTATATTTGTAGATCGAGGCTTCTTTGCCTCTGCGCAGTGAGAAACTTTTTGTTTTCTAGAACGCCTATGGCCTCCACCACTAATAGAACAAGTAACGTACCTCATATAAGCTTTTCTTCATTCAAATGCACCTCATCTATAGCAGTCAACATCTCAATGTGTTGCGCAAAATTATACATAACATCATCATTGACTACCATTCGGTAAGTGACAAACAATACCTATTTTAAAGCCAATCCCATCTTTGTGCCACAATCAATTTCATCATCATCAGACATGCTGCAAATATGTGTGTACTTGCATGGATTTCTGTTAAGTACGAAAATGTAACCCCCACGCTGCATGCCTACCACTACTGCAGCATTCTCAACTTATGGGCCCCTCATGGCGACATGCAAATCCTCACTACTACCCGTGAAGCATGTTATCTTACTAATCCTCGAGGCAAATATCTTCATTCTCTGATCAGCAAAGTAAAGTTAACCCCCATGTACGTCAAGATCAAAAACTCCCACCTATAGAGGCTTACAGAAATATGGCAACTCATTTAGTTGTAGTACGTCATCATTTCGCAACTGATTTCTCTCTACTAGGTCAATTTCTTTCTAGCCCCAACTATCCCTCTTTCCCATTTCTACAAACAATTCTTATCTCAAGTTTGTTTGGCACCAAGGTTGTCAATGATTGAAGTCCTCAATCTCACAATACCCAAAATTGGTGTGTAATTCTTTCCCTCTAGTACACCTTCAAGGAACTATGAGCGGCATCACCTCCTTTCTATCTATTTTTGGTTATTCTTGGGGAGGTGTATGTTCCTCCCTCTTCTTCCACAACTACTTTTGGTATGTGTTTTCGCTCAGCCATGACATGGCTTCTTGTTCATGCCCTAAATTTTTCCAATCCCCATTTTCATAAATTCTTCTTTCGGTAATCCCTAGCTCATCATTCATGTTTAGTTCTCTTTGCTCTCAATCGATGTTTCCATTTGCAAGTTTCTATGGTAAATGTGGTCCAATCACTTTATTTAAACACCTTTAATGCATCTAATGTATACACCTACCCCTCGTCCACTTGTTTGACCACTTCCTCACCACCTAGTGTAGTCATGGTGTTGTCACCCTTCTCGCTTCACTTTTCTTGGGAGGATCTACACCATATTTTTCCTTACTTGGATTTTTAGATCATGTGCACTCTTTCCTTCACACAAACCTTGCCCAGTGGTCCTCAAATATGTAAATACTTGGTCGTTTGGTGTGGCACACATCCACCTTCCTTACTTATCACTTTGAAGGTAAACACCCAAGACATTCCTCTTAGCATACCGGCTTTTAATATTCGGCACACGCAAAAGTTCTAAATAGTCGGCACATTCTACAAAGCACATCAGTTATATAAGCTCTTCCCTTCGCACTTAGTGGGGTTTCTTCTTTGCTGCTTTCTCTACCTCTTACACAAGAATTTTCTTTGTCTGACAATACCTCTCCCATTTCTTGCTTTACATCTGTGCATTTCTCTCGAAGTCTTAGATCATCCTTGGCTCTCTTTCTAACTCCTCTTGGTTGACATACGTCCTTTTTACAACAATTTCTCTTGCACACATTTCTTTCTTGCTTCACATGCCTTTGTTACAAATAAGCTCGTGCCACCTTGTGTAATGTTTTGTTCAATATCCCCCTTTCGTATAACATTTGATTTACATACTTTTATTCATCATTTGGTTAACATTATCTTGCGAGGGTTATGCTAAAATGAATGTAAAGCAATTGAAATAAACTAATTTCTCTTATTGTCTTATAATTTTGTCATGGCCACATTGGCCTTATTACAAGTTGGTCATTGGATCACTTTAAGGAGGGCTTAAGCCTACTTTCATCGAAATGCCTTGCAACATTTCTCCATCCAACTGGAACAGCTTGCATGCGTTTGTCCCCAAGATAGAGTGAAAGATGTAATGCCTCCTCTACTTGATGTGTAGCTTCCTAAGGTGCTTTGGATATCATGAATCATACAAAAGTACCTTAGCTTCTTCCCACAAAATTTCCCCTTGACGTGTTTATCATGCCACACTTTTTGTCTATTTGTTAAGACCCCTTGGCTCCATCTAGCCATCAATCTACTCTCCTCTCAGCTAGCTTTATAAGCTTATTGAGACTTGCTTCTTGTTACTCCTTGTCATCCGAGCGTCCTATGCATGCAATGTGCAATGATGGTACCAAAATTCCACTTTGGTAATATTGTTTCTTTCCCAAACACAAAATGAAATGGTGTTTACATGTTCATCCTTATGTAAGATGTCCTATAATCCCACAATACTATTGAGACCCTATTGTCCCGGTCCTTTCATCCAACATCACAAATTTTAGTTAGTGCAATACCCAATATCTTGTTGAAAGCCTTTGTTGTACCTAACCTATGGGTCATATGGAGTTGTCCGGTGGTGCACAATCATGAACTTGCTAAGCACAATGCAAATTGTTTCTACAAGAAAATACTTACCATTGTCACTTGTTAGGCTTGAAGGACATTAATACACGCTTATGATGTTTTCCCATATGAACATTGTGGTTGTAGTTGTAGTGCAATCCTTTGTTGAAGATAATTTTGCCCAAGTCAAATAGTTAGTGGCATTAACAATATACCTTGTGCCACTTTTGTGCACAAACGAATTGATAGGTGCAACAAAATTTACAGCACACATCATGAACCCCTGCACAACTATACCAAGGGCATTTGATCCCTTTCATTAGGCTTTCAAACCCTTTAGCAAAAACACACTTATCCGTATAGTCCTTAGCATATTTATAGAAAGTAGGGCATTTCATCCCTTTCATTAGGCTTTCAAACCCTTTAGCAAATAACACACTTTTGAGTATAGTCTTAGCATCTTTATAGAAAGTAGGCCACCATACCCTAGAAATTAGTACTTTCCGTGCAATTGTTTCTCCTGCATAATGGCCTATAATCCCTTCATGGCACTCACGCAATAGTTTTGTGTGTTCATGTTCCATAACACACCTCCTCGTAGACTTCATCTCATCCAATTTTTGTACCATTCTCCTCGAATTAATTGGTAGGGTGCAGCCATTACTGCAAGTTTCTTCTTTTGCTTTATTGTCCAGTCTTTAAGTGTGATTCTTGAAGTTAGGAAAGTTGTTATCTCAGTCAAATCCTCAAGGACGCTCAGAACTATGACTAGTTGCAAGTCGAGCATATCATCCTCGATGGGGTGTGCACTTTCTCATGTGTTTACACAGGACAAATAGTTTGGTCTGCAATTCTGTTTACCTAGTTTGACAACCACTGTCAATTGAAATTTGTGAAATGATCTTATCCATCTACAAATCCTTCCGTGCAACACTAGCTTGTTCACTAGATATTTCAAAGCCTCGTGATTTGTATAGACAACAAACACAGTGGCCAAGAGATATTGGCAGAACTTGTGCAACATGTAGACTATTGCCAACACACTTTGTGGTTGCATACGTGTGCCTTGTCTAAAAAAATTTGCTTTAAAAGTAGGTAGATGATCTACCTTTCATTTGCCTGGTTGTGCAAGGATTGTGCTAACAACAGTTCTTGAAGCATCCACATGAATGTAGAATGGATCTTTCCAATCCAAGAATTGAAGAATAGGTGCGTTGGTCAGCTTCACATTGAAAATCCCAACTAACTCTTGTTGCAATTCAATCCACATAAGTGGACCATCCTTCTTCAACAACTATTCCATAGGCCCTGCAATCTGCAAATAGTTCCAAATGAACTTGGGATAGAAACCCGTGTGTCCAAGCAACTGATGCACTTCCCTTTGTGAGTGTGAGGCTTCAAGCTACAAGATAACCACAATTTTTGCTATATCTACGAGCATGCCTTCCATAGAGATGACAAGTCCAAGAAAAATTCCAAATGGGGTGGCAGACATGCATTTCTTCAAATTTATTGAAATCTGCAGCTGTCTACATCTTTCAAACATTAAGTGCAAACTGTGGTGGTGATCCTTCACAAGATCATACACAATTCAGTCATCTAGAGAAGACTTGAAGCAACTTGTGGATGAAGTATTTGAATGACTCCACTTCTATGCATGAAAATGTGGCATGCACATTCTTCAATCCAAAAGGCATAATGTGGAACCCCAGTCTATTGCAAAGATATTCTTTTTCTTGTCTTCTTAGGCAATTTGAGCTTGATGGTAGCCTAAAGATCTATCAATGAAAGTGTATCGCTCAAATCCAGTTACTCCTGCCAGAGTATCTTCAGTTAGAAGTGGAGGAAACGGATCTGTTATGTGAGCCTCATTTAGCATGCATAAATCCATGAGAGATCTTAAACTTGCCACCCTTTTTGATACTAATCACCATTTGACTAACCCAATCACACCATTCAGCTAGAAAGATGACCTTTGCGGAAAACATTTTTCTCTCTCTTCCTTTACCTTCTCGCAACTTAATCTTCATCCCGCCCAATAAATGGTGTGTACTTCATTTCTTGAAAACCTCTTGGGAACAAACCTTGGAATTCCTTCAATAGGGTTATGATGCATGACATTTTGGTGTCCCCAGTTTTGTCTTGAAATCTGCGACTACCCTATCCGAAAAAATTTCGTACTTTTAAAATAATGGGTCGTTTTGTGTTTTTATTGCCTGAAAGTTCTTGTATTGCATCAAGATATTCCCAAAGAGCCATATTAGCCTTTTTCGCCAAATACCCAGATGCCCAAAATTGTTATATTCTATCATCGGGATTTGTCTGCGGGAAATTTGTATTTAATTATTTTGAGCCCCGTTTGAGGCTATTTGCGCTCCGTTTTAACTCTGTTATGATTGAACATATCATTATTCCTATGTACCAGAAGGGTTTTAACAAGGAATAAGTTCTGGGCTTTATTTGTGACTTTTGACATTTTTTTGTGTTTTTGTGTTTTCCCCGTTTCATTTTCTGTGAAATTTCTCTGGACCAATTCCTTTGCCGGGTTAGCCCGATTTTTGGCCTGGAGCAGCTGGAGAACATATACGCACGTTATGCCCGGAGGAAGTCACCATCGAGGTCTGGTTCACTGGGAAATGGCGAAGTCGCACCGGGGAAAAGCCCTCGCGGGGTTGGGCGCATTTTTGGAAAACAAAGGATTTAAGCTCCGAGTGGGAAAAATAGAAGCGGCGGGCGAAGGGGGAATTTATTGCACGCCTTACAGGTACTTTCTCCCATGATGGATAAGTCACTTAAGTCGTCAGTGGGAAAATTAGAGGCAAGCAGTGAGGGGAAATTTATTGCCTACCTGCAGGGTAAAAATTCTCATGGTGAAATAACCGAAAAGTGACTTAAGTGAAATCATGGGATTCTATTGCCTGCAGAGGGTAAATAATCCCATTGTCAAAGTCAAATCACTTAAGTGGATCATGGGATTTCCGGGGCTGCCTTACAAGGTAAAGAATCTCATTGTAAAAAATTCTTAAAAATAGAATTATATTATGCCAAAAAGTGCGACCCCTTTGGTGAGAAGATGGCAGCCTTAAAGTGGATTAAATTAATTAATTTTTTTTCTAAAAAGGGCGCCCAAGCATGGAAGAAAGTCAACAAAGTAAAGGGGAATAAATTAATTGAAAATAGATTGATTAAATTAATTAAATTTAATCTATTTAAAGGCTGCCCCCTTCATGAAGAAAAGTGCGCCCCTTTTGGGAAAGATATAATGCTTTTTAAAGCATTAAATGATTAAATTAAATTCTATTTTCAGTGGCTATGGTCAAAGCACACTGTGAAGCTTAAGTGAAGTGAAGTGTGGATGATTAAATTGAATTAATTTAATTTATTGGATGGCTGTCCTTAAACATGCTATTTTTACACATCAGTTAAAGAGAAGAGCATGATTTTTAATTAATTAATTGCCAGGAATAGGAAGGGCAATTATTAATTATAGAATTATGAGGGTTATATAAGCATGGGCTGCCATAAGGGTGAATTAATTAATTCACAGGTAAAGAATTGCAGCCAAGAGGAAAAGTGCGCCCCATTTGAAGAGGATTTTTGCTCAGACAAAGGTGAAACCAAGGCTAAAAGCTTCCAATTTTGGCGCATGCATTGAAGGAGGTTGATTTTTGTCTGCATAATTGTTTGCATAAGTGTTACAGTGCTCAGGTGTTGTTGAAAAGATTCATGCTCTCTTTGTGTGCAAATAAAACATCAATTTTTGGGGCAGCAGGCTTGAAAAGTGCAGATTTTTATAATTAAAATTCACTATTCATGCTCTGGTGGCCATCTTTGTCTAAATTAATTACAGGAATTCATTACAGGTGCTTTACAAAAGAAAAGGAGCTCTAATCAATGTCCAATACATTGAATATATCCTCCGAATCTGAAGAATTATCCAGATCTGCACCAAAGTATTGAAGAAATCCGGCCAAGTAAGAAGAAAAATAATTATTCGATACAAAGATAGATAGACAAAGCCATGGCAAAGAGGGATGAAAAAGAAAGCACAACGAAGTCATGCATCGCTTCCAAACTTGCAGACATAGGAGACACAGATCTAGGTCCGGAACCTCTTTCCGAATTGATTGATAGATCCAGAGCGGGAAAGACTTCACTCATGCGTGCGGTTAAAAGCAGTGGAATTATTCGAGCTGCAGCCTTTCCATGCACAGCCCAGTTGCCAGAGTTTGTTATGGAGTGCGCTAGATCTTACCATCCTTCATCCAGATCAGTGCGAGATGCTACGGGGAAAACAATAATTCGGTTGGACGCAGAGTTCATCAATTATTGTTTGAAGATTCCGGTGCAAAAGGTGGTGACTTCCATTAGCCTTCAGGATGCCGGCAGCAGGTGGGAGAAGCATAGAGTTGATTGCATGAGCATAATGAATAGCAGATACATGAAGAAGCCTAGATCTCCTTCTAAGTTCCCAAGAACTCTTCCGTGGTCCAATTTGGTGCAGGAGGTCGATGATATTGTCAAATTGTTATGCAGGATTAATGGCGAGGCGAATGCTTACACTTTTCGTACATGGATGTATGCTTTCATCAGGACCATTGAAGTCAACAAGGTTGATTCCATAATCAATTGGTCGGAAATTATTAGCGACAACATTGGTGAGCAACTCCGGAACGTGAAGCGTACTTTCAGCTTCAAAATGACTTCCTACTTGGTGTACGCTGCAGCTTCACAAGGCATCTTCTCCAAGCTGGATAGATGTGGCATTCTTTCTAAGGACCCCATTTTCGAGTGCTACCCACAACTTACTGTACCTGCATGCGAGAAGGATTTCAAAGTGGTCAATGATGGATTCTTCTACGATTTCATTTCAGCGAGGCTGAGAAGGACCTAAAGGTCAACAAGGTAAGCAAAGAAGCGTGGGAAGCCGTATCCAGAATTGGCAATCTATTCACTCAGTTTGCAGATTTCACATACCTCAGGGTTACAGACTTTTCTGGAGAACCAATAAAGATGCCCAGATATCCGAATGATAGATGGATCGCCATGGAGCTGAAAGCAGGCAACTTGTGGAGATACACGACCTTCAGTCAAAACGGCACAAGTCTACGGGCTTCTTTCCAATCACTGTCGGACATTATTGCTGCCAGAGCATTCATAGAGCTCGAGGGATGGAGGCGCAGATGTTATCTAAGTATGAGCAAGAATTCTTCACGGCACGGCTGAACTTCAATCCATTTGGAGTAGCCGGAAGACGATCTCCCAGGAGTACGCACACGTGCCTTCATTGGAGGATTTCTGGATGAAGTGCAAAAGTGAGTACGAGGTTAGAAAGAGGGATTTCAGCAAGCTATCAACAAAGCAAGTGTTCGACTTTGGACTAGCGCGGATACCTGCGGATCTTAAAGATGATGGGAATGTGTTACTTGACACTTACCATCAAATGGGAGGAGATAGAGCCGTACTTCAGGATAACGTAGGAGGCTGCAACACGATTGAAGAAAGATCTGGAGTTGTTTTGGTGAATACTTCAAACTGGTTGCTGACGAAGGGATATTGCCTTGATGAAGCATTGATGAATCAAGTCACAGGCAACTTTGGCGCAGGAGATTCCCTCAAGCGGAAGCATGGAGGAGAAAGCAGCAGAAGGTCCGAGAAGTTGAAAGTACACAGAAGATCTCAATCAAAGGAGAAGATCACTTCCACGGCCATGACTTTAGCTCCGGCTTCTCCAAAGACTCCAAGACTTCACCAATTATCGCACCGCAAAGAGACACTTCCAGCCTCCATCGATCCGCGACATTCATTTTCTCTCCTCACCACTCCGTTCATCACCTGTTCCGAAAGAAGAGATGTTCAAGCCTTTGCAGATGGCGGAGTTCGAAAGGATGGCAGCCATAACACTGTGGCACTTTCTGATGGAGAGGATGCAGAGCGGAGATGGTAGTGCACTCAGCGACTTCTCATTCTCCGAGAAGTAACTTCTCGGAATGGTTGGCTTCGCAGTTGGTTCCAGAAGCAAGAGTGGAGATGAACTTGGAAGAACACGACTTGCAGCTACTCCAGAGCCTAGGCGGAAAAGACAGAAGGCCTAAAGTTGCTAAAGCAACTTCTAGGTTGATCATCGAGGAATCGGGCAGAAGTTTGCTGAGATATCAATTCCGGCAGAAGGAAAGGAGGATGAGCTCACGGCAGAAGATGTTACAGTAACCAGAGTACCCCTCGGTCAAGCCACCACAGAAGGATTGAAGCAGGATACGTAGACATTGATAGATGCTCTATTCCTTAGGCTTGACAGTGAAAAGGCGGAGAAAGAAGAGCTTCAGAAGCAGGTATCTCAATTGTGCGAGATCATAGCCAAGGTTGCTAAACCTTCCATTCAACCCATTTCAGAGCAGGTGAGTGATCATCTTATGCAGGAAATGGAGGATGCAAGCAATCAAGTGAGAGCTATTGACGAATGGAAGGATTTGATTATTCGTCAAGCTTTTATACAACTTGAGAGGTGCCACCACTTTGAAAGTTATGGATGATGCGTGAAAATCAATCAAGCAACTCGGACAATGAGCATAGTGGACATGAACACAATTGCTGAGAGTAACCTGAGTACTTTGGCTGAGATCAACAAGTTGTCGGAGATGTATTGGTTGCGAGTAGATTGACTGGGATGGATCGAGTTAAGAAGGGGAAGCAATGAGTTTGCAGTATCTTTCCGTTTGGAGATCTGCAGAGTTTTGCTTGAAGAGGATGCGCAGCACTTGAGTAGGATATCATCCTTACTTAGACAAAAGTATCATTTCTTTCACTGAGGAGAAAGTGGTCGGGAATGTTACTTCATACGTGCGGATCGTTCCTAGCAAAGTACCTAATTCCCTGGAAGGGTCTCTTCTGATGGTACAAAAGAGAATTGATAAAGCTACTAAGCCTTTCACGATGAATTCTATTAGTAGACTGGTGGCGCTACAGGTGGATATTGCGAGGTTTGGGCCGAGCTTGGAAGATGTGGAGGCGTGCATCAAAGTGTTGAATGAAGGATTGCTGCAGTTTAGGACAGAGAAGGAAGCAGTGGCTAAAACAGATGGGAAGATGTTGAATCACATGTTTGACAAGTATATCCGATATCAGAACAAAAAGAAGACATAAATGTTACAGCTGGCATGACTTCTTCTATTCTTTCTTCTTCTATTTTCTATGTTCCCGATGAAATTGTAAAACTTTAAGTTATTGGTTTTACAACCATTACTTAAAGTCATGTGGAACAATTCTATTAGTTGAGTGATACATGTGTCACTTAAGGAGAAGTTAGTTGAGGATGATTGTCAAATGTCATCTTTACTTGTTGTTTGTGTTTCAATTCAGTTAGATTTCCCATTTGTACTTTCCCTCCTACATCCTATAAGTAGGAGAAGAACCTCCGGTTAATGATCGATCGAATTTGTAAGCAACAAATCTTGTGTTCTAGACTTTGTGTTGAACCCCTGAGAGCCACTTGGAGCAAAGGAATACAAAGGAGCAGGTTTCCGGAGAACTTTGTGTCACGGTGTACTGTGTTTCTTGCTTTTAATCTTAGATCTCTTAATAAACTGTGTTATTTTAGATCTGGATCTAGAGCTGCCTTTGTTTTAGAATTCTGTGTTTATATCTAGTGGTTTCTTCTATGTGCATGCAATCAACTCTGCTATCTATTGATTGGGATGCACATCTTCTTCATTTCTTCTCTGTGTTGATATAATTCATTTTCCCTTCCTCTATAAATATTTCCTTTCTTAAACAACTGCTTACTTGCTGCAGAACTATTCAGTTATGGTTCATGAACTGAGTAGTTAAAGTAAAACCCCATTTAGATATTAGCATACTTTAATTGACAAATCTGACACGGGAGCCTCACCGGTAAAATGAGGGAGATTTATCTCATGATTGCTAGGTTTTGTGCTATGCAGAAAATCTAGCCAACACATTTCAACATTTGACTAATAATCTTTAATTTTGAAAACTTAGGCTCTGTCTTGCTCCCAATATTTACCTCTTTCGTCTAGTAGTTCAATGTAATATTTTTGGTCGTCACCATGCACATTTTAAATGCTTTCCTCTCCTACTCAAGTTTCTATGTTCAAATGACGCATTTCATCTTCAAGCTCTTGCCCACCCTCCTGCGCACCTTACAAATAGCTTTTCATTTTGCCAAGCCTAACTTTAGCGCATAACCCCGCTCTTGGGGTAGCTTGATATATCGACTCGCCCTCCCACTAAGTAAAGGATAGGGTCCCTATGTCGGGTTTTGGAAAAGCTCTTGGATTGTGAGTTCTTGTCCATCATACATTGTGTGCACTGAATCTTCCTTTCACGCAACATCATGGAATATGTCTTGCATATTTTGAAGAGGCTTTAGCTAGCTTTGGCTCCTTAGAGCAAAACATGAAAATCTAGTTAAAATTGTCCTTTAAGACATCCCATTCTATTGTTTCTCATCTTGTCTCACTCAAAATGCACCCCTGCTCAAGCCTACGTCCCCGATCAGTTTGTAAAAAGCATGCCAAAATCCACAAGGTAGCCCTACAGAACTATTGACCTCAGGAAAGGCGCATAAGGAAGCACTTTTGACAATCAACTAAGTGTAGATCCACTCAAGTGAGACGTGTGTAGGACTTCAAGGCTTAGTTATGCGCAAGAGTGGAAGGAACTATAGGGTTGTGCAAGCCAAAGAGAAGTTTCGCAGAATGATGAAGTGCAGATCTGCACAAGGATGGTCACACAAGAAGAAGCCGAAGGAAAGAAGTCGTGTGCGTGATAAAGGAAGAAACTGCATTCAAAGGGAAGCAAGAGAAGAGGTCGTGAATTTGATATTGAAATTTGATTTTCATATTCAACTAGATAATTTCTTCAATTTTACTATTTTCTTCAATTTTTTGTACATTTTACATGAATTCTTGATGTGTTACTGAATTTGAACTTATAGATTATAAGTTGTAAATCTTATAATATTTTATTTTTATGAAATTTATATACATTTATTTATTTATTTGTGTAAATTTTTTGTCTCCCATTAATCCCACGCACTTTTTGAAAAATTGCAAATCACTCCATGACTAAATGCTGCCCATTCAAGTTTGAAAATTTTGCGGTTGCAGCCACCAGACATCTGGAACAGAATGTTAGAATGGTGGACAACAATTTCAAGCACAACACAAATAGGTATTAAGTTTTAACCTTTGCCCATACACTAAGGGTTAAAAAAGTTAAAATTCGGAACAATGAAGTCTTTGGCAATATTTATTGCAGGAAAGAAGATGTGAAGCAAATGACATCTATTCAGGCTATCCTTCGAGAAATAGACACTTTGGAAGTGTTGGAAATAATCTAGTTAGTACATCACATGGTGATGATATTAGTTAGATAATTATTTAGTATCAATTTATAATAACATGAGTTGTTAATAACAACTCACTACAATAGGACTTAGTTGAGTAAGAATAGGGATGAGAGAGAGATTGTAGGGGAAAGAAGAGAAGGCGAGAGCCTATATGTATCTCTCATTATGTTGAATATTATTGTATCAATTCATTATTCTGATATGGTATCAAAGCAAGTTCCTGTTACATGGAGGAATAAAATGTGAAGGGCCAACCCCATAGTTTAATAGTTGTCTGATTTACGAGAGAATAGATTGCATATTTGTTTGAGTAAGTAGATTAACATAGTTTAAGGTCTTTTGTTTTGCAATAGCTTCCGTATGATCCATTTTGAGGATGGTCTTTCTGCAGTATACAGCCTTCTCCTTATTTTTACGCATTCACTCTTGTATGCCATCGACCTGTTGTCAATACCTGAATCTGGACCTATTGGCATTTGGCAATTAATCCTGGCATTTAGCTCAATGCATAAGTGCAATAAATCGACTAATTCCTACACTTTCCTTTCTCAATAAACACTAGTTGCCATTAGGTCACACTCGCTATCCGTCATTGACCAACTAAAACCACATTTTCAGAATAATGGACACATCTTCGGGCATCTAACCAACTTCTCCAACAAATAGGCCTAGACAAAGTCGGACATGCCGAACAAAGTCACTTGGCTGACTTCATCCTAAAAACATAACAGTCACATTTTCGAATTCACATGTTACCCTAGTCGGTCATGTGTCATTTGATCGGGATATTTTGTCGCAACAGTCACCTATATAAGAACATTAACCTAACCCATTCAAAGAGGCCACCCACACAACCCAAATTGGACTAACCCTTTTAGGTCCCAAGCAAAGGAGGAGAGAGGCCTAATCAACTGCATAAAGGACAATCACAGGAATTTAACCACAAGAAAAATAGCTATGGACACAAAAGAACACAGTGCCAAAATCCAACCATTATCAACAAAGGACAAATCCGACAAAAGCAGACAAAGTCGCCTGGGCAACTTTGCCCAGGACAAACGACTTCATCCAGATTGCGAAAGTACACTCCCAAAATTTCAAGACACATTGATGACACAATCAACAAAGGACAAAACCAACCAAAGTGGACAAATTCGCCTGGCGACTATGTCCAAGACATGCGACTTCGTCCAGACTACAAAAGTACACTCCCAAATTTTCAAGCCACCTTGATGACAGTCTGCACATCCTCCCAGCACAGTTTCATAAAACAATTAGCTCATCTCAGTCCAAAATTGGTGCAGCCCTCTCTAAACCCTAGTTTTACAATTGATCGAATTTACATGAATATGATTTATGATTTATATGCTTGTTTTTATGGTAATCTGATCTTAATTCATTAATTCACATATTATTTAATGCCCTAACTAGATTAACCTTAATTTTGGTGTTACGTTTTGGTAAATCTGCTTACTTTTATTACACGCAATCATGGGGATTTGTGTCTCGCCTCTAGGATTTCAGATTTTTCAAAGCTGACTTGTTACATACTAGCATAATGCCCAATCCTAACGTACTCTCCTCTCTAAACTTGCTTATGATGGATGAGTTACAACAATCTATAAGGGATAATCCTAACCAAGGACAACATTTGTTACAAGTTGCCCAAGTACAAATAGTACTCGAAAAATCTAAGGTAGGGGAAACACAAGGTGAACCCTCGAGTGCTATAAATCCACCATCCACGGGATCTCTTCACCCTTAGGTGCTACTAATCAAACACTCCAACCACCTTCACATGCACCTAATGTGCCAAATATGGGGGCATCACAATGGCTCCTCAAGCTATTGCATATACACATCATATGACTTCTACAAAAGGACCTACCCCACCTTATATGGCTAATGTTCCTCATGTTTTCCTTCAACAACTACAAGCCACACAAGCACAACTCGGCTCTTTTAATGCAAAATAGATCATAGATCAACACAAGCTCCATTGGGTTACTCAATAACCCTTTAGCCCTAAAGCTCTTACCTATCCTCTGCCTCCTAGCTTTACTCCACTTTGAAGCTTTCCTTTTCTGATGGCAAGATCAATCCTCAACAACATTTTGGAGCCTTCATGACCTCTTCTATGGATTATATGCATGACGATACCATACTTACCAAGTTCTTTCCGTAGCCTTAAGGAATACGAGCTTGATTGGTTTTACACCCTTCCTCCGAGATCTATAAGAACATTTCAAGCTCTAGCCGATAGCTTCCTAACACACTTTTCAATCAATTTGGGTAACGTTTATCATTTGCACAAATCACACAAGTTAAGCAACAATCACACGAAATAGTGGTGGATTATGTATTATGTTATAAGACCTTGCTTTCACGCAGACCTAAACACATTGATGAGACTAAGTTGTTGGAAGTATTCACCACTAGTCTAGTTCCTAAGCTTCACAAATGAGTCATGTTTCTTACTCATACATCTTTTGAGGACCTTTGTCAAACAATTAAACTCTATGAGACCAAGCTTACAGAGCCAATATGTTGCCATAAGACCCCACACAATCATCTAATAATAACAAATTTTAATCAAAACCCCCATATAAGGGTAAGTCAACCGATATTAAGAAGGTTGAAACTATTAATGTCGCACAACCTACTACTACAAAGACTGCTACGACTACTTCTACACAACGTTATGGTCGTTTACCACAACCTCCTCTCATTATCTTATACAAGTTACTCGAGTGTAATCGTATACAATTGTCATCACCTATTATTATTGACATAACCAAGCAACAAGGCTCTAGATTTGATGACCACTATGCTTGCAATTATCATCAATGTCATTGATATTATACGAATCGCTGTTTTGGGCTACTGAAAGAAAATCTAAGAGTTAGTTAACAACAATACCATTTCCATAGTTACCTAAGTCTCTGGGACGAGGGTATAGAGGGACGAGGTTTCCGGGACGGCAAAAAAATTCCCAAATTTTGGGGACGGCTATTAAAATAATAGATAGAATTTAATGTTTCAATATTTTAACTTTTTTCAATGACATTTAGGGATTTAAATTGTATTTTAGGTACTTTCAAGATTATAATTGAATGTTCTTGGTAAAAATAACAACTTTTTAAAAGTAAAAACATCAAAACTTTTTTGAAAGATTTAGAAAAATTGGGGATGTCCCATCCAAGTCTTCAAGTCCCTAAAATGTTCAGAATGTCCAAGATGTCCAGGACGTCCCCGTGTAACACTGACCATTTCTATGCAAGATCTTAAGCCACCCACCAATACAATGGTTGCTCAACCTAATTCACGCATACGCTTATTTAATGATCCATTACCTAATCGTGTTGAAACAAACAATGTTGACAAAGTTCACATGGCTTATCACAAGTTGCTCCTCCATCGACTTATGCATCTAACATTCATCTAGTTGATTGAATCATTCGTGTTTCACACAAATAGACAATCAGCTATACCTCCTATTACATTCTTCGTTTCAAAGATTCATCCTGATAATGATGAAGCATCTCAGCCTATCTTTAATCACGCATATGTCGATTCAAAACCAATTCAAAGCATCATAATAGACAATGACTCTAGCCGCATCTTTGCCCGATAGTATTTCTTACATCTCTCGCCTATACCACACAAGACCTCATAGCACCGCGGCAGACGCAGCTTAGGGCTGTAAAAAGGCAAACACTTGGGAGCATAGTTTTGCCAGTGTTGGACCTAAAAGGATAGCCACTTGGTTTCTTGTAGTTTCTCCCAATGTAATAGTCAATATGTTACTCGAATGCCCTTGGATTCATGATGTGTGTTATTCTTTCGACAAAGACGTTGATGTTTGAAGTTCGTACACAATATGGTAAGAATTATCCCTAGCTTACCATATGAGTATCTTATTCCCTCTACTCTAACACCTATGTCAAGATTTCTTACACAAATGATGCCTCATACTTGAGAGACAACCATTGCAGTACAATACCAAGCACCGATCATTTCCCTCGACCTATCTCACGACATCCCGTGGAGCATCAACATGATATGACTTATGTTCCCCTATCTACACGTTTTGTGTTATCTAGTTGTGCATGGCACACAATAGTTCGACAACAATCGTGCAAGCGTGACTCTCATGAGACATCGATGCACTCTCATTCACATCGAGAGCCTACATTTATTACATTTGCTAGTGACCTGGGTATAGATTCACATTATGCCATCAAGGGTGACAATAGTCGGTATCACATTGTGTATGACTCGGTCATCAATTTATGCAAATATTATCCATCACCGGACTCAACTTCTTCACACTTGTCTTGACATGGTATAGGTTATCACATCAATTCAATCATTGGTTAGCTTATTACAACTATCACACTTCGCACATGCACACATATTAAATCACTTTTATCGGTCAATTCATACATTTTCTTAACTAGTATGTGTCCCTAAAATGCAACACACTTTTTCACTAGTTCGGTGTGATTATTGAGGGAACAATTTACCCAAGACCACACAACTTCCTAATGGTGTAGCACATTCTCACAGTCCGATGTGATTGTTGAGGGAACAATACTACCCAGACCCCACCTCGCCTTTGCACTATTTCTAACCTCCGCCCCTGGGGCCTTTAGTCTTTTATTTCACACATTTTATTCCTAGAATGCAAAAACAATACAACATTACAAAAATACAAAATTAGGACCTAAATGTGATGTACGCGGTCCTTGCCTAGTCTTGAGCCTTTTGATCCTTTGGATTTAGCACTCGACATTACTTAGCACTTACACTTTATAGACATATTAAGCGGTTAAAACCCATGGACATTACACACATTACCACCTCGGGGGCATTTTATATTATGAGATTACTTTGATCACATCTTTAGCACCTTACAACTTCATACAGCCTTCTATCCCAAGGGATGCCTACCACATTGAGGGCATACCTACACTAGGGGCATTTATATTGAGTTTATCATGATCACATCTCTTGATGTTAGTCCATTACACACGCCATACTACTAAAATATTATGACACATACTACACCTTGTTTTTATCCAATGATCACACCGCTTGCTAAGTGGTTAAAACACATGGGCATTACACACATTACCACCTTGGGGGCATCTTCTATTCTAAGCTTGCTTCGATCACATCTTTAGCACCTTGTAGCCTCATATAGCCTTCTATCCCGAGGGATGCCTACCACAATGAGGGCCTACCTACACAGGGGCATATATACTAATTTTATCACGATCACATGTCTCAATGCTAGTCCATTGCACGCACTAGTACTAAACTATTTATGACACATACGAAACCTTGTTTTTATCCAATGATCACACTGCTTGCTTTGCTTCTAGACATCGCCCTGACTATGATCTCGTGCTTGCTTTATTGCTTTTACTAGTTCACTTCTATTTGGCCTTGGGCTATTGTTTTGGCTATCCTTGCTTGCTCACACATGACACTACTTCTCACACGATTGATTGCTCACATTATATGCCTTACTTTCACAATTGATTGCGTCCTCACATTGTATGATGTGACTGCCCCATGCATTTGCGTATTACAATCCTTAACTGCTTTAGTACATTTGATTTCTTTGATTGCTCCATGCATTTGTGTGTTGTATACTGGTCCATGCACTTGTGTGATTACTATGTGATATTGTCTAATTTGCTTACTTTAGAATGCTTGTTTGTGATGCAACATTGCCTGCTCTGACTGCTCCGTGCAATTGCATGCTTTTTGTTGTATTTTCTTTTGCATATATGCTATATATTGTGTTTACTTTGTACACCTATGTTCTCTTTGTTGTAGTTGTTTAGTACACTTGTATGTTCTATGCTTTGTTTGCTCGTCTACATGGATGTCTATACGTGATTTCCATTGCTTGTCTGCTTTATGCTCATCTACATTGGGGGCATACTACCCTCCTTCCTAAAATACATCACTTAAGATATTCTTAGAACAGAAGAACATCCTATGACACATTACTTGTTACATCTTTGACAAGATAGAACAACCTATGACATATTGCTTATTTAAGTTATTGTTGTTAGAGACACATCATTACGACACACTTAGCTTATGACGTACATTGCTTTGTTACACTACATTTTGTACACATTGATTAACAAATATGGATTATTCGCATACTTGCTTAACACGCATTGCTTGCTTGCATTCTTGGCTCTAGACCCTATGGTTGGTTTACACTACAATTCTTGCTTGATTGACATCACTTCTTACGCATTTGTTTGTTAACGATTTGACTAATAGATTACTAGTTTCTTACACATAGCTCTTGACACTTTAATGATTACACACTATGATCTACAACATTGCTCTGCACATACTGATTTATTATGACATTGCTTGTTACACGGCGCCATGCACATTGGTTGTTTCATTACTTTCTTACTACACAATGCTTATTAGTGCTTACTGCACGATGCTTATCACTTGTTTGTTACACACTTGCTTTATATCATCGCTTGTTGCATGTTTGTTCTTGCACACAAAGGCTACTACTAACACTAGTAAAGTTTGTCACGTTTTATCAATCATGTCTCTTGTCAATGGACATGTCATGTTGTGTATCGAGCCACTTTGTAGATCGATTAGGCATTGAGTCATGCAGTTTTATCACGCTAATCATCATATTCACTACTATGCTATCTTGTTGAATCTTTCTAGAACACATTCATGATATGTTTCATTCTCTTTTGATGATGTATACACATTATTGAGCTTACATTACTATTATCTTCCGACTTATACACATTGTTTGTGCTTGATTTGCTAAATCTATCATAAATGCTATCAAAACATGTTTACTCCTATGATCATACACATTGTTGGATATCACATTGCTTTATCTTTCAAATACTACACATTACTTGTGCTAACACATGATTTATCTTTAGACATACACATTTTACCATGTTAGTTGATACACTAATGTTTTTATACTATCGATCATGTTGCTATTGCGCTTTTACATTACTAACACTTTCTCTTTTGAGCTAAGTTATCCTTTTCAACATCCCTTATCTCAAAGGGGATTATATTATGGGGTTTTCTAACACATTCATGTAGATTTTAGATACAATGCTTCAAATGACACCGCATGATGATATGCACACATTTACTACATTACAGCATGTACATGACTATTACATCTACACAATATTTACACACGGCTTCACTCAGCGGTCCTTATTGCTACACATAGTTACATACACCTTCACTCAACAAACTTAATTATTACGGATGGTATTCAAGCTTCACTCAACATGCCCAATTGTTGCGATCTCATTTGGTTACTCCACCCTCACAAACAACACCTGGAGGCAATCAAGTGTATAAGTTGCAAGCATTTTTCATTTTTTCAGTTACCCTACCATCACATTCAGCACTGGGGAAATCAAGTGTACAAGTTTCATACTTTTACATTTTAATTTATCTTATTTCCTAATTTGATATTAGCATTTTGATCAGACTTTAACACACATTTTTGCATGTGACATGCACATTCACATGTTCGGCTATACACACAACGGGAAACGAACACACGCATTCCAATCTCACGTGAATCTTGACATTACGGGGTTTGTGTTTCATTCATATTTTAAACCAGCAATTTTCAATTACTAGTTTAAATGGGGGCAAATGTAGATACCTAAATCTAGACCTATGGGCATTTGGCGATTAATCCTTGGCATTTAACTCAACCCATAACTCATTGTGCAATAAATTAACTAATTCCTACACTTGCCTTGCTCAATAAACACTACTGGCCATTAGGTCAAACTTGGTATCCACTATTGACATTCAAAACCGCATTTTTAGAATAAAAGACGCATCTTTGAACATCTAGCCACCTTCTCCTAAGAATAGATTTCCTTGTGCATTGTACCTAGAAGAAGTCGACCATGCAAAACAAAGTCACTTTACCAACTTCGTCAAAAGCCAAGGACTTCATCCTAAAAACCCCAACGGTCACATTTTTAAATTCACAAGTTACACTAGTTGGTCATGTGTTATTTAAGCAGGATATCTTGTTGCAACAATCATCTATATAAGCACAATACCTAACCCATTCAAAGAGGCCCCACACAACCCAAATCGCATTAACCCCTTTTTAAATCCCAAACAAAGGAGAAGAAGAAGAGAAGCCCTAATCAATTGCACTCGAGGGAATTCAACCATAAAAAGGAGCTACAAACACAGAGGAACACAGTGCTAGAATCCAGATTTAGCCATAGTTAATAGAGGACAAATTCGACCAATGCAAACAAAGTAGCCCGGTGACTTTGTCCAAGACATTGACTTTGTCTAGATTGCAAAAGTACACTCCTTGTTTTTCAGGACACCTTACAACAGCCTACACATCCTCCCTGCATAGTTTCAAAACACAGTCCACTCATCTCAGTCTAAAATCAATGCAATCCTCTCTAAACCCTAATTTTACATTCTCATTTATGTTTGTCTATGCTAATGTAATTGATTGAATTTACACGAATATGATATAGGATCTGCATGGTTCTTGTATTTATGGTAATTTGATCTTATTTCATTAATATAGATATTGTTTAATACCTTGATTAGATTAACCCTAATTTTTTTGTTACACCCGTGAGCTTACATCTTGCTTTGTTAATCTTTTGTGGATCCTCATATATTTATGATCGTGCGCGTAGACCATATTTTTCAACAGTCCAACCTGATAGCATTGCATAGTGTGCCCAACTCAACTGTTGATCTGCCATTTCCGAGCTTTGTCATATCTTGTTGTGCAAAGCCCATTCAATCGATCATTCTAGTTTGCATTGTGAAGGGGAAGACTAATGAAACTAAACATAATGCCAAAACCATTGAGCTTTAAGATCCATCTTACTGATTGAACTCATGAAAGAGGTCAAACGAAACGGTAGACTATATTTTTCAACAGTCCAACCTAATAGCATTGCATAGTGTGCCCCTCGACTGTTGATCTGCCATCTCCGAGAGCTTCGTCATATCTTATCGTGCAAAGCCCATTCAATCGATCATTCTAGTTTGCATTGAAAGGGGAAGACTAATGAAACTAAACATAATGCCAAAACCATTGAGCTTTAAGATCCATCTTACTGTTTGAACTCGCACGAGGTCGAATGAAACGGTAGAATGAGGCCCGTCAACAACCTGAAGTTTTCCACTAACTCACGCGGTTGCACACTATAATAATGGCAAAACATTATGAACCTAAAAGATCAAGGAGTCGAAGGGTTGTGTTAGTCGTCACCATTAGTGAAGATGTAATCCAGCTACAAAAGATGAAAAACTTGCACCAAACCAGCTAAGCCAACAATAGTGTACCATGGCAATGGCTGCCGTTTACGCCATTCATGATCAAGTGGCAATGATTATGCACAGTGGCTGCAAAAGCGATTTCAGTGAGGGGGCAGCACCCATTGAAGGAATAGTCAAGACCCAATCCTACTATCTAGATTCGTACCTTCTCAATGAGGAATAGCCAACCAAAGAAGCAACTTTTGAAAAGGGAAATGGAGGCCTGTGCCAAACTTGCAGGAGCAGAACGGAAGTAAAGTGGAGGCCCATGCCACACTTGCAATGAAGAGTAGTATGTATGTTGTTTAGGTCAGTAAGGTTCAATCCTACTGACCTTGTTGTGAACAATTGTGTCATTGTTCACAGTGCTAGATTTTCTTGATCAGAGTTGTAGTGAGGCCATCCCCTCTACCCATGTTGGATTGGTTGATGTGTTCCCATCTGTGTATAAGTTAATGTGTTCCCATCCATCAAAGTATGTATCGAAGTACATCTTTGTTTCAATTCATGAATGGTGTTCCCTTTCCTTATGTCCATACTAAGAGGGGTGGGTGGGGTTGTTGGAATTAATCTTAGTTAGTACATCATATAGTGATAATATTAGTTACATAATTAATTAGCACAAGTTTGTATGTACATGAGTTATCAATAACAAGTCCTAGAATAGGACTTAGTTGAGTAAGAATAGGGATGAGAGAGAGACTGTAGGAGAAAGAAGAGAAGGCAATAGCCTATATGTATCTGTCATTAATTTGAAAATTACTGTATCAGTTGATTATTCTGATAAGATCTTTTCAGACATGAAAAAAGGATAACAGACATTAGAAAGGACTTTGCCCGAGGAAGAGACACATTAGAAACAAAAACCAAAGGTAAAGGTATCTTGGCCTGGGAGAAATGCATAAGCTACTTCCACAAGCATGCCGCTACCTGTAGGCAAGTTAACCGTATCAATTCTCTTGACTGATCTGATAGCAGAAGTATAAACCATCCAGCCGAAAACAAACAGGAAGCCATCAACTGTTTCAGAGATGTATCGACAGAAACGAATGAAGGCAACTCTGATGAGAAGCTCAGCCTAAGCAGCTATATTTGTTCTCTCATAATACCATATCATGACGATCTACTCATTTCCCCTCTATCTAAAATGAAGGTGAAATTTGTTGTGTTTTCTGTCAAGAGAAAGCCCCTGGGATTGATAGCTTCCTTGCAGGATTTTTTCAGCATCTTGGGAGATCCTACAAGATGTGATTGAGGCTAAGAGGAGCCTCACAAGTCCAAAATAATCCAAAGAAAGTTGACTAATACTTGCCTAACTCTCATTCCCAAGGAGAAAATGACTAGTATTTGGACACCTACCGCCCCATGTCTCTCTGCAACTCAGCTTGCAAAATCATTTCTGAGGTCATGGAGAACATGGGGACTTCGTGGGAGGAAGCAGATAATGGATGGCAATGTCATTATAAGCTAGCTCATTCCCTTCACTTTCAAACATGACAAGAAGGAATGGTGATCAAATTAGAAATGAAAGAAGCATATCATTGTGTTAATTGGAACTTTTTACAGCTACTTTTCAATAAAATTGACTCCTCAAATGATTGGTGCCATTTGGTGAGGAGTGGTGTCTACTCCCAAGATTCACAGTCCCAGACAACAGTATACCTGTAGAATTTTATCCAGCCCAGAGATGACTTGGATATGTGTCATATCTCTTCAAACTGGTTGCAGATCCTTGCAAGAGCCCTAAACAATTCTAGAGGAGAAAGACTCATAAAAGGGTTGTTGCCATCTGCTTCAGATGTGCACATATCACATCAACAATTTGTCAATGACACAATCTTAACAACGGCTTCCAATATCAGGGAGGCCTGTGCTTTCAACGCTGCTCTTAAAGACTGTGACTATGAGGCAGCAGGTGTACAACTTATCAGTTCTCACAATGACATGTCTTTTCTTTAACACCGGAGAACAGACACATTACCAAATTAGCAACAAATTGGGCGTCACAAGGAAATCACTGACTAGCAATTATCTGGCAGTTCCCCTAGTCAGGAGCAGAACTTGATAGACTGCTTCAGAAGAAAATATGAAGGTTTGCAGAACAAGTGGCTATTAGTTGCTGGAAAATAGCAATGCTTCATTCTATCGTGTAAGCTCTTCCAATTTATCATACATCTATCCTGCTACTACCTGCTTCAATAAGAAATAACGTTGCTTCTATCTAATGGAACTTTCAGTGGCAAGCAATGGAAGAAAGAGATAAAATTCACCAAGTGACCTGGAAATCGGCTTGTCTGCCATAATTTGGAGAAAGACAGGAATCAAACTAGGTTTGTGAATAAAGCTCTAGGGGCGAAAATTGCTTGAAGCATAAGCAAAGATCATGACCGCCTTTTAAGTAGAAAAATTAGAAGTAAATAACTAGACAACATGGGCACTAAGAGAATTTTCCAAGGCCACCAATATTTCCAAAGAACAGACTTTGTGGAAATTTATCTTTCTTATCTAGGGACATCATATGCACAAGGTTGACATGGGATGTGAGAAGAGGAAATAGGGTCCCCTTTTGGGAGGACAACTGGATTGAAGAAAGATACCTCACTGATCCAAACACTAAATGACTGAAGCAACACATTGAAAATAATGTGGAACACTCATTGGTAACTATTGGATTAACAGAAACATTGAGGGCCAGCAGGTTAGGATTTGAAAGCAATTCAACTTCCTAGACAATGCCATCAAAGATGCTTGGAAACAAATAAATGGAATTTTGAGCAAAATTATGTTCCTCCTTCAACTGAAGAAAACTCTAATTTGGGAGGAATCCAACTGAAGTCTTTAATCTGTTAAATGAAAATCGAGATATCAATTTCTCATTAAAGAACGGGCTAATGAAATGGTTAACCCCATCTGGAAAATTGTTTTGAAATATTAAGCATCCCTACAACTATTATGTCTGTTTGGCTGACTACTAAAAACAATATACTAAAACAAAATAACATGCGAAAAGGAGGGTTCCCGGGCCCTTTCAGATGTATCATGTGTGGAAACAGTGAGAAAGATTGATAGTTAAAGAATACATAGGCATAAAAATAATTGTTGAGGTCATATTATCATTCCACTGAATAATGGAAAAAGGTGATGAAAGGGTAATGCCACATTGCATATGCCAAGTTAGCTAGTCAGCAAACACATTGGCAGAAGGTTTGGGAGTGAAAAAAACATTCAAATGAGCTGGAACTTTAATGGAGTGTTCCTACCATTGATTGCAGGATGCACAATCAAAGTCAGATCAAAATTCTGTCATAAGCCCTCAAAAACATGTGGGAACAGGAGACTATAATTTGGCTGCAACTTGGTCATTTAAAGTTGAAATTAGCTGAAATTTGAATGTGAAACGGTGACACATATTTCCACATGCCCACAAAATTCAAATCAAAAACCATCTGTTTGATTCCTCAAAGCAGTGAAATACCGTCTACCATTTTTTCTAAATAACTTGGGCAAATGAAGTCCAAATGACTTGAAATTGAAATCAGAGCAATATGATACATGCCCACCAAAAATCAGGTCGAGATTTAACTGTTTGATATTCCAAAACTTAGTAAAACAGACCACATCTGCTAGCTTGGAAGTTGGAACAAAACAAAACATGTACAATGTAAGGTCGGGATACCAACCGACGTAGCTAAGTGCTACCAGACCTTCCGGCAGAATGAGCAGAGTTGTAAAATAAGGACGATATCTTCCTTAGATTAGGAATTGTTATCTCCAATGCTTCAAAAGACAGGTGCAACTTGTATCCATCTTTAACCATGAGGATTGATGAAAATAGCTTATACTTCTGATGCTGGGTTTTTCGCACCAGTGGGTTTCTCCAGAGTACATCTTTTGCCATAGTTGTCGTGTTAACTACTTCTCTTTTCCATGTTTCTTGTTCACTTCTTTCATGTTGATTTCATTTCCAACCCTTATGCAATCACTATGTTTTCTATGAATACTTAATTTTGAGCATGGTTCTTAATTCAGAGCAAGATATATAAGTGAATTCAATATTTTAACACTAATTTGTATATGAGGGAATTATATTACTATATAAGTGTAGGAAGACTGAACTTTCCAGCAATGTAGATATGGGTACGTTGCAAAGGGTATAAAGGATGTGGACAGCAGCCTTAGCTGTAACACACCTCAATTTTCAGTCTTATGTATGATGTGCTTCAGTAGTAATTTGCATTCGATCAGCACATACGCTATCTTAAATCAATGTTAAAGAATTGCACATTGGAATATCCAAGTCAATTATGGATTACATTACGTGTGAATATTCCGAAGATATGGTAAAGAATCTTGAACAAGATTGGCCTGTAGTGGGCTATTCCTGAAACCCTAATCTGTTGTCTACAACTTGACATAAAACAAATTGTAAGAAGATGACAAAGGACAGTAAAATACAAGATAAATTCTTATTCCTTGGTTAGCATGGCATGACTGAAACATTCAAATAATCCAAGATGCATCTAGAAGTGTTGATGACATCTGGAACAGATTCTTACACAGTTTCAAGAGACTCTCAACACTAAACAATCTCCTGACAAAAATAGGACTGAGGATTGGCAAATAAAGCTTCAGAGGATATCTTTTAGACGGCAACCCCACGAGCAGGAACAGTGAAGATTAATTTTGATGGAGGAGCAGTGGGAATCCCAGAAGAGCAGGAACGGGAGGCTTATATCAGGGCCATAATTTTGGTCTATACTTTTGACCTACACCGGCTACAAACATCCAAGCAGAACTCAAGGCTCTTCAGGCAACCTGTTTGGAAGTCAAGCTGCTCTGATAGAGCTGTATGCTCCCCACAAAGAATAACGATTAGAATATGTTCTATAAGAAACATAGTTGATCTGAATCGGTTGGTGGAAGTGAGGGTCGTGAATAAAATTGGATTAAAATCTATTAATTTAAGCTACTTTTCTCCTCTGCAAAAACAGAGGATCTTGGTTTAAGAGCTATCACTGACAGCTATTGCTTTTAATTTGATGTGGTAAATGTCAGGGATTGAACAGGTGAATTTCCAGACCAATCTAATTATATTGTAATCAGTGGCAGTGGACTCATATTTGAAACAACAAGAAGTACTTGTGCTACGGTATCAAACAATATGGGATAAAATTTAGCCAATTACATTTACAAGTGAATATTGTTTTTAATTTCTCTCTCAAGTGCCATGCTGAATATGATCAAGGCCAACATAGAGTGGCAATGTGTCTTCCAAGGCATTGATGTGAAAACTGAAAGCATTAGAATATAGAGAATATTGAGGAGAAGGAATAACAAGTTTCAGACATTGGTTACACTCCAGCAGGGAACCCATTGTTTGATCATTGATGCCTTTGAGCCTATGGTTCTTCCCTTATCTGATAATTCAGTAACAGACCCATCGCAGGATACCATGAAGGATGCTAATAGTCTAATAGGGTATAATTTTGAAGGAAATATATCTGACAGTGACAGTGACAATGCCAAGTGCACTCCTGCAATGCCAAAGTCGTGGATAAATTTAGTCGGTGCCACAGAAAGTTGAAACTCCCATCAATATGCACTATCCCAACTAGCTGGCTTTGCCTTTACCATTTCAAATCTAGTTTCCTGTGGCTTATCTCCTCCTCTCCTCCTCTCCTCTCGGCTCATTTCTATCTTTGGTTTTTTAAGTCATGGTTGTGCCTGTGTTTTGCAGTTGGTCACTATCTTCACAAGAGGGGCTTGTTTTTGGGAAAATTGCCTTGGCATAGCATATACGTCTTGTCTATATAGCTGGAAAGTTATTAACATGGACCAGCTACGAATCGAACCTAAGACCTCGCCATGACTATGCTCAACCTGCTGAGCTGCCCTACCACTCAAACTACTGGGATCTGTGTTGTGGCTTGTTTGTTCCAACAAGTTAATGCTGGGCTTTTGTTGTATACACACCTAGGACTACTGTAAATTATGAACATTTGGCCCCCAAAGCCCTGGCAATTGAAATCAGAACATATATGATAATTTTTTTAAAAAGACTACAATTAGTATAAAGAACTGGAGTCCAAGCATTTGGGATGTCATAGTAATGTGGAGCACTTATAAATGCCTGACCCAATTTCAAATCCCCTCAGCACCATAAGGAGTCCATAACTCCAAGAGGCATGTTCCCAGTTATGGCTTAATGATTATTATTTTTTATGATTGAATCCTAAAAGTACACAGGTTAGGTGCACAGAATTCTTGTGGCTTAGCTGCCAAGAACTGAAGGGTGTCCATTCCGCCCAGGGGGCATGATCCTGGTCTTTTCTCTTATTTTAGCGGTATCTCCTGAAATTTGAACCGTGGTGGATAGCTAGACAACACCTTTTACACCAACATTCCACTACAAACCACTCTAACATACCAGTAAAAATCAAAATCAACCCTAACATTTATCAAAGAAAAAATGACTACATACAAGCAATTTAATTTCAATTTAAATACATAATTAGTACAAACAACCACAGAGCTCGAACATTCGGGGCCAAAAATAATGTCCCATCATACAGAGCGAAATCTCTTCTGTAAAACCGACAAAATGGATATTCCTGCAAATTAGCTAGACAACACCTTTTACACCAACATTCCACTACAAACCACTTTAACATACCAGTAAAAATGAAAATAAACCCTAACATTTATCAAAGAAAAAATGACTACATACAAGCAATTTAATTTCAATTTAAATACATAATTAGTACAAACAACCACAGAGCTCGAACATTCGGGGCCAAAAATAATGTCCCATCATACAGAGCGAAATCTCTTCTGTAAAACCGACAAAATGGATATTCCTGCAAATTTTAAGCAGCCTATTGTTGAAATCGGTAGATTCTAGAGTCGCCATTACTAACCTCGCGGTTAAGTCGAAACAAAACCTTTATGTACTTTAAAATGACATGATCCTCGAACAAATCTAACTCAATTATAAACACATAACCTATATTGAATACATTGATCGCCATTAGAATTTCTTGTTAAAATAAAAATCAAGAGGGCAAAATGTAAAGGATGTCACCTTGAAAATGCTGTGAAAATTCCCTCAAGAAATATGGTACGAAACCCCTTCAAACATAATTCATGGAAAAACCGTACGGTTAATCCGGCTCTCTAAAATTCTAAAACCCTGGGTGTCATGCTATGGCGCAAGATGTTGGGAAAAGTCGAGGAGATATGCTTTAAAAATTAAAAAATATATTTCATTGTGACACGTTGATATGGATTGACTGTATGTGTTTTGGATAAGCTTAGGGACTTCATAGTTCTGACTCGTTTTGAGGGTTTGGCAGGGTGGAAATTTTACAACTCGCCCCTCTCCAACCTGTTCTAAACTTCTATCCACTTGTGCTATGTTGGGGTTATTGTTCCTATTTTTCTAGCAAGGCCATGAAATGGCAAATCCTGCCGATGAAGGTGCATTTTAGTGGAGGAAGAGGTTATGGTGTTGCTTGTGGACCACGCGGTCGATTGCATTTACGGTGGCAAGTATGCGTAAAGAGTCGGGCGAGAAGTTATGATAGAACAATTGGTTATATAATATAGTTAAGTCCCTAGTTCGTTTCTTCACAGTTGCAAATTATATGTTGATGTATGGTGGGAGGCTTATAACCACACTTTCATTTTGTGAAGACTACTATGTAAATTGTAGTAGCATGTCAATATTTGCAACAATTTGGAATGCATGTAGAGTAAATATAGTAATAAATAGAAATTGGAAGCAAAAAATATCATAAAGTGATATTATAATGTTTAAAGTATAGTATATAAAAAACTTGAAAATTCTTGTTTTTATTAATCAAAAAAACTTGAGATGCTTATAATTTATTTTCAGCCAATAGAAAAATAGAATCTACTTTTTGAAAAAATCAAATAAATACATATTTAAAAAAAAACATGTACAAATGATCTAAAATGTAATATGCTTTATTGTGATTGGTCATTAAAAAAGTGAAAATTAGTTTTTAAAACCTATGTATATCGCCTACTAATGAAGATAATAATTGTGGTTTTTGATGTTAAAATATAACTAAGTTTCTAAAATCTATGAGTAGTTACATTTTAGGAAGAGAATTCAGCATCATAAGGTACACAAAAAAATCGATTGCTTAAAAATTTTAAGAATTCTTTTACACTTGATATTTCGTTTAAGCTTCCTCCTAATTTTTTCATCTAATAGTTTACTCGAAATTCATGGGAGTGCATTTTTGCTAGTGTTGAAGACTCGTATTTTGTCTTTGGAGAGAAAAATAAGAATTCATGGGACCCTATTATACTAAAACATATTGTTTTTTTCTCTCATGCACTCGCTTTCAAAAATTTAGCTTGTCCCTTGCATGGGACCGTAGTATTAGGTGATGGACCTAGTAGATATATTGAAGAATTGAAGTTTGACAGTTGAAAAGTATAAATTACAAAGAGTATGAAAAATTAACACAAATTTCATGTTGATTAAGCATGAGCAAAGCTTCCTACAAAATATAATGATTATTGTTAAATTTTTCATGTTGATATTCTTTTTCATATTTGGAAAGATAGAAATTATGTTATTTTTAATAATATTGTTGTGGAAAGAGATTTACATGTGACTAATAAAGTTATTGTAATCTTGAATGTGTTACTTGAGATCCAAGTCCAAGCGTAAAAGTCTACTCGGAAGTGGAGCATTTCAGAAAACCCGTTTTCTCACTCGTAGAATGTTCATTGTGTCGTTAATTGGGTGCCTTTAAACCGTACTCATTATCACTCTCTTTTTCGTGGTCGTGGCAAGGTTTTTATAAGTCTCTTTAAAGCAAACAGTTTTCTCTCCCTACCATCATCGACCTTTACCCATATCTCGACCCCCTTCACCTACTCATGGTGGTAGTGTCTTTAATCACCAAGTGGCGTGGTCGGGATGCTCCTCAGGTGAATTTCTCATTATTGGACCTTGCCATTTGTCTCGCTCACCATGATGAATAAGCTAATGAAAAGCAACAAAATGATAGATGGGATCTCACTCCGAATATGATGAACCTCTTCATTACCAATGGTTAGGGGGACAAACCGGATGGTCCACCTCTGCCTCCATGTTTGTTGGTGTTGCCTACTTGTCTTGTGTTTTGTAGTCATTGCTCTTGTTTTGTCACATTTTTATTAAAAATCACACTTTTATTGTAATTAGGGTTATACAACATAATTTTGTTGTTTTGAGGTGAGTTTGCCTCCTTTGAGGCATTTTGGCTTGATCGACTTTATTTTAGGTGTGTGACTCTTTCCACTGTCTTGATTAGTGTTGCACTATACATTATGATTGATAAAAGTGTATTTTTCAATTAAGAAACACAAATAAAGTAACATTATAATAATTAATTAGTCCAATACCAATAATTAACGAGTGTGACAGAGTGGCTTATTCTTCTAAAGATATTGTCGTTGAAATTAAACATGTTTAATTGTATTCAATGGAAGTTATACTAGCAATTGTCATAAAAATGTAAAGTACACACTAAAGAATGTAAATTTTTTAATATTTTATATCCTAGAGTTTTGCCCTAATAAATGGAATATTTATATAAAGATAATGTTATACCCAACATATAAATATAATAAAGAAAAAATGTTAATATTGTGTATTTTAGTTTATTTGTGTGTTTATATTATTATATTATAAAGTTTTGACATTTATTCACAATAACACCCCTCAAAGAAATATTCTCTTTTTTTAATGTCATACTTTGGAATTATAAAGACATGTTGAAATATTAACATATGATTCGTTAAAAACTTGAAACTATTGCATCCAATGGATGTTATATAAAGTGTTGGCCTTGATATGGCGGATCCTCCCGAAACAAATGTAATTGATAGATATGGTAGACGTGATATATATGAAAGTAATAGACATTAAATATGAGTATATGACTAGGTAATTGTTAAGGTATTGGTGTTTTCGTGTGCTTATTAATTATTAATTAATTGTTTTGGCATTAGTGTGTTTAATAATTATTTTATGTGTATGAGACTATTTAATTACTATATTATTAGTTTATTTGTGTTTTTTTATTGGTATGAGATTAATTAATCAATAATGTATTAGTGTATTTGTGCTTTTATTATTAGTATTGATTAGTTAATTGTTATAGTATTAGTGTGATTATTCATTAATTATTTTTAATATTAGTATGTGATTAGTTAATTTTATGGTACTAGTGTATTTGTGTGTTTATATTATCAACATGTGATTATTTAATTGTTATAATATTAGTGTATATGTGTGTTTATGAATTTTATATTTTAATTATTTTTTTATAAGGGTAAATAAAGGGAATTGAAATGGCCCTATTCGATTTACATCAAAACGAGAGAGTAAATATAATTTGACGCTAAGAGAGACAAAACAAAAACGCCAAAGATAAAATCCATAATAGTTGAAATTCCACTTGCAACAATAAGCAAACTTGCATAAAGAACTCATGCTAGCTCTCAAAAGCTTTCACCTAGCCTTCCATTTGTTGCACGAGAAAATTCAAGTAGTCATCAATCTTCTCATTATCCTTCTATCCCTCAAAGCCTTTTCCCACCACACTCTTCTTTTCCCTCTTGTGGTTATACTCCTCAATCTCTTTATCTTTACACGACTTCAAGGCATCTCTTAGTATGAAAATACTTGTGGTACTATTCTTGATTGCCTCTTTGTTTATTTATGGCAACTTGTGAATTTCCTCCCTACCTTATTTCTTCTCTCCTTCCAAGACTATGTAGACACTAAATCACACACTTGGGTACATTTCTAGGTCCTAATCATATACCACTATTCATATGATTCCTAAGTGAGAAAACTAGTAATTGACTACAGTCTTTAGCCTCTTTCTTGTCTTTTTGGTCTCACGCACCCTACATCCCGATTAATATTTTACTTGTTTTTCTTTATTGCTTTCGACGTCGGTGTATAACCAGGATGTCGGCACCTGTGCGCCCTCATCCCCTTTGGGCGCCCCTGACCTCTTTGTATCTTACTCACCCATTTTGGGCTTCTTTTATCTTTTAGGCATCTTGTTTTCTTATGGGTTGGATTTTTAGTTGTCAATTACGAAATTCAATCAAAGGAATCATATAAATACAAAGCTATGTGATCATAATAAATGACCAAGCTCTAAGCATCTACTATTACCACATAAGGTTGCATCTAAAGGCATTCTAAGAGCATTAAAGCATCCATATAGCACTCATTCAAGGGACAAGAGACTGCATTTTCTACATACACTTCGTAGGAGGGGAAGTCCATTTTTCATCCCCACATGTATCTACATTGCTACATCTAGTTATTGTTCGATATCAAGTGCATCTTGCACAAGAGCTTCTTAGGGCATCATTCTTTTTGCACACAAGAACTATATGGAGTCTGCGATGTAGTATAATGCTCAGTCATAAGTTCCCTTTGTCGGGTGACCACCAAGGTCAGTTTGAATCCCCATTTGCATCTTTTTTTTTTTAGGATTTGATGTGTTTTGGAGTTTTACAGGGTATCACTTGTTTTGTAGGTTACAGGTGAACTTGGCGATCATCCAGTGACATATAGGCGACAAAGAACGAAGGTTAACAACTACCGTACTTCACAATAAGAATTGGTTTTTGAGGTTCTACGCAATCACATGTGCCCAATAGAGGTCTTGGCGCCTAAGCACCCTCGCCCTATTCCAAGCGCCCTAGTCTAGGCTCATCCGATAGTTACAGAATTTTTTGAGTGCGGCAGAGACAGTCTCCTTCACTGTTCATCGATCTTCCAGTCAAAACTCTTTGGAATTTATTGTGAAATCAGCTAAGTCTTTTATTCCCTCTCTTGCACTTAGGGTTTCAATTTGCATTTGTTTGTTGCTTGCGTCAATTTGTGCTTTAGTGTTTATCTATCATATGTGACTCTCTGAATATCTAGGGTTTAGCATAAATTCTATTTTTGTTAAATCATTTGGTGAACCCATCCATTCAAACCCTACCTTTTGAGCATGTATCAAAATTTATCTTCTTCTCAAGTCATGGATCAATCTTCTTATCCTTCTTTCACCCCAACTAAGGTTTCGACATGGTTACTACTTGTTGTTGATTTTATGCAAGTTCATACTCAACATCCTCCTCGCTTTATTATGCCTAGGGTTGATCCAACTATCAATGTAGTCACCACTCACTGCCACACCTCCTCGTGGCTCCACCCATTTCTATCCCACCACCTATCACTTTTCTACAGCTCCTACCACCACTTTTAAGGGTTATGACATCATAGAATAAATTAAGAATACACCGGCCAAAATATCTCTTTACAATCTATTGTGGAATGTGCCAGATAGTCGTCATACATTAGAGGTCTCCTTCGCTCTATCCATATTGAGAGTAATAATTTGTCGGTGGCCTTTGCACATCTCATTCAATCTCTAAAAAATCACCACATTTTATATCCTTTAGTGATGAGGACATAATGTCATCTGATGTTGATAATCCATATGCACCTTTGTTTATCACTTCTATCATTGGCACCATTTGTATCAAGTGTGTACTCATTGACAATGGATCCACCATTAATTTGTATGTTCGGTCCCTTTTAAGGAAAATAAACATTATTGATAATCTAATTATTAATAATTCCACTCTCATTCACGGTTATGACTCCACTACTCGCACATACCTAGGCACTATCATGTTACCTATACAAGTTGGGCCTAATATTGTTCCTACAATATTTCTTCGTTATCGATACCTCATTTCAGTTTAATCTCTTGTTGGGTAGACCCTGGATTCACGCCATGCATGTTGTCCCATCTATTGTTCATCATTGTGTTAAATTCTTACATGATGGTTATGAACATACCATTGTTGCCGACCCTAATCCATTCAAATTTTGTCACATAACATGCATATACCTTGTCATGTGTGTGCCTATTCCTCCATCGCAACCCATTCCATACAAAAATATTAATACATATGATATTGGTCACTCTAGTGATTCACAACCTTCTTCCACCTATGTTAGTATCAAATCCATTTCAAATCATATTATTGATATCATTTCACCATTGGTCTACTTCAATATACACCACTACTTCGTTCACTAATGTTCCTCTCGCTCCTGCATTTAGCTCACTTCCTACCAATATCCTTGATATTGTTATCCAACATGACAATGTCAAAGACCGATGATTCTGATGATGAGGTTGATACCGTTGAGCTTATTGATGACAAATTGTGCGGTCTTAACATTACTCTATTGAGATAGACAAGTCATACTTTAATGATACTTTTGTTGCTATTGGCCTTGGTGAATATCAATTCAAATCACCCCCTCCTTCTACTAATGTTATGGTACTTTATCGGGGGTCTGTCTATACATTGGACGTCATACCACTTTCCTCATTTGCCATAAGGAATCTGCATATGTGCTTCCTCCTTTCACATGCACTCTTTTCATGAATAATTCTTATTGGCCACACATTCCATTTGATCCCACTTGCTCGACACTATTTGCACATATAATGGCTTGACTCGACTTAGATTCACACTTAATGATCTCCTCCTCCACCTCATTCTCCTTATCTCTATCATAGATATGTCTCGCATCATTGCTTATATGGCCTTCATGTCTTTCATTTATCAATCTTTGTTGCACGCACTTCTCGTATTTCTTCACTTACACTTGGGCAATCTTGGCTTGACTACATTGGGGGAACTTTAGATCCTAATCATATTGACATTTCATTCTTCATGCCTTTCAACCATATTTGTATTCACAATGACTCATTTCCTTATTCACAAAATCTTACTTGATGGTATGCGCATGGTTGTCCATTACCACCTTTCACTAATGAGGAATACGCAATGGACATGTACACTTTGTGTCACAATGGCTCCTTACATGATCAATCACATACTATTGCTTATCGTGTCTTTAACACATCTCTGTTTGGATTCAATCGTGAAAATGATTATCTCTTAGATGACGCCTCTTGATTCTTCACATCATCATACACTTGGGGGCATCATGCTTACCCCCCCTCTTAACATTATGAGATGTCTTGCATTACTACTATTTCGCTTCATGCTTTGCATCTAGTCTTTCTCATTCATTGTACACGTATTGATACACATGTCATGTATCGCCATTACCCTATGGCATACTCTTGTCTTCTGATTCGAATTGACTGTTGAGGGCATACTACATCCATGAACCTCACATCATTCACATGACACATTTCGTAATATGTGCATTCACGAAACATCTCTCGGGCATCACATTCTCACACATTACACTACCCTATGACGCACTCTATTTCCATGATTCGTACTCGACTACTAAGGTTCTATATCTAAAATGAACCTCACCTCATTCACACTCTTCACACTCTATGCTTTATTGATCTATCTATCTAGTGCACACATTTCAAACCATTTCCCGATGACACACTCTTGTTCTATAGTTCATTCTTGATTGCTAAGGGGGCATTTATAAATGAAGCTCGTCTCATACATTCTCATACACATCCACTCGGGGCACGTTGCCCCTATCACACTCACTTTGCATTCCATTCCATCTCATTCATTCACAACATACTACATATCTTGGTTGCACTTACTCTTGTTTGCTTATACTCACATGTTACACTTTGCTTATTATGTTAGCCAGATATCTAGTATGTCATTATCTTTATCATATACACATGCGCATTCACTTTCTCTCTAGTTGTGAATGTAGACTTTAATTGTCGGCCCTTATTAATATGATTAATATTATTATTTTTAAGTTATAAAATAATAATAATAATAATATTATTATTTTAGTTGTCGATTAACGATTATTTTATTTTGTGTCAATTTTCATGAATATTATTATTAATTACCTTTAAGTTATTTTATTTTATTATTGACCACTCTCGTAGACCGAGCCCTGATTCATGCAAGAGGAGGAGCTTGTTGTTGGTGATGCCTTTGTTTAGGACGTGGTGTTCATGTTAAATGTTTAATGTTTTCTCTTTGGCCGTCTTAGGTCCTCGCATGTTTTGTAATTATAGAAATTGCTTTGGTAAAACGCTTGTTTTTTTTGTTTGTGTGAGCCATCCACCCACCCCACCATTTACTCCTCCTGCTTGCCACATACACTAGTTTTTTTTTTTTAAAAACATGGTCATTAGTGGAAATGTGTGGGAAGTTGGTCACCTACCATTTCATAAATCCTTCTTTAATGCTTGTTGGACTCTTCCTCAAACATAGGTGGCCACACCTTCATTATTAATTTTTATTTGCAAATATTCTTGGGGAAATTTTTTTTTACTGCTCACTAATCCTTTTAAGGAAATGCCTTTCTTCTCTTATGGGGGAGAGATTTGCATTGGGAGTTGTTTAGGAGAATGTTTGATAGCTACATGTATGTTGGATGCCTTTATTCGAGTTTTTTATATTTCTACATTTGGTTTTTTTTTGCTAAGTCTGGTCTTGCCAAATTTTTGTGAGGATTTTTAGAAAGGCTATGGTGGTTCCGAAAAGTTATGCTCCTTGGTTTTGGACTGTGTGAAATCTTCTCTGTGGAGAGTTTTCAGGTGGGGTTTTGTTTGGGTGGAAATGAAACTTCTAGAATTATAAGTGATGGGTTGGTTTTGAGCCTTCTAGATGTTTGTGTAATTCCCCTACCGTGCCTTCTTCCTCCCAACGTGAAATGGACTATTTGGGCAGCAACCATATGTGTCCCGCATGCTAAAACAAATAAATTCACTTAGTTGTGGCTGCATCAAGGCCATGGTAGATGTTTTCTTAGCAAGTGTAAACATTTTCACAGCATGATAATTTCTTCTCATCTGTCTACTATGCTAACATTAACCATAACATGAAAGGAATTTGCTTTTATTTGTTGAAGTGGTTGTTGTTTGGTGTCTTATGGTTGTTTGCAATCGATTTTTCACTTATTTTTGTTGTTACATGTATACCAGTGGTTGCTTGGATACTCAACTTTATTCTGGTTATTTTTGTTTGAATTGAGTGGGGGATAATGAAATCAACTTACGGTGCTTCTATTTGTTCAATTTGGAAATGATTTTAATATACATATTCTCTAAAAATCAATACGATGTGAATTCTATTGTGCAAAACGGAAATGGACATTATACTTTCATATGTATATATTTATATTCTCTAGAAATAGGTTGGTTGTGAAATGTATTTTTATAAATCAAAAGGGGGTATTAAATGTATACTCTCCAAAATTATTTGTTGTGTTTTATCTTATGCAAATCATGGGAATGGGTATGATATATGTTGTGATATATATTTCCCTAGAATCGACCTTGCTTATTTTTTTTTTATTTTGCCTTTCGGAAAAGACTTTTATATATTTGTTTATGTTTCCTTGAAAACGACCTACTATGTGGGTTGATACTTCAACCACTCAGTTGCCTTTCTTTACAAAAAATAAATAAATAAAAAGGGGTATTGGTGAAGATGGGTGAATGCATAGTTGTGTGTGTTCCCGGTTTGAATGTTGATGTGTTGGTAATTACTGAGTCGGTTGGACTTAATCATTGCTTGTCCATATGGAATGAACGAGGGGTTGTTTGTTTTGGGATAGGTTGAAGGTCGATTATTAAAATTTGTCTTGGGTCGGTCTTTGTGGTCTTGGGCAGCCTCTACCTTATCTTACAAAGTTACGATAAGGTAAAACTCAAGTCTAACCCTTTCTCTTCCTGGAGGGCATAATATTTTGTGCCTTTCATGTTCTTATTTGAAATTTCAACCCGGATTTATAGAAGGGTCGATGGAAATCCTTATCCATATAGCAATATGGCTTGGAAATAGTGTATCATTTTGGTATGAAAATCCGCTCCAACCTCTAGATAGATGGTTATCTCACCCATATTTGTGAAGTGGAAAATTACCTTGTATATATAGGAGGATATGTTGTTGGAATAATGTGTGACCACCTTTGTAAACCATGCTAATTTTTTTGTTAGAAATGTTATCTTTGTAATAATGATGGATCTTAGTTGGTCGAATTGATTTGATTAAAGTAGCTTGGAAAATTAAAGATGCACGATTTGATTTAGATATTATGAATCGGCTAGGATAATCATTAGTGTTGGGTTTTATTAAGGTAGAATTTTATTTACCTTTTTTCCTAGAAGTAAATCCTTTTAAGTTCATTTTTTTGAGATAAGATTGAGGGATGGAGGCACTTAGGAGTGATGAGATGGAAGAATATGCTTCTGTTCAAAAGAAATAAGAGAGAATTTTATTTGTTTAATATAATGAATTGTGTTTCAGTTGTTTAAGGTATTTGACTCAACAAGGGTGTTTGAATAAATTAAGGAAGCTTAGGATTTTTTTGGGTGATCTGTTGGAGGTGATATGGCTAAGTGCAATTCATGTAACATCATCATACGAGTTCCTTTGGGATGGTTTTCTTAAATTTTATTGATATAGGTTCAAGGGTAATTAAATTGATTGGTCTATAATTTTAAATCTTGGTAAGATGGTGGCATTAGATTTACTTTAATTGTTTGATTTACTAAATACGGGTTATTCCTTTTATCTTAGTTTTGATTGTATATAGCATGGTAAGATGATCTTATGTTGACTTTTTCTTTGGAAGGGGAAAATAGTGGTTAGTATGTGATGTTGAAGTTCTAACTTTAAATCTATTAGATCATTTGGCTTATTTAAGGAAATGTTGATTGATGTTTGAGTATTGGGGTTTCAATCATATATTACATACGATTACATGATTGACATCCCAATACACTCATCACTTTGTTTCAAACTCATTGGGTCATTGACCCCACCAGAATGATGGTTAGACTTTTGGTTGTTTTAGGAACAATGTTCATAAAATAGCTTTTTATGGCTTCATTCTTAATGTGAAAATACTAAATCTTCTAGCATGATTAAAGAAGTTGTAGAGGTTTAGAGCTTAGCACTATTTCATTAAATAGAAGGTTCATTTCATGATATTGTTAATGGTAGCATACTATTCCTATGTGTAGTCTTTATCATGCTCAGTTCTCGCAAACTGACTCAGGCTATAAATGTGCAGATGGCCTTCGTGGGTAGAAAAGGGAGAGTTGCATCGGTGTTGCTTTGAAGCTCGTTTGTTCGTATGTGCTTTATTTTTGTTGAGAGCCTCTAAATTTATTTGTTTGTTTGGAAAGTTTGATGGGCCCAGTTTGTACTATGGGTAATGTTGTCACATGTGTCTAAAAATGGAACTTGTAAATAATATAAATAGATCACAAATCATTTTGTTTGAGTAATTAATTGTATTATAACAAATTTGAAAGATAGCTTAACTTGGATTTGACCAATATTGTTACCTTTTTGTTTTCAAGTCAAAGTTCATTAGAATCCTTCACCACCTTTGGGTTTGTATGTCATGATGGATAAAATGTGTAACCATGTATAGTTTCACAAATAGGGTAATGATAAACGTATCTTTGAGTTAAAATTTTGTGTAATAGCTCCCTCTAGGTCATGGCATAAATGTAAACCTAGGCATAATAAAGTGGGTTAGTAATCCTTATAAAAGTTATTCAAAATAAAATAAAATAAGAATAATGTAGTTGTGATCTACTTGATAACAGTTGAGCCATTAAGTGTTCAAAGAAGAAACTTTCTTTTGTAAAGAAAATTTTTATACCTTACTACCCTAGCTAAACTAATGAACATTATTCTCCCTCTTGGTGAGTTCTTAAACAACCTTAAGGTGAAATCAATTTTTAGTTTTTGGAAGGTAATAAGGTGATAATAAGTAGGAGGAGACTAATAAAAACCTTTCAATCTAACTCACCCCTTGAAAACATTAATGTGTATACCTATGTCAATCTTATCAGGAGAAGCCTAAATGAAACCTTTAATCATTATGGATAGATCCTTAGCAAAAAAATCCAGACTAATTACTAATGAGGCCTTAAAGAGGAATCCAATTCGATCTCCTTCCTCTAACTTCTTCCAAAGAGCTTTGTAATCTTCTCCTATTTTGTTTAAATATTTGATCCTCTTTTAGAAAGCTTGGCCTTAAGCTATTTAGTCAATAGTATAAAAGAAAGAAGTTCTCCCTTGTGAAAAGAATTGTGTGAATCATTACATGAATTTTATAAGAACGTAAGTTAAGAATTAAGAGATGTTTAGTAAACAAGAAACCTTAACAAGACTTTCCTCGTGGGATGCCCTAAATGTAAGTGTGTTTTGTGTTTGGACTTGTATGTGATGTTCTGTCGAAATGGGAAGTGAACAATTTCATGTTGAGCATCATAGATTTCCTTGTACCTTGGTGTTCAATGTTGTGTCAATCCTATCATGAGTTGGTGGTAGCCATTGTAATCTCTTGTTGTGTCGTGTAAACTCCTAGTAAGTCAAAAAAAAGTTATCTAAATTTTTCAGTGTTGTATTTATGGGTGTGTATTAGTGGGTGCATTACACTTGGTATCAGAGTGGAGGTTCATGCTCTCAAACCTCTGGGATAGATTTGATTGATGATGATGTTGCATGGTGGTGGGATGATTGTAAGAGTAGTGTGATTTAAGCAAATATGAACTATGTCGTAATTGTGATATTGTGAGTGCACATGTTGTGTATGTCACTTAATGTGCATGATTGTTGGCATGTTGATGTGTTGGAGATGAGAGTATTCTTCCTTCTTTTCATGAATTCAATGAGAATTCAAGTGTGAAACATTGTCTTGTTGTGTGTGTGAAAGGAATGTGACTGCTTCAATTTCAAGTGTTGGATCCTTTGGCAATATGTGTGGGTGATTTATGTTGTATGTCAACACAGGTTTGTTTTGTAGTAAAACTTTTCTTAATGATGTCATTATCATTTGTATGAAGAAAAATGTGTGTATTCCCATGTTATATGGAATTAAGGTATGTTGTAATTGTGCTCATCATAATTGTAATTCATGTGATATGTAATGATTAATGTTGTAAATTTGGGACATATGGTGAGTATATGATCCCTATCGTGCAGTGATTGCACTTTGGGTGCAACATGTGGTGATGTGGTATGTTTATAAACCATAATGTAATGTATATGATATACCTTGTATTGGTGCCATGTGTAAGACATTATGGTAAGGTGTGTGAACCACCATCATGTTAGTGATGTAGTTGCTATGTTATGTTGTGAACCTTACGCTATCACCTAGGAAATTGGTAAAAGTTTATTTCTGGAGTGAGGGAATGTGTACCATGGGCTAGTAACTCGAGCTGACCTTAGGCTCAGTAGATGAAGACCTGTGCTCCTCTTCCTCTCTCTCTTTGTGGTTGTTGTATGGGTGCAACCTAAGTGCATTATGACTATGTTTAGCCTTGTCGAAGTGGTGGCGGGATGATTCAAATAGAGATGATGACAATTATACTATTGTTATGTTATTATATGAGTTGAGGCTCGATATTCCAAGTGTCAATAACTCATTGAGTACCCCCTTGGTGGCCATATAAGGCCACATAGTCATCGTAATGTGTTATTCTTATATGTGTATTTTATTCATAAATTGAATTTTTATATCTCATTTTGTAAGGACCAACAATTTTCTTGATTGTTATGTTTATATTTTGGGCATTTCCTTGGTTTGTGGTACTAACATGTGGATTTTTGCACTAACTATGGCTATTTGGCCATTTGTTTTGCTTGGTTTTGGATCTTCTTTTAAATTTTAAAATTTTACCACCTTTCCCAAGGCTTGTACTTTGCCACTTGGCATTTGAATCAGATTGCTATGTTGGTTCTATTATCGTGATGTGTGGAATAGGGTCATGGGATGCACCATGGAATGGTTGGACCTATGGACCCACTTCATTGTATGGGGGTACGCCCCAAGGAGTTACAAATAACTAGTGGGTTGTTGAACCATGAGTTATTATGTCACTTGGGTTAGGGGTGTCTGGACTCTATGTGCCTAGGGCCATAGGGAAACCAACCTCTTTGGGGAGTGAAAAGGAAAATTATTTTATTTATTACTACTTGAGGGAGGCATAAGAGATTGAGGGAGGCATAAGAGACTTGAGGGAGGCATAAGAGATTGAGTGAAAGGCATGTGTGTGTGATTGATGCTTCGGAGGTATATGTTGAGTTATTATGATGTGTTGGTTGTGATGTCATGTTGTATGTGTTACTCATGTTAGTTGGATATGTTTTGTGATGTTGTGGATATGGCGTTGATGCCATTTTGACACTATGTACCTAGTAGTTATTGTTCTGAGTTATGTGAAATCTTCATCTGTGGAATTGTGGAAAATTCTGGTTGTTGAAGTACACTTTTGTTCAAATATTGTATGTCAATCATAGGTGTGTGTCAAGTATGATTTCATGTGGATAGAGCATGTTCTCTTCCATAATTTGGTTAAGCTCTTGTGGTGTGGTAAAGTCATGATAGTATGTAAAGTTATGCTTGTGAATCCTTAGTGTTGTGTATGACCCTGGTAGGGTGTTGTGATAGCATTTCATGTTGGGCACCCTCAAGAACGAATAAACTAAAATTTTACAATGAAATTTTAAAGAACTTGGATTAGGAATAATGTAAATGGAAAGAGACTAATTAAATAATGAATAAGAGGAAACTACGCAATCTTCACATAACCTTGAAAGTTAATCATCCTACTAAAATGTTTCTAAGGCCACCCATGGGTCGTGCTTTAACTATTAAATTTTAACCATAGGGTATACTTTCACCTTTATCTATTCCTTGATGCTTACCATTTTTCCTTCCTTAAATGTTATGTCGCATCAAGGATGATGCTTTCTTAAGGGGAGGAGAATGTAACGCCTCGTTCGACGGTTACTTCAGTTCCCGCTTTGGTGACCCTATTTCTAGGCATCAAATGTTTGTGTGAGTCTCCACTTGGTCGTTAGTTGGCTTCGACCTTGTCACAGAGAAGGATTAACATCCTTCCTCCCCATATTGTCTTCCGTGTCCTTATCGGTGCTTCTTGTGGAGGGCCTCCAATGCCCTATTCGATTACCCTGTTAAAGGCAAATCATGTTCTGGTTTTGTCATGCTTGATTGTCGGCCCTTATTAATATGATTAATATTATTTTTTAAAGTTATAAAATAATAATATTATTATTTTAGTTGTTGATTAATGATTATTTTATTTTGTGTCGATTTTCATGAATATTATTATTAATTACCTTTAAGTTATTTTATTTTATTATTGATTTCTCCATGAGACGAGAGCCCGATTCATGCAAGAGAGAGCTTGTTGTTATGATTTTCCATTGTTAGGATGTGGTGTTCATGTTAAATGTTTAATGTTTTCTCCTTGGCATCTAAGCATCCTTGCATGCTTTGTAATTATAGAAATTGGTTGGTAAAACATTTTTTTTTTTGTTTATGTGGAGGCATCCACCCACCCCACCATTTACTCATCCTCCTTTCCAGCCGCATACACTTGTTTTTTTGTTTTTTAAAAAGAAAAAAAGACTTGGTCATTAGTGAAAATGCGTGGAGTTGGCACCTACCATTGGTAACAAAGACATGTTGGCTTAGATTTAATAAATTTTTATTTGCAATTATTTAATTATTTTTTTACTACATTTTGGGACAATGCCTTGGACATGGGTGTGGGAAGAGATTTCTCTTGTGGAGGATTTGCGTTAGGTGTGTTGAAAAGTCTTTGACCTTCCTTCATTATTTTTCTTTAACTAAAATTTCTAAGATTTTATTATAACCTACTCTGCTAATTTTGGTTAGATGCGTGAGAAAATTTAGTGGTTGAAACACTTAGGGATTTTTGTAGGAGGCATCATATGGAACATCTTTCTTTCCTGTGGTCCTGGTGAAATGCATGGTGGAGAGTTTTGAAAAGGTTCTATCTTAGAAAGGAAATGAAACTCTAGAATTATAAGTGATGGGTTGGTGTTTGAGCCTCCTAGCCTTGCCGTGAAACTTCCTCCCAAACTTGTGTGCCAAAATGTGAACCATGGACTATTTTGGGTGCCCAATTCTAAAAAAATGGAAGATTTGCTTATGTTGGTTGCATCAAAGGCCATGTCAGATGCGTTGAGCGTGTGGAAACATTTTCCAGGCATGATAATTTCTTCTCATCTTTCTACTATGCTAACATTAACCATAACATGAAAGGAATTTTCTTTTATTTATTGAAGTGGTTGTTGCTTGGTGTCTTATGGTTGTTTGCAATCGATTTTTCACTTATTTTTGTTGTTTATATACCAATGGTTTCTTGGATACTCAAATTTATTCTGGTTATCTTTGTTTGAATTGAGTGGGGAAAAATGAAATCAACTTACGGTGCTTCTATTTGTTCAATTTGGAAATGATTTTAACATACATATTCTCTAAAAATCAATACGATGTGAATTCTATTGTGTAAAAACGGAAATGGAAATTATACTTTCATATGTATATATTTATATTCTCTAGAAATTGGTTGGTTGTGAAATGTATTTTTATAAATCAAAAGGGGGTATTAAATGTATACTCTCCGAAAATTATTTGTTGTGTTTTGTCTTGTGCAAATCGGGAATGGGTATGATATATGTTGTGATATATATATTTCCATGGAATCGACCTTGTTTTTTTCTTTATTTTGCCTTTCGAAATGAGTTTTTATATATTTGTTTATGTTTCCTTGAAAATGACCTACTATGTGGGTTGATACTTCGACCACTCAATTGCCTTTCTTTACAAAATAAATAAATAAATAAATAAAAATAATAAATAAAAAACGGGTATTGGTGAAGATGGGTGAATGCATAGTTGTGCGTGTTCCCGGTTTGAATGTTGATGTGTTGGTAATTACTAAGTCGGTTGGACTTAATCATTGCTTGTCCATATGGAATGAATGAGGGGTTGTTTGTTTTGGGATAGGTTGAAGGTCGGTTATTAAAATTTGTCTTGGGTCGGTCTTTGTGGTCTTGGGCAGCCTCTACCTTATCTTACAAAGTTACGATAAGGTAAAACTCGAGTCTAACCCTTTCTCTTCCCAGCAGGGCATAATCTTTTGTGCCTTTTGTGTTCTTATTTGAAATTTTGACCCGGATTTATAGAAGGGTCGATGGAAACCCTTATCCATATAGCAATATGGCTTGGAAATAGTGTATCATTTTGGTATGAAAATCCACTCCAACCTCTAGATAGATGGTTATCTCACCCCAGTTTGTGAAGTGGAAAGTTGCCTTGTACATATAGGAGGATATGTTGTTGGAATAATTTGTGACCACCTTTGTAAGCCATGCTAATTTTTTTGTTAGAAATGTTACCTTTGTAACAATGATGGATCTTAGTTGGTCGAATTGTTTTGAGTAAAGTAGCTGTGGAAAATTAAAGATGCACGATTTGATTTAGATATTATGAATCAACTAGGATAATCATTAGTGTTGGGTTTTATTAAGGTAGAATTTTATTTACCTTTTTTCCTGAAGTAAATCCTTTTTAAGTTCATTTTTTGAGATAAGATTGAGGGACGGAGGCACTTAGGAGTGACGAGATGGAAGAATATGCTTCTGTTCAAAAGAAATAAGAGAAGAATTTTATTTGTTTAATATAATGAATTGTGTTTCAGTTGTTTAAGGTATTTGACTCAACGAGGGTGTTTGAATAAATTAAGGAAGCTTAGGATTTTTGGTGATATGTGGAGGTGATATGGCTAAGTGCAATTCATGTAACATCGTCATACAAGTTCCTTGGGATGGTTTGCTTAAATTTTATTGATATAGGTTCAAGGGTAATTAAATTGATTGGTCTATAATTTTAAATCTTGGTAAGACAGTGGCATTAGATTTACTTTAATTGTTTGATTTACTAAATATGAGTTTATTCCTTTTATCTTACTTTTGATTGTTGTATATAGCATGGTAAGATGATCTTATGTTGAATTTTTCTTTGGAAGGGGCAAATAGTGGTTAGTATGTGATGTTGAAGTTCTAACTTTAAATCTATTAGATCATTTGGATTATTTAAGGAAATGTTGATTGATGTTTGAGTATTGGGGTTTCAATCATATATTACATATGATTACATGATTGACATCCCAATGCACTCATCACTTTGTTTCAAACTCATTGGGTCATTGACCCCTACTAGAATGATGGTTAGACTTTTGGTTGTTTTAGGAACAATGTTCATAACAGCTTTTTATGGCTTCATTCTTAATGTGAAAATACTAAATCTTCTAGCATGATTAAAGAAGTTGTAGAGGTTTAGAGCTTAGCACTATTTCATTAAATAGAAGGTTCATTTCATGATATTGTTAATGGTAGCATACTATTCCTATGTGTAGTCTTTATCATGCTCAGTTCTCGCAACCGAATCAAGCTATAAATGTGCAGATGGCCTTCATGGGTAGAAAAGGGAGAGTTGCATCGGTGTTGCTTCAAGATCGTTTGTTCGTATGTTCTTTATTTTTTTGAGAGCCTTCTAAATTTTTTTGTTTGTTTGGAAAGTTTGATGGGCCCAGTTTGTACTATGGGTAATGTTGTCACATGTGTCTAAAATGGAACTTGTAAATAATATAACTAGATCACAACTTTGTTTGAGTAATTAATTGTATTATAACAAATTTGAAAGATAGCTTAGCTTGGATTTGACCAATATTGTTACCTTTTTGTTTTCAAGTCAAATTTCATTAGAATCCTTTGCCACCTTTGGGTTTGTATGTCATGATGGATAAAATGTGTAACCATGTATAGTTTCACAAACAGGGTAATGATAAACGTATCTTTGAGTTAAAACTTTGTGTAATAGCTCCCTCTAGGTCATGACATAAGTGTAAACCTAGGCATAATAAAGTGGGTTAGTAATCCTTATAAAAGTTATTCAAAAAAAAAAAAAAATAAATAAGAATAATGTAGTTGTGATCTACTTGATAACAATTGAGCCATTAAGTGTTCAAAGAAGAAACTTTCTTTTGTAAAGAAAATTTTATACCTTACTACCCTAGCTAAACTAATGAACATTATTCTCCCTCTTGGTGAGTTCTTAAACAACCTTAAGGTGAAATCAATTTTTAGTTTTGGAAGGTAATAAGGTGATAATAAGTAGGAGGAGACTAATTAAAAACCTTTCAATCTAACTCACCCCTTGAAAACGTAATGTGTATACCTATGTCAATCTCTCGGGAGAAGCCTAAATGAAACCTTTAATCATTATGGATAGATTCTTAACAAAAAAAAATCCAGACTAATTACTAATGAGGCCTTAAAGAGGAATCCAATTCGATCTCCTTCCTCTAACTTCTTCCAAAGAGCTTTGTAATCTTCTCCTATTTGTTGTTTAAATCGTTTGATCCTCTTTTAGAAAGCTTGGCCTTAAGCTATTTAGTCAATAGTATAAAAGAAAGAAGTTCTCCCTTGTGAAAAGAATTGTGTGAATCATTACATGAATTTTATAAGAACGTAAGTTAAGAATTAAGAGACGTCTTAGTAAACAAGAAACCTTAACAAGACTTTCCTCGTGGGATGCCTAAACGTAAGTGTGTTTTGTGTTGGACTTGTATGTGATGTTCTATGTCGAAATGGGAAGTGAACAGTTTCATGTTGAGCATCGTATATTTCCTTGTACCTTGGTGGTCAATGTTGTGTCAAGCCTATCATGAGTTGGTGGTAGCCATTGTAATCTCTTGTTGTGTCGTGTAAACTCCTAGTAAGTAAAAAAAAAGTTATCTAAATTTTTCAGTGTTGTATTTGTGGGTGTGTATTATAGGTATGTGTTATGGAGACTTCCTTGAAAGCATTGAGGATACCTCCACGGTCTTGAATAATGTTGTTAATTTTCTAGCTTGAGGTTCACTTGAGCTTGAGAGCATCAATAATGTTAAGAGCATTACATTCAATAAGAATCTTCCTATAACCAATATTAACTTTGTAACTTTATCCCCTTATATACCACTTTTACCTCTGTGAAGTTTTTGGTTTGAATGCTAAGGGCCCCAACATAAGCAACAACACGATTACCCATGTTGTCTCTAATAATTCCTTTAATTCTTGAAGCACCGAGGTTACCTTTGGGGCCCATCAAAATTAAGTTTCCACCACCTTACAGGGGTGAATCCACTTTAACAAGATACAATTTGTCCCATTCTTTTTATGTGACCTTGTTTTGACTTTCTTAATCACCCAATTTTGCAACATCAACAAGTCAACTTGACTTGTGGGATTCTCATCTTTATGAGTAAGGTCCATGTCCAAGAATTTTTCATTAATTGTTGAAGAGATAGTTTTACCAACCTTGTTTTTAATTGCTTCTTATTACAGAAAATTCTCACATTTCTCTCCTTCCATATGCCCCAAGAAAATTGAGGAAGAGAAATCCTCCGAGTCTTGAAAGGGAAACCCATTGAGTAACCAACTCTAAAATGGAACTCGTCTGCCAAGTTGACCTCGAATTAGTTGAGGGTATAATAGATAATGTGTTCTACGAAAGGGCACTCCAAAAACAAATGACATATTTATTCTCCATATTTCTCACACAAATACCATATATCGGTGTTGGTGGATCCGCTCTTCATCAAATTGGAAATGCTCATGATTTTATTTTGGACGACCTTATAGAATAAGAAGTTTATCTTAGGAATCAGGTCCTTATTCTATATGTAATTCTAGGGGAACCCAACTGTAGTGTCCCCAATTGAGAGGTTGAAACCATATTTCACACTATAATTTCCATCTTTAGTCAGGGCCCATATTATCTAATCTTCTTTATCAATATGAAAAATGTGAATTTTGGTCGAGAATTGTTGAGATCTTAAGCACTCTCAATATCCCTCTCATTGTTTAAATCAATGATGACACCTTTCCATCTTTTACCATCTTCTCCACTAATAATATAACATGTTACCATTCTTCCCATCTATTGTTTTATGTTATTGCTTAATTTATCCCGTGGGTCCAAAGATTCTAGAGATCTCCTCCAAGCCATGAGTCCTCCCAAAATAAATCTTTCCTTCTTGATCCAATATTCCATCTACATCACCTCCAAAGGGTTTTTCGGGATTTGGAAATATCATTCTAGATTATATTATGTCCCATTTACTAACCATCACCCACTCACATTTAATTATGTCCCATCACACCTACCCATGTGCATGCCCAATGCACATTACACTCATGTGTGTCCCACTCCATATGTACTCCAAATCTATAAAATCACCCTCATCCTCATCATTTCATCCTCTTATGCTCTCTAGACAACTCTTAACATCCTATACTTGAGTTTTCTTATTCTCTTGCTCGCATATCTTGGTTTTGTAGGTATTAAATAAGGAAAAGATAAGCACAAAGGATATATCTTGTTTGTTGCAACACTATTTTAGTGACATTCTAACACATGTGGGAATTGCAACTGCGATTGGCTTGTGATCTCCATGCGATTCTTGGTAAATGTAATTACGATTGTCTTGTGATCCGAGTCGGTATACTTATCATTTTATTTACTATTTTTCCATTTTATATCAATAAAGCAGCTTTTATATCCTTAAAAGGGTTAGGGATATGACCGAGGTAGGTCCCCTAACCACCAAAAACAACTAACATTTTCCAAGTGTGTTTTTGTGTAGGTTTAGATTCAAATCTTGAAAGAGTTGTTACCCACTTTATTCAATGAAAGAAACCACAATCGTCCCTCTCTTCATAATGACATCATAAGCCCATTTTGTTATAGTAGTTGATTTGGGGTTTTCATATTAACTAATCCATCTTGTAGGTGATCCAAATCTAGGCATACATTTTGGCGACCACGGTGGGACCATTTTGGTTATGGGTATTTCTTTTTATTTTTGAATCTAACAATGTTTTCTTTAGGGTTTCTTTTAGCTTTGTTTTTACCCTTTTTATAACATTTGTTGTAAATCTAACATTTTTTGCAAGTTTGCTAAAAATCCAAAAAAATCAAGTTGCGAATCGTCATGACTTTGGTAGGGTTCACGATTTCTAACAATAAAAATCCTAGAATTTGGTTGCGGGGCGGTGTGTTATAATTTTGTTTCTAAAAAACTTAAAAACACATTTGTTTTTCTTAAAGGAATGAATCGAAATGAACTACACATTTTATTGCAGGTCTAGATAAGGGTAAATACTCATCCACATAACTATGGGAAGTGCATGGGCGAGAATGTTATAAACTCATTGTGAGGAGTACCGTAAGAACCCCAAAGTAGTTGGCACATTGAGGAACTTCCCAATGAAGCGGGTATCCCCATCTATTTGACTAGTACACTTGTGAGATTAGAGTTAAGATTATCCTTAGTGATGGCCTCGGTTTGATTGATTAAGTAGATTAAAATATAGCTTGATTAATCAGGGGTAAAAAAAAAAATAGCGATTAGAAATTTCCTAGTGTATCATGCTCATTCGGGTAACTATTGGTATTTAGGGAGAGAAATTTTCATAAGAATCCAATTAGATCGAGCCCCTTTATTCTACTTTGAGGTAAACAAACATCATTGTTTCTGAGTCACACATGCAACTATTTTTGTTCTTCATAGACCCTTCTCACACTGTCATATTTGTTTCTATCATCCATTAGGTTCTGATTTTCCTAGTCTCAGTCACAACTACAAATGAACTCTAATTTTTCCACTCCATATTTTCCTAGAGTTAATTCTGAATGCGATTAACATGTATCTTTCCATATCACCCATTCCGCATTATGTTCTTATTCATGATTTATCCCGAGACTGCATCGATCCACAACCGTGATTGGTGGTGATTTTCTGGTCTTACCATCTTCTTCTGTTTTTCCACTCATGTTTTAAAGTCCTAGTCATTATCATTCCACATGGATTATAGTCATCTCCATGTTCATTCTCATCTAATTTTCTTCATCAACACCTTATTGACCGCATTGTTAATCTTGAGTCCCAACACTTGGGGGATTCCTCTCGTCTTGACTTATCTCTCCATTTACACCGATCCTATTCATCCCATGGTACTATGTCATCCCTATCCATCACATTTAAAATTTCCATTTTTGACAAATTTTATGGCACCAAGGACCCTCAACATCACTTGCATCTTTTCCGTTACACATACACCTTATCCAACATGATGACGCTCTCCTCCTACACACTTTCCCACTTTCACTCATTGTCCACACACTTGATTGGTATTCACACCTCCCAAAACATAACATTTACACTTTCACACAACTTATAAACACCTTTTTATCTCACTTCTCCATCCATATCACACCCAAATCAACACTCGTTGACCTTCACATGCTTCGACAATCCCATAACGAGTCCATCATTGACTTTGTTGTGTGTTGGCATGTTTTTTCACCGCCTTTCATTTCCCCTCCCACAATCTGAACTCATTGACCTCTTTTCCAAAATTTATGTCCCTCACATATCCCACCACTTATAAATTCATCCATTACGCACATTTGATGAGGTCGTGCACATGACACAATGCCTTGAGGATGTTCATCTTGGTCATCCTCCTTCCTACCACATGTTTCGGTTCCTCCTCCACTTATTACACCTTCACACTCCCATATTCACAATGTCATCTAATCAGATCCTCTAAATATTTCATCACCTTCTACACCCACATCTTCACATTCATTTTGTTCTTCTAAAGCTCATAGCTTCATCCAACCTCCTTACAAATTCACTCCCTTGATGGAGCTACTTTATTTTATTCTCCAAAGTTTCTTGACACTTTGATCTCATCACTCTCCCTCCAAAAACACCCCCATCATTGTTGTGTTTCTCCCATAACACATGTGTTTACCATCGTATTGATGGTCACCCCATTGACTCGTGTCCTTAACTTTGCAATATCATTCATGACATTCTCGAGGGGGCATTGTCGTTGAACCACCATCTACTTTGCCTTAATCTACTAACACACATCATCCGATCACTTCACACAATATTATTCCCACTTCTTCTCCATGTGTCATCTCTCTATTGTCGATTCCTCACTTCCCACTACATCACAATCACCGTGTGCTCTAGTATGCCATCATCTACCTCACCTCCTTCTCAATTTCCAGCGTCATGTGCCTCCACTTTGGACGTGTTCTCATCCCCATCCTTGTCAAAGTCTTTCACTTTGTCACCACATTTATCTAGTTATCCATCACCACATGATTCTATCACCTCCATTACTTCCCCTCCATCTTCACTTGCTTCGATCACATACACTCCACTTATCACACAACCCATTACTACACCTACCTTAAGTTCTTCATCATTCATTGATCCATCTATCTTAGACTCCTCCTCCACATGTGTCTCACTTTCTTTATCATCACTCATTTAAGCCCCATTTTTACTTCGACACCTCCATTACATCCTATTTTATATATTACAATTATTTACGCCCCTCTTGCATTTATTCCATGTCTTACATATCAACACATTCTTTCATATCTTCCTCAAAATCAACTTCATGTGATCCCATTGCTTCACTTCCTTTGGATATTTCTTTCACATCCACCTTCTTGCCTTCCGATTTAACAAAAATATAATTTAATGTTAAACCCTAGATATTGCAGAGTCACATATGATAAATAAATACTAAAGTGAAATTTTGACACAAGAAATAGGCCAATGAAAATTGAAACCCTAAGTGTAAGAGAGGGAATGAAAGAATTAGTTGATTTTGTAATAAATCTTGAAGTGTTTTGGACTAGAAAACTTATGAAAAGGAGGAAGAGAATGTCACAACCACACTCACAAAATTCTCAACAACTTTGAAATAGGTCCTAGACTAGGGCTCCTAGGTGCCAAAGACCTCTAGTAGGCACCTATAATTGCTCGAAGGTTGGAATATGATTTTTCTTGTGTCACAAGGTGGTCACTAACCTTCGTTGTTGGTCACCTATATATCACACTATGTCTGCATAATTCACCTATAACTTGTAAAGAGAAAGATAACCTACAAAACCTCAAAACACATCAAATCCTAAAAATAAAAGATGTAAATGAGGAGTCGGACTGACCCAGTGGTCACCCGACAGAGTGAACTTACAACCGAGCATTGCACTACATATCAAAATCCATGTAGTTTTTGTTTGTGTGTGTGTGTGTGTGTAGAAATCATGGCCTAAGAGGCCCTTGTGCAAGTGCACGTGATATAGTAGGAAATAGATAGATGTACCAATGTAAGTAGATGTGTGGATGTCAAAATGAACTTCCCCTCCTATGCGTGTATGCAAAAAAATGCATTCCTTTTTCCCTTGAATGAAATCTAGATGAATGCCTTTAATTCTCTTAGATGCCTTTTGATGCAACCTTAGGTGATGATAGTAGATGCTTAAATCTTGGTCCTTTATTATGGTCAGGTGGCTTTATATATATATATGATTCCCTTGTTTGCATTTTTAATTGACAAATAAAGGTGACCCATAAGAAAATAAGATGCCCAAAACATAAAAGAGGCCCAAAATGGGTGAGTAAGATATAAAGAGGTTGGGGGCCCTGAGGATGAGGGCGCACTGGCGCTAACGTCCTAGTTGGGCGCTAGTGTCCAGAGTCATGAAATATAAAGTAATGAAGTTTATAATGGGATGTGGGGTGTGTAAGACCAAAGAGGAAACAATCCAGACAAAAAAGGCCAAAAATAGATGTTAATTACTAGTTTTCTTTCTTAGGAATCATATGAATAGTGGTATGTGATTAGGACCTAGAAATGTACCCAAGTGCGTGATTTTATGTCTATATTTGCCCCCACTTTATGTTGTTGAGTGAATACTCGATAACATAAAGTAGATAAGAGATGTGTACATGATAACCATGTAGATCGATGGTGAAAGTGTGCCGAAGAGACAAGAAAAAGCATGGAGTGATAAAATGAAGCGTGGAAGCTAAGAAAGAGGAAGTGACCCTAAGGGTGAAGTGTATGTGTTGCATGTGTTCATGTTGTATCTGTTGTTGTTGTATCTTGATGAAGGGTTGTTTTTTGTTACGTGTTAAGGAAAGACCTGAAAAAAGAAGAGCGAAAAGAGTAGTCAAAGTCATGTGTTATGAAAACTCTTGTAAAAGCATGTAAAAGTATGTAAAAATGTGAAAAAGTAGTAAAAGGAAAGTGTGCTCTGATCCATGATGAGTGAAAAGGATAGAAAATGTCATGAAAATGTTGTAGAAGAGCATGTTTTTACATGATATCTCATGCCAAGAGTGAGTTTTGGGTGATCTCATGCCAAGAATGAGTTTTTTGGGTGATCTCATGCCAAGTGTGAGTTTTTGGGAAATCTCACGCCATGACATAAGAGTGTTGGGGAGAAAGGTCTAGTGTTATTCTCCATCCATGACTGCTTCCCAATTTATACACCACTACAAATGGTGTGATCATGTTTTATCCTGTTTGTTCTAGTTCGATCCAAGGAAATAGAAAAAGGAGATAGAATGCATTCGATTACTGGAGGACTGTGTCTATACTGTGAAAACTACTCTATGAACTACCAAAAACTATAATAATATGAGAAATTAACTATAACTATCCCCCTGGTCATAGGCACCCATGAAATGTTTAGAGTGCCTAGGTACTAGTGTTTGTATCTGGGAACTGGTGTTTATGTTGAAATGAGGACCCAAGTCAAGATATGGGTCATTCTTTAAGTATAGATATGTTCTTTTCATGTATTGTGCATGTATACTAAAGCTCTAGCTTATTGTATGGGGTGACTTGATTCACCCAATGTATGCCCCCTCATTTTGGGTGTATGTGACATCATTAGGAGTATGCGGCCCAAAGGAGAGGATCGGATGATGATGATTTGAAATTGTATCCTTGTAGGGGGAGGGAATGTGCATGGTAGAAACCAAGGCACATGCAAAAAAAAGTGGCTAGATACACATGTTAGTAGAAAAGTGAAAAGCATATAATAGAAAAATAATGTAACTAGAAAATGTGCATACAAAAATAATGAGACCATAAAATTGGGGTTTCAAACATGGGACATCACTCACAATGTCACAAGACAATTAGGGCTGAAGCAACCAAAATTATACAAACAATGATCAAACAAGACATAGGGCATAGCCCATGAAATAATGGAATACTGATTAGAAGATAAGAGAAAACAAAGTGTAACAAACAACCATGGTGGAAAATAGTTCCTATGAAAAAATGTTGTGCATGAAGCACCCATTAATATGTTAGAAAGATAAAAAGTATGTTAAGATGTGTATATATCGATAGAGTATGTGCTTAGTAAGAATAATAACTTAGTAGTATAAAATGAAACAATAACACTGTGTAGTGTGTAAGAAAGTAGATTCCCCAGGAGCCTCGGTGGATTGGTAGAGGTACAATGAAAAGCATCCATACTACATGTAAAGATATGTAAAAAGCTGCATTCACAACAAAAGACCAAGTGAATGCGCATGTGTATATAAAAAGATAATGACATACTATATATCCAACTAATATAGGAAATAAAGTGTACATGTTAGTAGTAAAGCAAGAAATACTAAGTGCAACCAAGATATACAATATGTTGTGAATGAGTGAGATGGAATGATATGCAATGTGAATGTGATAGGAGCAGCATGCCCCCAGAGTATGTGGATGAATGTATGAGATGAGGTTCATTTATAAAATACCCCTCAATAATCAAGAATGAACCATAAAACAAGAGTGCGTCATCGAGAAATGGTTTGAATTATGCACTAGATAGATAGATCAATGGAGCATAGAGCATAAAGAGTGTGAATGTGGTGAGGTTCATTTCAGATTTAGACCCTTAACAATCAAGTATGAACCATGGAACTAGAGTGTGTCATAGGGTAGTGTGATGTGTAGAGCGTGAAATGTGCGAGGAAGATGTATCGTAAAGTGTAAAGCGTGAAATGTGCATGTGTGTGATGTTGTATGTATTCCCTCAATAGTCAAGTGTGAACCATAGCACAAGAGTGTGTCATAGGGTAATGATGATACAATAGGTATATCAAGTTGTGTAAGATGTTCAGAAATATGACGTATGAAACACAAAGTGTAATAGTGGCAATAAGAGACACCTGATAATGATAGAGGGGGAGAATAAGTGTGATGCCCCCAAGTGTGCCAATGATGGAGATCTATGTGGTGACATGAGAGATACCATGTCATTGTGGGAGAGTTATCTATGTCATGAGAAGAGAGAGAGAGAGTCAACACAATGGTAGGCAGAAGCAACAATAGGACCATGCCATGGTGGTGGAGTTTGAAATGTGTCTTAGCCATTAGTGTAAGGAGTAGTTTGTTTGAGAAAAATGATTAGTTGTTGAAGTGGAGAGTGGGGAGGGACCTTGAATGATGGTGGATTATTTGGTAACATTTGTAGAATACTTAGTAGGAGGAGGTGTTGAATTGATTTTTAGAGGAGGTTGCTTAGGAGGTGGTGATACGGTAGAAGACTTAGCGGAAGAGGTGATGGAGGACGAACCTTGAGAGGTGATTTCTTAGTTGGAGTGGGTTGTATAGGCGGTACTTGAGTGACCGAAGAAGGAACATTAGAAGTGATAACATGATGCTCATTAGACATAATGAATTATATTTAGGAACCCATTGGGATGTAACAATTGAAGATGAACATGTAACATTATTTTGTGTAGAAAATGAGATAAGACCATAATGCTTAAGGTGATCAATTTGTCATTGTAGAGCATAAATCATTGTCATTATGTCCATTGATTTGATGATAATTACAATATGGATTATCATGATATCTAGCAAGCAGATATAGGAGGATAGGCATGAGTAGATGGCAAGTTGATTAATTGATGAGTTATGAGCATGCGGAAGAATATCTTGTTGCTTAATGTTGAGATCAAACTTGAGAGGCGTGACGAGCGTAAGATTTGAGGTTCACTGATATGAGCACATGTAGAAGACATAGAATGAGGATGAGAAGAATAACTAGCATGAGCTTGAGAAACATCCTTGAGATGTTGGATTTCATATTTAAGAGATGTAATCGTGGATTCCATAGCCTAAAATTTATCTTGAAATAAAGAATGTAAATCTTGAATTGATTTGCAAATAGATTGATTGGAATTAGGACCAAGAGAGTCATCAAAAAGACAATTGAAGATAACATTGACTTGAGCAAGTGGTGTATCACTAGGAAGATACATAGTGTCTAGGGATTTTAGAAGAACATTTTTGCAATGTGGGTGCATTTGAAGCAATTGATGCAAGGAAACTTGAGAAACCTTAGGATCCATGACCAGAAATATAATGTACAAAAGAAGGATCGAAGGACCGATCATGAGTGGGGTTCACCAAATGATTTAATAAAATATGAATATTAAATCTAATTTTAGAGTCACTACTATGCTAATATACAACATGATACAAATGCTAAATGCTAATAAAGATAAACCCTAAGTGTAAGCAAATATTAGAGATAATGCACTTATTTGATTTATGCTTATCCCAAGTAGATTTGAACTAGAGCAATGATGAACAAGCTGTCGGGTAGAGTGTTGAAAATTCTCTATATTAATTATGGAGCTATGGAAAAGCTAGACACGGGTGCTTGGGCTAGGGTGAGGTGCTAGATACCTCTTATAGGCACTGTGACTACAAAAAGGGGTGGAATTTGATTTTTCTTATGTCACAAGGTGGTGGCTAACCTTTCTTATTGTGGTCACACATGTATGTTGCACTATATCCATGATTTCACCTGTAACTTGAAAGAAAAAGATAACCTATAAAACCCCAAAACACATCAAATCCTAAAAATAAAAGATGCAAATGAGGAGTCGAGAATGACCTTAGTAGTCCCCAAAAGAGTGAACTTATGACTAAGTGTTGCACTATATCTTAGACTCCATGTAGTTGTTATGTGTGTGTGTAGAAATAATGCCCTAGGAGCCCTTGTGCAAGATGCACATGATAGCGAGCAATAGCTAGATGTATTGATGTAAGTAGATTTGTGGATGAAAAAATGAACTTCCCTCCTGTGCGTGTATGCGAGAAAATACAATCCCTTATCCCTTGAATGAAATCTAGATGAATGCCTTTGATGCTCTTAGATTTCTTTTGATGCAACCTTAGGTGATGATAATAGATGCTTAGAGTTTTGTCCTTTATTATGGTCACATATCTTTATATTTATATAATTCCCTTGTTTGAATTTCGTAATTGACAACTAAAATGCCAACCCATAAGAAATCAAAATGCCCAAAAGATAAAAGAGGCCCAAAAGGGGCGAGTAAGATACAAAGAGGTCCTGGCACCCAAAGGGGATGAGGGTTCTGGCGGTAAAAATGGTGTCCAGAGTCATGAAGGATAAAGTAATGAAGTTCAAACTTTTATTTGTATTATCCTATACGCTCATTTGTTCTTCTACATGGATATTCCACCTCACTTTCCAGTTTCCCATTCTTACACTTATGGGATATTAGCTTGTTAGTGTAGGTGTACACTTGACTACACTATTTTCTAGGTGTTGGTTACCACTTGACTACACCACTCTAGGTGTTGGTTACCACTTGACTACACTATTTTAGGTGTTGGTTACCACTTGACTATACCATTTTAGGTGTTGGTTACCATTATTCTAGGTGGAGATTTCCATGATTCTAGGAGGAGGTTACACATTCACCTCTTATATGTACATCTCTTGCATTATTCTATTTGATCATATTGAGTTGGAGATATTTGTGTTATTGTAATTATCTCTCTTGTATTTTCATAATTTGCAGTCTTGTATGCTTACTTTTTTTTTGTCTTGGAACAATTCACGTCTCGCATCATTCACATATGCATCCTTCAAACCAGTAGATCCGTGGTGCTTCTCGATATGGTATCAGAGCCGAGCTAGTATTGAGATTGTCTGGTTATTATTCTACAAATTTATTTTCATTTGAGATCATTATTTACAAGTATTTGGGTGTTATTTGGTGTTGGTTTTGCCTAGTTTGTGGGTATATATTCCTATTTTCAGACTTTTGAGGTTTATAGGCCCACATAATGCATATACAATTCTAGAGATTACTTTTTTGCAGGCCCTAAATCATTGTTGTAGGATCCTGGAAGATTTATCCAGATCTAGGTGTTTTTATACACAGTGAAAAGGGCATTTTCACCTGTGGTAGTGCTTTGCATGCATGTTCAAACTTGCAAAGGCATTTTTCCTATCAAGAGGCATTTTTAGACCTGCAAAAAAGTTTCCAATAGCCCATACATGCATTAAAGATCCAACTTGAGTTATTGTTTTTTTGAGTCCCACAACAAAGTTTGTTGTTTTACACATCAGATATGTGGAAATTTAAGGTCATGTAGTGAAGATCTTCTTGATCCAACATGGCCACAACTTGTAGTATGTAACGGCTCCTTGGGCATGGTGAAAAATTCTCTCGCTTTTTGGCCTTGGTTCATTCATCTTCGGGTTCATCAAATCAAAACCCTCCTCCTTTTTTGCTAAAACTATATTTTAGTGAAAAAGTGCATTTCAAGTTTAGTGCAAATTCATTTAAAATAGGGCTTATTTACGAGAAATAATTATTGTAAAACTTTTGATTGGTAGCTCGATATCGAGTGCCATTTTTTTGCAAAAGTTAAATATTTTTCATTTCCCAAAGCATTGGACCTATTTATTTTGTAAAACGCACTAAGTTATAAAGTGCCAAAACTGTGGGGGGGCTTCTTGATATAGTTTTGGGGGTGTACAATGTGTTTCCTCTCTTGTTTGGAACTTCTTTCTTTCCACACATTTCTTTGTTTTCTACAACAACTACCACAACTTTTCTTTTTACACTAATGGATCTAAGTTCAATTAACCCACTTACACCTTTTAACTACCATGAATGGAAATAAAAAATGACCATTTCACTTAGGAGAAAGGGTTGTACCATATCACAATGGGGTTAGAACTTGAGCCTAGTGAAGCAGAAAAAAAGTTAAGTGGTTTAATAAGTGTGATGAAGCCTTTGGTATTTTGTGTCTTTCAGTGTCTCCTGAACTCCTCTTTCACATAGAGTCATCCAAATCTCCCAACGAGGTGTGGAAAACCTTAGAAACCTTATTTGGAAAAGTTGACACTATGAGGGGTCATGAGCTAGAAATAGAACTTATCAAGCTTAAGTCCTAACAACTTTGACACTTGGAAGATTTCTTTACCAAGCTCAAGTCCTTACGATTGTAGTTAAAAGAATGTGGAACAAAAAAGAAGGATGAAAACTAGTTCTTTCAGTGCTTTCCAAACTAGGTCCTAACTACTCTATCTTTGTCTCTACCTTTTATGCTACCAAGAGGGCTCTTGGAGCCACATGGTCTATGCCATCTTTAGATGAATTTATTTCTGATTTGACTAAGGAGAAAGACAAGTTAATACAAATGGGTACCTTGAAGTCCTCCAAACCTCAAGCTCTCATTGCTAAGAATGGAAAATAGAAAGCCTCATTAGACAAAGAGTATAAACAAATAACAAGGATCAAGAAAGCAAGAAGGATCAACATTCTTCCACCTCTACATCAAACTCTAAAACTTCCTCTTCTAGTGATAAGTCCAAGAAAGAAAGGATCAAATGTGGGTATTGCAAAGGGAGACATGATGAAAGAAAATGTTTGAAGAAACAAATTGACCACCTCACAAGTCTTCTTGAGAAGAACAAGATAGGTGACCCCGAGTCTTCCAAACAATATTCATCAACCAATGAATCCTCCAATGCAAATGTAAAATGGAAAAGGAAAGAGAAAGAATCAGGAAAGGAGAAAAAAGGGAGATCCTTGTTGTAGTTGTACCACCACCTCCTACATGGGTTATTGATTATGGTGCTTCACATCATATGGATTCTTCACACGTGGAGTTCACTTCATTAGAGCCATGTGACATGTCTACTATATGATTGGGTGACAATAGTTCTGCACAAAGGTTTTTTGGGAGAGGTGTGTTGAAGTGAATGGAGGAACATTCAATAATGTTCTTATTATTCCCTCACTATCAACTAATCTCTTATCATCTGCTACCAATTACTCACCTTAGTCAGGGCATGCAGGTTGAGTTCACTCCAGATTTCGATCTATGTTGAGAGCTACATAAGTGACACTATCATTGCAAGTGGGTGTAGTCGATCATTAGAATTGACTATATTCCTTCTCTCACTTTTTCCCTCCTTCATATTCTTCACTAGATTCACCTGTACTTGATGACACTTCTGATCTTGAGCACATTTCTGATGAGAACTTCTCTTATGGCACAGATGACTACAGTAGTGATGGGGACCCACCTCCACTATCTCCTTGTCACCTTCCAATTTTAGAGGAGTTTATTTCTTGATCCACCTACTTCTGGTCCACCTCAGAATTTTTAGGAGTAGGCACATCTTGATTCAAGACTCATCAACATCAGGAGTCTTATACTCGAGTTACATTCCACATTCTTTCATTCTTACACGCATCGGATACATCATTCCTTCATGGAGCAATTGGCACTTCTACCATATATGAGGAGCATAGTTCCTTGGATAGGAACCACACCTTGGTTGGAGATCCATCAAACACTTGATGGATACCTTCACTTTTCCATGGTGATCCACTCTTCACTTTGCATCTACTTCTAAGCCACAGTCACTCTAGGAGGTTGCTTTTAGAGGATATCGGATGGCTACCGATAGTTGTAGCTTCGAGTGGGGATTTCTAGTCCTACCTTCTCTTCTTTCTCTCTTTTGGGGGGAGTTTTTCCCATTGGGTTTTCTCCTTTTACTCTATCTTTTTGAGAGATGCATTATACGTGGGTACCTCATCAAGCCTTGTTGTTTTCGGGACCCACTTTCCTTTTTCACTTCCCACCTAAGTTGTGCTTATGGGGGTGTTAGTGTAGGATTTATTTTCCTCGCTTTATTTGTATTATCCTACTTGGGATATTCCACCTCACTTGGAGTTTCCCTACACTTATGGGATATGATTTCTTAGGTGTACACTTGACTACACTATTCTAGGTGTTGGTTACCACTTGACTACACCATTATAGGTGTTGGTTACCATTATTCTAGGTGGATATTTCCATGATTCTAGGAGGAGGTTACACATTCACCTCTTATATGTACATCTCTTGCATACATGAAAACCAAAGAACTCAAAACTATGAGAGGGTTTAAGGCTACCCCGATGTAGATGATGATGGTGATGATGAAGTTACGGGTGCAAAATAAAATCTCCATTACAAGTTTGACGACTTTGTATGAAAGAGAAGCCGATAGAAAAAGATTAGTAAAATAGGATGGTGTGTTACACGAGAAAGTTACAACCGGAAAGCAAAAATTCCTAGAATGGATGTCAACCCACATTTTGATAACACGATGTGAAAGCGATGATGGATGAAGGATGTAGATAACAATATAAAATAAAGATTTGATATCTTTAGAGATAATGAAAGGATGATTTGGATAATACTTAAAAATAGACCAAACCTGTGCGGTCGATGATGACTCGAGTTTGGTAGTACAATTGGCGAAGATCGGTGAAGAGATGGTTGAAGGATGAACAACAACAAAGTGGGATCTGGTATGAAGAATGACGGGTTTGATTCAAAAGTAGTGATGAACACGAATAAATGCAACTGGAAGCCAATCTAATGTGGGAAATGATAGGGTTGATGAGGATCATGCCGGGATGATCGGATCGGGGATAATAAAGAACTAGGTGGCTAAAAATGAGAGTCAAAAGTGGAATAAAGGCTTAGAAACGAAGAAGAAGCTGAAACAAATAGGGATTAAGATCAAAATAGGGTGGGTTGATGCGATCAAGATGGGTTAACGATGATCGGATCGAGATTTAAAATTCAACAAGATGGATGGATGGGAAAAGGAACACATAGAGGGTTAGAGACTACGGAAGGATAAGCAGAGATCCTGGAAAACCTATAAACCTCATAAAATAGAGGAAAAAAGGTGACACAAGATTTTCAAGAAAACCTTAAGAAAGAAATTCAAATGATAACATGCAAAAGGGCACCTAAGATTGATTCTAGCCAATGACGGTAGCTCCACGAAAGAGGAGAAGGTAGAAAGCACACACGAATACTAGAGATTGAAAGTTTTCGATTATTTGAGAAGAGTGGTGGTGGTGAATTTATAGGGTCGATGTTGAGAGAGCAGATTGCTAATCAAGTTAGATTTGATTTTAAAAAGGTAGGAAAAAGGGGTGGTAGGCTAAGTAAGGGCTTAGAGTGCGTGGGGAGAAATTAGGGGGTAGGTGAGAAATTAAGGGGATTAAATGGGGAAATGAATATTATTTAAATATTATTAATATGGGGTGATAATGGGATGAGATAATTAAACTTATAGATGGGGTAATTAGATGGGGTTAGGGATGGATAAGGGGGTTAAATAATGTTAGGTTTAGAATGAGATGAAAATAAGAGTTAAGAGGGATAATGGGGGTATAAGAATTTTAGGGATAGGATAGGAGGGATGAACGTGTGAGATGATAGGAAAATATGAGTGGTCGTGGACGGATGGGAAATGTGCCAAAAAGAGGTTTCTACATTTGCCCCTTTTTGTCAAGTGGTTTGTGTTAAGAAAGCTGCAAGGAAAAAACTAGAAGTGGTGACGAGAGATGATGGTTGAGGTGCTCACCCTAAAACTAGGGTTTGATAATTTGAAAAGGAGTCAATCATGAGTATGAAAGAGATAGATGAAGGGATGAGGTAAAGAAATGAATGGGAAAAAGAGAAGAAGATGCCCTAAGCGAAGGGGATGATTGTTGTTAGGATAAAAAATAAAAAAAAAATATGGCAGTGACCTTGGGAAGACATTGTTAGGATCATAACATGACCTATGATGGAGGTGTCGTTAATGACCTACTGAACCTTGTGAGTTAGAAAAAGTCAACTGCGAGATGGATGTATATGCTTTGTGATGGGTGAAAGGGTTAAAGGTAGACATCGAAAGTATGCACAAATCAATGCGAGGATGGTCAAAACAATGGTTTGACATATGACTAGGCAACAAAGTGGGGTAAGATATTATAAGTTGTCCTGCAAACACGAGGAAGTGAAAAAATGTGTCATGGGTGGGACAAGGATAAAAGATGGCCATGAGGGTGGGATTTTAAGATGAGAAATGGTTCCCTAAGAAAGGGCATAATGATGGTCTCAAAGTGAGGTGCAAAATATAAGATAGATAGGTTGGATAAGCCAAAGTGTGTTATGGGTGACACACAAGTATGAGATGGAAAAAATGAAAAATAAATGAGGATATTTGGTCAAGAAGATGGATAAAGGGCTAGATTAGGGTTTGGATCAATGATGAATAAGTGATTCATTGATGACCAAGGGCTTAGGTACCCGACGACTCGATGAGTCGACGACGACCGGCCAATGTGCATATATAAGTGACACAGGCGGCCAAAGGAGATCATTTGCACTATGTGAATTTGTGAAGTCAGAGCTATGAGAGAGAAGTATTTGTGTGTTTTTGAGAGAGATGGAGGCTAACGGTGGAGTGAGGAAGTGCCATAGGACCCACCGCGAGTGACAATCATCGAAATCTTAACCTTGTGTTTTAATTTTTTGTTGATTTTTTAATTTTTTTTGAATTTTTCTTGGAAAATCAATGGGTAAGAAGGGTTGGTCGGCGATGAGTGAGTCGATTCTTTGTCGACGAGGCAAGATTGGCATTGACCCCGAGGGGGTCAGCATGACATTGGGTTTAGATTAGGATAATTGATTAAAAATGGTGATTTGTGATTATGAGATGTTGATGGATGATTGTTTGATTAGTTTTGCAAGCTAGGGACTAGTTATACACGAGAGGTCGGGTCCCAACGTTGTATGATTAGATTAGAGGGGATCTTACGAGACATAAAGTGGGATCACTTGGCGATAATTAGATTGGGCAAATTTTTCCACTATTAGAGGTCTTTGAGGATACAAGTTTGATGATAGTGTTGATTGATAGGTGGGATCCGAGGACCAACACATTCTAGTTCTAGATAGGAGAGATGATGGTCACACTAGAGGATGTGTACCAGATTTTGAGATTACCCATTCGGGGGCACTGTAGTTCCTATCAAAGTAGGGGAGGATGGGGGCAACGATGATAATTATTTGGAGCGGGGGGAGCACAGTTGTCGCTCAAATTACATTTACTTTGGGGGCCTTCCATAGAGAGGCTCGATACCAGGCCATTGGTGATGCCAGGGAGTAGATTTACATGTCGATTATGATGACGATATCATGTTATGTTTTTCCAAACTTAGGAGGAGCTTGGTTTCCATGGACATTGGCGGGTGTACTAGAAACATTATAGAGCATCATATATAGTTTATGTTTGGTGCAACCTTGCTTGCACATGTTTATTATGAGTTGTGGATGTATACATCTAGGAGGAGGACAGGTATGGATGTGGGGTTTTTGTTACACTGTTGGGAATATGAGCACATAGTTGTAGTGAGGCCACCAAGGCTTCCATTGGGAGGCTGGCTAGATGGCTCTACCTAGTACTATCTCACTAAAGAAGTAAAAGGCATTGGGTGTAGAGGCACACTATTATGAGTGCATTGTCACATCTAGACTACCGAGATGTGCCATGTTATGCGACTTATCTAGCGGGAGAGCGGAGGCTAGGGAGATCGAAACAGGTTGGCGATGTCATCAAGTAGCATGGCAAGTGTGGCATAACCAAGGAGTGATCCGAGGCCTAGATGAGGGAGCCGTAGGTAGATAGGCGAGAGGACAAGCTCTGCACTAGGGGAGTGAGGTTTGGGACTTAGAGTGTCGATATTCGGTTCACTAATTAGCAGGTGGATATTATATATAGATTTTGATGATGTATAGATTTTTGAGATAGAACCTATAGAGGCCTATCACGGATGCATGAACACTTTTTGATGATATATATATATATATATATATATATATGTATAGATATAGATATTCATGTCTTATATGTGTTGTGTGATTTTTTATATGATGTGATGGATTTGATTATATCATGGATGTGGATTTTTGATTATGTTATGGATGTTGATTTAGATGTATAGTTATATAGTGATGATGTGATGTTTTGATTACATGATGTGATGTTTTGATTATATTTATAATGATTAGATGTTGACATGGATATGGATGTATGGATCAAATGATTTGATGTAATGATAGATGTTGATTAAGACATGATGTGATAGATGGTAGATATGAGATGACTTAGATTAGAATATATGTGATGGATTTAGATGTGTATGTTAGATTAAAATGTAAACACATTATGTGATGGATGGATATATGTCTAGATGTAGGAGATGATATAGTTGTTGTTTTGATCTCATGGATGGGGATTTGGATATTGATTAAATGGTGCAAGGTGGATTTAGATTGAATGACATAAAATTTAGGATAGGGGTGGGAAAGGGTGCGGCCTTGATAGGGTAACCCAAGCATGAGAAAGTACACTTCATCATAGGGAGGAGTGTACATAGAAAGATGCTTTGAACTGGATTAGAGGTAAAGTGCAAGTGGGAACAATGTAGAGCAATGCACTTGTGACCAATGACAGTGTTAACACATAACTAATGATAGTTAGTCACATTTAAGACCATGAGGGAAAGATGGAAAGTGTGCTTATAAACCCACTATAGACATGATAAAGGGGTTAAGATGGAGCTTATATAGGGGAAATAGGTTCTCCTTAGGTGGTAGTCCTATGTCTATGCCCCAACTCGAGAATTATGACACAAACCGATCAAAGTGTGGGAAAGTTTCGGGGATGCTTGATTTGATATTTTGATTTTTTCCTTTGGGATTTTTAGGAAGGTTGATCAATACGGGAAGCCTTCACTACCATAATATAAAAGAGTAGCCATCCTTCGAGGGAGTGGTCTACGATTTAGGATTTTGCTTTGTATTTTTGATTTTTGAATTTTTAGATGGCGGATAAGATATGTATGATAGCTTTCCTTCGAGGGATCATCTATACTTTTGAATAAGATAACTTTTATGATATGAGGAGCATCTGGATTTTTTGGATAAGATTTTTTGATACTTTAGGATAGAGCTAGGGATAACTAAGTAGACCACTTGGGGAGGGATGATAAGGTGTAAAAACAAACACCCATGGACACTTAGCATGGTTTCAGTGCATAGGTAGGTAGATAAGAGGGCGATGGATGTAATGATTGCGAGGTTCCCACCTAGAAGGAGGGGGTGTTTCTATGAGGAACATATTATGATCGAGAGATGTGGTGCCCATTTTTAAGGTCATAGATAGGCTAGTGATAATAGACCACATAATTCTAAATCATTATAATGAGAGATGAAAGGGCTAGCGATGGATATAAGATCATTAAGTTTGACTAGGGTTACGTTAGTAGGTATGTTAAGAATAGAAAGGTCGCAAGTGCAAGGCATTGAGAGGTTTTGTCTCTGGTTTACCATCAAGGGATCCTAAATGATAGGCTCTGAACCCATACTTATGCGTGATAATATATGGTCCAATCGAGTCACAAGAAAAAACTTTCCATGTTGGCTCCTTTCTAGAGTAGTGACATTCGATTTTCTTTTAAGACAAGGTCACCTATGTTAAAGTCACGTTCCTTGAGGTGTTTGTTGTAAGAACATTTTGATACGCTCTTGATAAACATGATGATGTTGAAAGTGATTAAGTGATGTTCGCCTAACAATTTGAGTTGGGCTAGATGTTCTTAACGATAGTCCTTGTCAGAGATGAAGTCACGAGAGAGACACACAAAGATGGGATTTAGACTTCGAGAGGAAGAAAAACTTCAGATCCATATAGATGAGAGAGAAAGGAGTAGCACCCGTAGAGGTGCAAATGCTAGTCTGATAAGCCCAAAGGGAGAAGGGGATGTGAAGGTGCCAATTACATCTTGATTTGTCAATAGTTTTAGCAATAATATTATGAAGGGTTTTATTAGTGGATTCGACATGGTTGTTAGCTTGAGGATAATAAGGATAGGAGAAGCTAAGCTTAATGTTGAAAGAGTTACAAATATTCTTGAGGTCTTTGTTTTTGAAGGACTTTATGTTGTCCATGATGATTTTATGGGGAATACCGAAGCGAAGATGATGTGTTGATAGAAAAAATCAATGATCTTTTTAGTTGTGGTGGATGTGAGTGGAATAACTTCCACCCATTTGGTGAAGTACTTCGGTAGCGGTGATGATGTAATGATGACACTAAGAAGAGCATGGATTGATGAGAACCGATGAGGTCAAGACCCCATTGTGAGAAAGGCCAAAGGTCTCGGGCGGTATAAGGCCTAGTTGGGGATGCAAATAAGATTGGAATGTTGTTGGTACTTAGGTACACTTTTTAAAATATTCACAACACTCTTCATTAAGAGTGGGCCAATAATAGCCTAGGAGAAGAACATGTTTGGCAACAAAAATTCCATTGAAGTGTCCACCACAAATACCATTATGGACTTCTCGGATGGCGCGGGTAGATTCATGTGATTTAAGGAAACACATGACAAGATACCATCAAAGACACATTTATAAAGGATGTTCTTAAGGATAACATAATGGTTATCGTTTTGAAGAAAGAACTCCTACCATTTTGGATAGGTTAGAGGGAATTTTGGATATAGATAAGTAGTCAAAGATCTAGGTGTACTAGATATTAGATGGATTGGTGTCAATGTGATTGATGTGATGAATCTCATGGGTGTGGGATGGTTAATCGAGACGAATGACAACAATGGAAATTTTGGATTCTTAGGTTGCTCGTGGGATGAGAGATGTGAGAGAAGCCATAATATCTGCAAAGTGGTTGGATGAACAAGGGACATATTGGATGGTGTACTGATAAAAGACCTCAAGAAGAAAATCAATGACTTCCTTATATTTTATGAAGGAATTCATTTTTACATTGATAGGTTCCTTTTAATTGATTAATGATGAGTTGAAGTCACCATAGATGTTGACGATTTGAATGCCAAGCATGATAGCAATTTGGAGGCCCAAGATGAGGGCTTCATACTCAACCATGTTGTTAGTGCATTCAAAGTCAAGTTTATAAGCAATGGGGATAGGAGTATCCCAAGGAGGAATGATGATAACACCCACGCCTCCCCTTGCTGACACTTAGATCCGTAAAAGAAAAGTGTCATTTGAGGGAGAAAATTCATGATCTATGGTATGTATGGATTCATCTAGAAATTGTTCATGAGGAAGATGGTTGTCAGGTTAAGGGGCTTTTGAAGTTGATCATGGCTTGGTAATTGATAGATTTCTTTTGAGATGAACTCTAGGTCAAAATCGATCATGAGCATGAGCCATCGAGTGATGCAATAATTATGATAAGGTTTGGAGTGAATGGTTTTGAGAAGATTGTAATTAGCTATGATGACAAAGGTTTTATGATTGAGGAGGTAATGATGAAGTTTAGAAGTGACAAAGAAAATAGCACAACATAATTTTTTAGCTTTAGTGTAGAGGGTTTCATAATCAAGCATAGTGTGCCTAATATAATAGATGACTTGCTCTCTACCTTGATCATCGCGGTGGGCCAACTTGACACTTAGAGCACACGATCAAAGGTAGAGATGTAGAGGTAGAAAGGCTCCCCCTCGTGTGGAGGTGTGAGCATAGGTGGAGATAGAAGATATTGCTTGAGATCAGTCGAAGGCCTTCTAAAAATTGGATTCCCAATTGAATTGGGTGTCTTTGTGAAGGAGATGATGGAAAGGTTGGCAATGGTCAGAAAACTGCGAGGTGAAGCGGAAGATAGATTGAAGTCTACCCTGAAGGCTATGAAGCTAATTAATATTGAAAGGAGGAGGCATCTTGAGGTTGGATTTGATTTTAGCGGGGTCAACTTCAATGCCCATGATAGAAATGATGAAGTTAAGGATTTTACAGTTAGAACTCTAACACACAATTGGTGGGATTGATATGAAGCAAATTGAATAAGATAAGAGAATAGTATTTCAAGGATGGAAATATAGTCTTGTCATTGTTTAGATTTTCCCAATAGATAATTGATGTAATTTTCATATGGTTATATCGATAAGGTCATGACACGGCGATAGGTGGCCCCTACATTTTCAAGTGAAGGGCATGACACGATAATAGAAGTTTCCCCAAGGGGTGATGAAATAAGTCTTATGTTGATCTTTTGGTGTAGTGAGAATTTGATTATAACTAGAAAAACCATCCATAAGAGAGAGCATCTCATGGCTGGGTGTCAATTCAACTAGCTGATTGGTGTTGGAAAAGGAAAAGTCATCCTTAGGGCATGCGAAGATTTAAATCTCGAAAAATAGTATAGATGTAGAGATTTTCGAGAGGCTTTAAAAATGGGTACAATTTTGGAAACACATTGTGGATAGTTGATGGGTTGGATGAAGTTAGTGGAAAGAAGGCATTATAACTCCTCTTTGAAAAGGATGATAATATGAGGAGGATGCGTACGAAAGCTTGTTTGATCGATTAACATCGATAATGATGAAAATGTTATGGATGATGATGGATGGATTGAGGCCCGACATGTTAGAGTACAACCATGTGAAGGCCTGGCTATGTTTTGAGAGAAAGGTGGTATGTGCTTCTAGATCTTGTGGGTTAAGAGATTGGCCAATTTTAAGGATATGAGGCTCTTGTGGAGTCCTAATGTTGATGTCGATAATGTATTCATTGAGGAGAGTGGATGTGTCAGGAGTTAAGGCCTTATGAAGATGAAAATCTTCTGCCCCCATGTATGAAAGGATAGAGTTGTCATCGGTGCATTGGAGAACATCGATGATAGGGAATCCTCCTCTACCATGTCAGGGAAAATGAGAGGAAGGGACCTAGTTTCACCCCTAGTCTGGTAAGTGACCGGTCCTAGGGTGATGGTGGAGACTAGAAAAAAGTTAAGAGGAAGGAAACATTGTCATCCATATCCATGGTGTCATTCGATGGAGAAGGAGTAGATAATGAATCGATGTGCATGGGAGATGCAGAAGAAGGCCATGTGGGGTGTCAATGGGTTGTTCCTTGAAACCCAATCCAAATTTTTCACGAGGTTCACAGAATTGGTTAATGATGAGATCGTGCATATATCCTGTTCATAACGTCCTAAACCGAATCCATTCCACATGCGTAGCGATGTGGGGTATGTATAGTGAATGATTTGTTACGAGAGGAAATAAAAGCCATTGGTGTAAGGTTGATTATCGATATGGTATGAAGGGAGATCGATGTTGTCATAGATGAGGTTGGTTTTGAGATGAGGGGTCCAAAGGAAATAATATCCTTGACATTGGATTGATACATGAGTGCTTTATCGGGTATACCAAGTTGATTGAGGGAAGGAAGAGAATTAAGAGTGAGGATTTGATACTCCACCAGAGATAGGAGCTACATCACATTATTAAGGGAATCCTCATTAGGTATCTTAGATGCAGGCACTAAAGAATTGGTGGATGCTTCGGAGGATGAATCTTATTTTGGGATGAGCACGTCATTGGGTTGATAAGTCATGTGACATGCTTTGAAATGAGAATGGTTGATAGGAGAGTATGGATCTTCCCCTCAAGTTTGTATTTGATACAATGATGAAGGGTGGAGGGGACATAACATATGGCACGAATCCATGGGTGCCTAAGCAAGACATTGTATTAAAACTCCCCTTCAACAATATAAAAGAATTCATGGAGGATCTTGTCACCAACATGGATGGGGAGGATAATTGTGCCCAAAGTAGGGGTCTACTGATGTCATTGAAAGCACGTAGAACCACATGTGATTGAGAAAGGATAGATTTGGGAAGTTTGAGTTTATCAAAGGAGCGAGATGAGATGATGTTAATGTTAGTGCCATTATCTATCATAGAGTAGTGGATGAATGTAACATTGATGCAAACAATGATAAAGAGGGGAAGATCTTGATCTTTAGGTAAGATGTCTGGAATTTTTGAATCATTAAAGGAAATGGTGGCGGAAGCGGCAAGAGCCCCAATAAGGGCTATAAAGGGGTGTGATTCTTTAGATTATAAGGGGATACATTACAAGACCTCGGCGAGGATTGTCGGTGATTAGGGAGAGCTTTGGATAAGCTCATAAATAGACATCTTAATGGGAGCTTGGTGAAGCTTCCTTATGACACTTTGTTTGATGGTGACCGGTTTTAGGTTGGTAGTGCGGCTAAGATAAACACCTTTGCCTTAGACGAAGAAGGGGATGAAGTGGGATCACAAGAGGGAGAAACAATGACATATTTTGATTTAGATTGTGTATATGGTTGAGACTCGTGGGGACAAGAATGAGTGGTGATATAGACGACATCAATGTAAGGAAGAGGACCATCCTTAGAGGAGGTGAAGGTGGGAGGAGGGATAACGAAGAAGGATGTGGATGAGGAAGAGGCACGGATGTTATAGACTTGGTTGGAAGATAAGGCTTAGATTTGGATTAGCTAGTAGAGGAAGGGGGTGATATTCTTCAATGAGAAGAGAATATTCTTTGATAAAGTTGTTTTTGAGGGTACATAAGGATTTGTAGTGCTCGGTGTCGTGCCCAAGTACGATGGTAGATACATACGTCTGATGCGATGGAGAGTGATATGCATAGATTTTTAAAGAGGGGGTATGTCAATGGGAAGGTTGGTAGATATGAGGAGAAGCTAATCATAAAGAGCAACAAGGTTAGTGTCAAAGAGTTCTTGGAACTCGAGAATCAGGAGATAAAGAGGAGGCCCAAAGGTCTCGAGGAAGCGGCAGAGATGAATGTGTAGTTGGCATGGAAGGGACTGAATGGTGGCATAGGAAAGGATTGGTTTCAACATGGGAATTAGTCTGAATGTAAAAGGGATCACTTTGGAAGGAGGCTAGTGATAAGGGGTTGGGAAATCAAAGAGGATGTGACTAGAGGAACAAAAGAACCAATAACAAGCGCGAATGTTTGTTGGATAATGTTTTTGGAGGTGGGGATGTTAGATAAGGTAGTTTGTTCCATTTTTCTGAGTTGAGGTCTGGTAAAGATGGGCATGAAACAAACTAGAACCTATGTAGATGTTGCTAAAACAAACAAGACAAGCAACAATGTTTTAATTATCTTGTTTATTTAGAAGATGTGAAAAATAAAAAGAAAAAGGCTTAGAGGGAACCTAGGAAATGGCTGATCTAAGGCTGGTTTTGGGATGTTTTAGATGGAGTCCTTAATATACCTGAAGTTACATGAGGTAATATTCTGTGATGACTACTGGTATAAGGCTTGATATAGGGGCCTACCCCTACATGCCACGCACCATAGTGATAAGGATGTCGAGTGCTTAGCCAATATACCGTAGCTAAATTTTTATAATTCAACCAGAACACCATAATGAATTTCCTATTAGGTGATGAAATCCCAATAGTTCTACTTGGTAGATGATGTGTTAGATGTGTAAGTTTTATGCGTGAGTTTGGATGTGTGTGGAAGAAAAAGTAGATGCAACACATTAACCTCATACTTAATCTAGATGAGAAGGAAGGAATGGAGTTCTTTTTAGATTGATTTTTTTTTTTTGAAGTTTGATGAAAGCACACAAAAGAAGACGTAGAAAGGAGAAAATATAAAACAAAAATAGGAATACATGAGTAATAATATTTCATGTATATAGGTATTCTTATTTCTGTTTTTATTTTTATTTTAATTTAAAGCAAGCACATTCTCGATCTAGGAAAAAAGCCACCACACACATGAGCAAGTAAAGCTCCCACTGTGAGGTTAGTGGAAAGAAAGAAATGAAATATGAAAAAAATGGAAATGAAACAAAAGAAAATAAGGGAATCACCAAGGAGAAAGGGTGGTCCCATCGGGCATGCCAACATTCTATGAGAATTCCCCACCCCTATTATAAGTTAATGCAAAAGGGGTACCAAAAAACCAAGGAACTCAAAACTATGGGAGGGTTCAAGGCTACCTCTGATGTAGATGATGAAGGTATGGGTGCAAAAGAAACTCTCTATTTCAAGTTTGATGACACAATGCAACAAAGAGAAGATGACAGAAAAATATTAGTAAAATAAGATGGTGGGTTACTTGTGAAGTCACTCCCAAGAAAGCGACAACTTCCTAGGATGGATGTCGGCCTGCATTAAGATAACACGATGTGAAAGCGATGATAGATGAAGGATGCATATAATAATATTGTTCGGGATCCGAGAAAAAGCTCTCCAAGTATGTGTTATCATCCCGCATGCCCCTTAGCTTGAGCCCCATGCTTTGTTTTTCTCTTTTCCCCTCTTTTCTTTGCCTTTTTCTCTTCAGTTACGAAACCGCCGCCTTGCACAGGTGGCGGTCACCGCCACCCTGGACAAGGCGGCGGTCCTGTAACCACCACCCTGCTCAGGGTGGCGGTCCTTCACGCATTTTCTAGAATGCTCTTTTAACGTGACTCACGTAAATTTCAATGTTTACCAGCTTTTTTTCACCACCTTGGGCTTGCATTAATGATTATGGTTCCCTGGAATAGTGTTTTGCCATTGTTTATAGTTTAAGAGATCAATTTGGTTTTTACCTTGGGTAAATGCAAATGCTATAAATAGTTGGCTTGTGCTCAAGCAAATGGCCCCTCAAATTTGCCTCTGAATTTCTCATTGCAATAGATTAGTCTTTCATTTTGCTTAGAATTCTTAGCTTCATTCATTGCATGCTTAGTTAGTGTTGTCTTGTTGTTAGGAAGCCACATATCCATCTTGTGCAATTGTTGTTATCACTTCATCCAAATCAATTGGAATAGGATAGTTTGTTTTCAATAGGAAGCCATTAAAGTTGTAGGTTTTGTTCTTCAAACAGGATAGTTTCAGGTTCTGGACATTTTATGTTGCATGACTCACAATAAATCCCGCTAGGAATTACATAAGCCAAGCTCTATACTCTTGCACTATCTCTCTCCTACTCACATTGTATTCAGTCTGTATCCTAAGCTACCTTTGTCCCAATATCTACTTCTGTTGATGCTAGCATTACACGCTTTTCTGGATCCACGTGAGCACGAAGGAGCGAGGAGATCACACTGAGGGGAAAAATCACACACACCATCGGATTCGCCACTATTCTGTAGAATCCAGGTTCTAGCTTTCAAAGTTCTAATTAGGAGCATATCAAATAGAGTAGCCAATCACTTTATTTTAGTCAATTTTACTTTCGATATTGCCAGGGAAGTTGTGGGGATTGATAGTTTCTGAGAGACTATGATTCATTCCTCACTTCTGAGGTAGGATCGAGAGTCTTTCAAATAGATTAGATCAGTTATTTCATTGTTTAGAATAGATTTACAACTACATAGGCAAGTAGGTATATACTCGGTTGCTTTGTTTGTTTTAAATTTGTCATTAGATTAGTTTTCAATTTCTAGATATATTAAAATAGTTGCTCCTTCAATTTCATTCATATAAATTCATCAGAAAAATACAAAAATATAGAAGTTATATATGTTATAGATATATTTCACATAGTTAATTTTACTTTGCTTGCATTTAGTTTACATTGTTGCTTTTGTATGACAATCACGGGCCCTAGAGAGCCCAGGGAATACGTATTCGAGCCAATCGTGCCCCAACCCAATCTCATCACAGCAATAACTGATATAGATCAGAATCTTAGGATCCAAATCTTCCGAACAACGACAAAACTTACAACAGATCAGCCTCCAGTTAAGCGGGTTAAACATAGAAGACGACCAAGCGCACACATTTTGGTCAAATCAACCAAACTATAGATTACCCTAGATACATATCCACATGACTGTGGAAGGGTTTGAAAGAGAGAAAACATTCGGTTGTGATCCTTTGGCCCACACCAAGACGTAGGAGACACTCTCACAGATATAGATACCAGCTTAAGAATTCAAGTTGCACGAATGCCTGTGAGATACTCTGAAAAGATCACACAACTGTTAATTTTGAATATAGAGGCTGAGAAAGCATATGACTATTGGATACTAGGGATTAGGGACTAAATCCGCACATGACCATAGCAGGACCACAACAAACACGAATCTATGGTTGTGACCCACAAATCTCACAGCCCAATGAGTCCATAGGTGAATCAGACATAGATGTTGGCCTACGTACATTAGTATTCAGATCTACTCCACTTCCACCTATCATCATCAAATAGTTATCCTTGTTAGACATAGCAGCTAACAAAGCTAAGGAGTTACGACTAGGCCGAGAGAATCACCCATAGAGTCATTATATTTACCATCCACCTATGACCTTATCTGGGAGACATACACGAAACTATCCCAGTCATTTTCCACATATTCCACAACCCATAGACCGAATCATGCCAGAGCTCGATATTGATTGGAGCCTTCGAGAAGTCATCCTTGTTGATCGATCTATCACACCAGTTTAGGTTAGGAGGGCCTTCTTTGCCTTAGATTCACAATTTCCACTAGTGCGCGTCGAAGACATCAGATTGCCTAACTAGTTTGTCTGCATCCCATGCATATTCAATCCCCACTGGCTCTCGGCATGACCTCGGGAGGTCGGGTGCGAGGAAAAGTTACTTGTAGATTCCCACGCTCACTTGTCACTTTTCCATCATACAAAATTGGTGAACCCGACGTGAAACAAAACAATTCTTCTTTATTTTTTTTTCACCTTCGCTCCTTCCCATTATTCTACGGGTATTCATATACCCCCCGAATATGTCGGGATTCGATGCATATGGTAGGCCTCTCTTAGGTCTTGAGGCATACTACGCTCAACTGAATAGACAATCATCGCCCTCGCTCTCAGTATGGGGTGACAACTACTCAACTAACCAATTGTCAACACAAACTCCAAGGGTCAGATATAGCTCATCTTTCCAAATAGAGGAGTTGGATCAGCTCGCTCAAACACAACAAACAGAGCCTTCAGGCTTGAATAATATGATGTTCACAGGAGAATCTGGTTCGTCTCCTCAGATACTACTTAGACCACAAATTAGCAGAAAATCAGACCCATACCTAGGTTTAGATGATGAACATTCAGTACGTTATGTCAGGAATGAACAACGCTCTCGGAGTATGTACCCACCTATAGGGAATTTACAAACACAACCCGAGGTCTCTTTTCAAGGAAATACCTTCATGCCACTGCATATAGGAAATGCCCTCGGGAAACTTGGTAGGGCAGCGATCAATTCATAGCAGGATATCACATGCCTATACAACACCATGATATACAACAAACGCCACTAAGGAAAAATACCGTGACTTCACCAAATGAAGTCATTTCAACGTTAGTAGAAAAAGTGAGGGGGTTAGAACTTGCTCAGGAAAATCACCATTCTCAACTCATGCAGGTAGGAAATTCTAATCCTAGCCAAATAGACCTCCTCACAGGAATAGGCACGTTAGGCATGACCCCTCAGTATTCACAACAAACCCCAGCAAGAACCACCATTTCTAACACCATTCTGACACCTCCCGGTCTAGTACAAAATAATCCATTCTTGGACAATACCCCTTCATACTTAAACATGTACTCCAAATCACCACAAGGGGATATGTTCTCCTCTCCCGGCATGGTTCCTCAAACACAGGGGTTTCCTTATGCCCCCACCAACGCGTACGCTATGCCATATCAACAACCCATTCCACCTCCACTCCCTCAGCAGGCACCATCAATGGTCGAAACCTATGCGATAGGGACATATTCAGAATACTTGAAAGAGCCCTTAGATTTCACCATACGAAGCATCATGCTTCCAAGACCTCTTCCCGATTTACCCAAATACAAAGGTGAGGGAGATCTGAATGCACATATCAAGGCTTACGCCACAACCATCCGAGAACTACTCCCTTGGGATGGGGTTGTTGCTAAAATATTTCCCAAAACCTTGGAAGGTATCGCTCTCGATTGGTATTATAGAATACCTGAGGCTTCCATCCATTCATTCAAGCAACTCGTTTCAGAGTTCATCAAGGCATTTGACATGAACAAACTATTAAGAACAGGAATCAGGGAATTCTTGCACATCAAGCGGAAACACATGATGATCCATTGCTCATTTCATCCAAAGGTGGCGTACAGTTCTTTATTCTTCAGCCAGTGCTCCAAATATGGACCAAATGGAACTATGTGATTTATTCCTTCATTCTCTCAGCAGAGAAGTGAAGGAAGAAGTCCAAAAGTTCCCACTAAGGACTTACGATGAAGTACTTGAAAGCACTCTCTGAATAGATCAAGCGGCAATAGATAGCGGTCGTAAGACGTATGGAACAAACGGGAGGTTAATCACCACCAACCAGAATACTACGTCTTATTCCACTACCACAAGCGTCAATCAAGGACCTAAAATCCTTAATAGAAATCACGGAGTGACAACAGATGGAGTAACTGATCAGGCCAAAAGGGTAAATGTTGTGAATACTCCACCACTAATAAACAACCAACGAAACAACAATTTTACCCCAACAATCAATACAGTGGATTTTAACCATCCACAACAACAACAACAACAATGGAAAACCCTACACAGGGTCCAAGCCAAAACTCAACTGGATATCAAAACCAAAGCCAAAACCGAAACAACAAATGTAAAACTTTAATCCTAATAGGCAACGGTTTGATCAGAGTTTTAGGCCACAATATACACCAAGCCAACAAACTAGGAATTACAATCCTAACTCGTATTGTGGTTTTCACAAAATCTGAGGCCATGACACTAGAACATGCCGTGACTACAATAAATTCATGCAACGTTTGCCAGAGGAACAAAGACAACTTTTTATAGATATGTTCTTGGCAGATCCTACGTCACCAGACACCAAATACTTTTACAGGGGCAGTTTCCCTCAAAATGCACCCCTCAAGATCTTCAATGATCCACTCCCAAATCACAACAATAACAAGTTAAATCCAAATGGGACAAACAAGGGTGTAATTACAGGAAACAATGATCATGAAGCCTCAACTTCACTAAATCCATTAGTTGCGCCACAATTAGGAAGTCAGCCATGACCTAAGATAGTCGGTTTAGTGGAGTTAGATGCCGAACTACCCGTAGAAGCTGTAACAAGGACACGAGAGTATTCCTCTCAGCTAAGTCCAAGCTACCCGCTAGAAATAGACAATATCCAACAAGTATTAATAAAACCCATGGGTGCTTATGATTTAATTAATGATCTAACGAAAACCTTCTCACACATCTCCTTTTTGGATTTATTGAAGAACTCCCCTACTCACAGGGCTGCTCTTTTAGAAGCATTGGGTTTAGGTCATCTAATTAACATCACTCCACCTCCCAAAACACAGGTAAACCATATAGACTTTGATATCCACCCTCCGGGGCAGCCGGATAGGGACACCGAATTCATATTCGAAATAAACAAAATGCCAACAGACGCTGAGATTGCACGCCGAGGTGATCCAACCTTACACTTGCAAGTGTGGGTTTATAACAATTATGTGAAATGCACGATGATGGTTGATGATGGGGCAGCAGTTAACATAGTCCCTTTTTCTTTCCTTCAAAAGCTAGGGTATGGAGAAACGAATTGTTCCACGATGAAATACACTAAGAGGCTATGATAGCCTTAAAGCCACCTCGATTGGAACTATAATACTACCGGTCACCTTAGGACCCAAAACAATCCTGACTGAATTTTATATTATAGATCGGAAACTAACTATAATATGATCCTCGGCCAACCATGGATACACCGTATGAAGGCAATCCCTTCTATGCTATTTCAAGAAGTAAGGTTTTTACACTTAGGAAAGATATTCATAGCCAAAGGTGATCCAAAACCATTCGATATACACTTGGCTGACTTAAAGAGAAGACCAGGCGTTCACTCGGAGTTTGAACTCCCAACAAACCAACTTAATAAACCTACCGGCCCGAAAACCGGAAGAAAAGTTGGTACCTATGACAGATCTTGAAACCATGAGCCTAGCCAAGACAATCCCAGCCCTCAAAGATGAGGCTAAGATTGTAGAAATAGTATCATTAGGAACTACTGCAAAAATTGTTGAATTACTAGAAAAGATCTACCAATGTTCCTACCATTTGATTATGTAGGCATGGGATACACCCTAGGTGTTGGTTCTCTTCCAGCAGTAGATCTCTGCATGGTAGAGGTAGAAGATGTTAACACAACAAATATCCCAACGCCCATATTCCCAGCTAAGTATTGGACTCTCCATTTCGATGGAGCTAGATGTAGTTACGGAGCTGGGGCAGGAGTAATCCTTACTTCTCCCGAGGGAAAAGTCCTACCATTTTCCTTTAAACTAAAATTTGAATGCACAAACAATGGCTTGAGTACGAAGCCCTCCTCCTTGGCCTCATCTTAGCTAAGAGAATCGGTGTTGATAACATCAGAGTGTTAGGAGACTCGCAATTGGTAGCAAACCAAGTTTCTGAGATGTATGAAACCAGAGCCGAGCACTTACAACTCTACAAAATAGCTTGTACTAAATTTAAGCAAGGAGTTTGACTTCATATCAATTGAAGCAATCCCGCGAGAACAAAATCTTCTCACCGATTCAATAGCAACCTCAGCATCACGCTTTACTCCAAATAGTAAGTTAGAGGACACCCGTTTCATGGTATCCCTTCATACTGAACCACTGATAAAAACAATGTCAAATCCTCTTTTAAATGGAAATGAAAACAAATCTACTATCCTAGACCACATCGATAGTGATACAACCACTCTTGATTTCTTAAATGCCTATGCGGCGTTACATCTCACCCATCACGTGGTAGATTTATCCCTAATCCCGCATTCATCCTCCTACTTCGGAAATCCCATGACAGAGCTTCCCCCACAAAAGGAACTTAGCATATACACAGTCGAAAGTAGAGATGATCTGGAATTACCTCCAGCCCCGCTTTGAGTTTGAAGAAGGTAACACTTCTCTAATCGAAGAAACAATTGATATTAATATCGGAATGGAAGATGAACCAAAGATATTGAAGTTAGGATCCTCGTTAACTCCATCGGAAGTAGAAATACACACTCAAATCCTCAAAGAACATCGAAGGCTTTTGCATTTAATTATAAGGAAATGACATGGGTTGCACCACACATTGTGGTACATAACCTCGTCACTAAATCAGATGCAAAGCCGATTAAACAAAAATCAAGACCAATGAAACCTAAGGTAGCTCTCATGGTAAAAGAGGAGGTAACAAAACTCCTCCAAGTAGGATTCATCAAGCCAGTCGATTACTCTCAGTGGATATCTAATATCGTTCCCAGTTCTCAAAAAGAATGGGAAGATACGCATCTGTATAGACTTCCGAGACATTAACAAGGCATGTCCTAAAGATGACTTCCCATTACCATCTATAGATGTCATTGTTGATGCAACAACTGGGTTTGAGCTTTTGTCTCTCATGGATGGATTCTCGGGATACAATCAAATCAGAATATCCAAACAAGATCAAGCTAAAACCATGTTTATAACTCCTTGGGGAACCTATTGCTATGTTGTTATGCCATTCGGTCTCAAGAACGCTGGCGCTACGTACCAGCGGGCTATGATGTATATATTTCATGATCTTATTCATAAAATTGTGGAATCCTACGTAGATGACTTGTTGGCCAAGGCCAAGAAGCGTTGTGACCATCCGGAAGTGCTTCGCGTCATTCTTTCACGTCTGATAGAATACGAGTCACGCTAAATCCAAAAAAATGTGTCTTTGGTGTAACAGGAGGGAAGCTCCTAGGTTACATTATATCATCACGCAGGATCGATGTTGACCCAACCAAAATTAAGGTTGTTCTCGAAATGGTCCCACCTTCGGATGAATCTGGAATCAGGTCATTTCTCGGAAAACTTGGTGCAATCCGGAGATTCATCCCGGACTTAAGTTTCGCCATTCATCCAATCAACAATCTACTCAAGAAAGATTATAGCATTGATTGGACCGAAGACTGCAATGAAGCTTTCAATGCAGTTAAGCATTTCTTGTTATCACCACCTACGCTAATGCCACCTAAGCCGGATCGCCCATTAATTTTATATTCGCGAGCCACCAATGTCTCACTAGCTTGTATTTGGCTCAAGAAGATGATGACAAGAGAGAACGTGTGATCTATTTCATTAGCCGACATTGCTCGACTATGAAACACATTATACATAGGCAGAATGAGAATGCCTTGCCATAGTCTTTGCAACCAAATGCTTAAGACATTACATGCTAAATCAAGAAACAAAGGTCATTGTAAAGACAGAGCATTTACGAACTTTCCTCACGCAAGGGTCCTTGTCTAAAAAGGTTGGATGCTTTATAACCTTAATGGGTGAATTTGAATTAACATTCGTAAATCAGAAGTCAGTTAAAGGACAAATCATCATGATTGGTTAGCTGATAATCCATTAGATGGAGGCGATCTAGTAGATCTGGACTTTCCCGATGAGTGCATATACTACATCGAAACCCGACCTTCTATCTCTGAGTGTCCTTGGTACACTGATATTATTAATTATATCATGGACCATACATATCCAGAAGGTGCTACACCACAATGAAAAAAGGCGTTTACGCATTATCGTAGCTAAATACGTCATCATAGAGCAAGTGCTCTATCGAAAAGCATTCGATGGAATGCTTCTAAGATGTGTCGACACAGAAGAATCCAAGAAGATTCTCCATGAATCTCACAGTGGAATGTGTGGAGGCCACTTCGGTGGCCATGCCACCACTCGTAAAATACATCGAATGGGCTATTTCTGGCCTACTTTAGAACACGATGCAGTAGAGTTTGTACGAAGGTGTCATAAGTGCCAAGAATTCTCCCATGAGATCCACATGCCGGCACAAGCTCTATAACCAATCGCTACTCCATGGCCCTTTTCTACGTGGGGCCTCGATTTGATAGGGAAGTTCTCTCCCTCATCTACAGATGGCCATAATTTCATAATCACGGCCACCGAATATTTTACCAAGTGGGTAGAGGCCATGCCTCTTACTACTATACCGGGTTCTGTGATCGCCAAGTTCATTTTGAACCAAATCATTTAGCAGTACGGTATCCATGCAAATCATTATCTCGGATAATGGGACTTCTTTTAAGAATGATGAAGTTCATGAATTGTGCAATAAATTCAAAATAAGCCATCATACGGCCTCCTTGTATTACCCTCAAGCCAATGGACAAGCTGAAGCAACAAATAAAACATTAAAAGCCATTCTCCTTAAAACGGTGAAAGAAAACAAATGAGATTGGCATTTGAAGTTATATCCGGCCTTATGGGCCCACCGAACCTCAATAAGAACACCAACAGGAGCCACTCCTTTTTCACTGGTATTCGGGGAAAGCAGTTCTCCCACTTGAGGTTGAAATACCCAGTCTCCGTATCTCATTACAAGGGATTCTAGATGAAGATGCTTACAGAGAAGCACGTCTCTCCCAACTAGAAAGCCTAGATGAAGCTAGGTTAGATGCCAATAGTGGCACAGAGTCTATGCTGACCGGATGTGCGCGGCGATAACAAGAAGGTCTATGAATGAGACATATACGAGGGTGATCTTGTTCTAAGGCTAGACAGCCGGATCGACAAAAAGACCGGCGAAGGAAGGAAGTTCCGGCCCAAATGGTTGGGCCCATACCGAGTCATGAAGGACTACGGAAATGGTGCATATCTCTTATGCACACTGGAAGGTGAGGAATTTGGTGAAATGGTCAATTCCCTACACCTTAAACGATTCTACGCATGTAAGCAACTAGTACTACTTGTATAGTTATATCTACATTGCATCTTCATATAGTTAGGATCATTTTGTCCACTTGTTTTGTACAACTTTGTGATCGAGGAATTTATTCTTAAAAAAGCAATTCATTACAAACTTCTGATGGTATTGGCATAAATGCTCTAATCATACTTCTCCATTTCCATGATATCATCAAACTATTTCGGAATCATTTCATCAAACAAAGTTAGATATGACAAAGTCTTAACGGTAACCATACCAAGATCTGCATGCTTGTTCTCACTTTTGGTTTCTTCTTAGGATAGGTGTCTTGCCTATGGTCTATTCTAGAAGCTTCATCATGTCACATCTATCCCATATGAATATCTCTTTGGAAGTAAGAGCATGCTGACATTTTACTCAAACAAACAAGTCAAGTATAAATCAAACAGAAAATTTTAAATTTACACATTTCCTTGCCCCACCAACCTTTGGTGATGAGCTTGCGTCTCTTACTAGTGACGTAGGGTTGGGAAAGGATGGAAATGCCCTTACTCACCTATGCCTTGCCTAAGGTGATAAACCCACGCTTCTTACTAGTAGCATGGGGCAAGGTGTGGGGGTCCTCTTGACAAACAAACGTAAAAGGTCATAAACAAACAATTCAAATCTTGAAGTCTTGAGTCAAAAACAAATGAATCGGATGTCCAAAATTCCAAGAGAATTAAAAATCCTAAAACCCAGATTTTGTCTACCATGTGGCCATCTACGGATCTAAGTCTAGATAAACCACAAAGCAAGTTGCATCCCAAAACTATGAAGTCACTCGAGTGGAGTAGGCTTGTAGCATCCTAATTTGGTTCCACCAAAGCTTTGTCTATCTTTCATCACTATCATTTCAACACATTTCATAACTTGTGCCCTTTCCAGCTCTCGGTGATGAGCCCTCGCATCTTACTAGTTGCGTGGGGTTAGGAGTGGGGCAAGTCTATCTACTCATCATACCAGCTTGTCTTCACCACTTTGCCAAAACAAATATGAAGTATCCAAAATTGCTTACAGAAACTAAGATTCAAAATCACATTGTATCTACATTATCATATATCAGCATCATGAAATACGAAAAGAAAGTAAACATTTGTATCATTTGTTCTCCATTGCATACATTCTAAAAAGCATATAAGCATAACATCATAGTTCACATGAGGAAACGGAAATGCAAGCAAAGCCATAAATGCCAAAAGTCTGATCCAAAAAGAATATATATATATATATATATATATATATAAAGTCAAAATTCTGTCTGTACAATGCCATCATGTGCTAAGCATGGTCAAAACGCTCAAAGAGCCCGAGATATACAAAAATATCATACAAAAATCTAGGAGAGCCAAGTGGCTTCTCAATCCCTATGAGACCCCTCTGAAGGTGCACGCCCACGCCTAGGACTCTGGCTACACCGGCGCTCTGAGTGCACGGAGGGCTCAGGATCCCGAGGGGCAGCCGTAGTCTCGCCATGAGAATGACTCCTCATCAGGCACTCGGCTGTCCTATACCCCGCTAGCTCCGTACGGAGAGTCGATACCATCCTGGCCACATGCCAGATAGGGGCAAAGACGTCAGTATGTCTGCCAGCTGTTGAGGGCTCCCCTGCATCCACAGACAGCTCTGCACGGGTCCTCTCCATAGGGATCATCAGGGTATCGGTGCATACCCTACGAATCAGGTCTCGCCACTCATCGGCGGTCTCTGCAAACAAAGGAGAAAACAAATTAGAAATAAAACAAGAGATAAAACACAAGTGTAAACAAAAGGAGAGATAGCAACTAAGGCAATCCTAATTAAAAACAAACATTAAAAGGAAGGATGGTAACTTACTCGGATCACCAGGCCTCCAGGATGGATCTCTAGGGTCAGCACCTGCCACAGATGCCACCGCCGCTGACTGAGGTGCTCCCCAGTGGCTGGAGTGACGTAGCATCCCGCAATGGACTCATCCTCCCCACCATGGCCCTGGGAGAGTGGCTCCTCTGAAACCAGAGTCACCCTCTCTGCACTCTGCTCTGCCCTCTCTGCCTGCATGATATCCTGAGTGTCATGCCACTCAGGATCACTGTCCTCCTCTCCCCCTGACTCGCTTCCTCGGCCTCGGTCTCCTCCTCTGTCTCTCCCCCTGTGAACTCCTCGGACTGAGTCTATGTCGATGGGGTCATCACTGCTATGGGCAGGACCCACGGCAATCTGAAGTAAGGGTGCCTGAGGAGCACCGGCTCTCCCTCGGGCACGTACTACCCACCTAGCCGCAATAGGAATGCCAGGGGTAACAACTATCCAACCCCGGCCTCTAGGACCCCCTCTGGCCTCTCGAACTGACCTGTATACTGGCACTACCGGGGAAGCATACCCATGTAAGGTAGGCCAAACTGCTGAGGAACTCGGCCAAAGGGGTGTATCTCCACTCGCCCTACTCTGTCAATGAGCTGCCCTGTGGTGGAGCAGGAGATCAAAGTAAGAGCCTCCTCGCCCCATAAGCCTGCCATGGCCTGATATGGTGTGGCCTCCATGTCATCGGTGGTCAGAGAAGCAATGGGCGATGAGGTGCTCTGAGCACCGACATGTCTGTCCATCTGGCTGCCCTCACAGCTCTAGGATCTGTCACCTCTACACCTCTACCATAAGGGATGAAGTGCTCATAAACCCAACTCATAACTAGGGTCGGGTGGCTCAAGGACTGCCCCTATAAACGGAGACTACCCTATATAAGTCATGGTAGGTAGTCCCAAGTATATCTGCTCCCCAAGGGCGTAAATCCGGCCATGACCCTCGATCTGTGCAATGATGGGGGACCAACAGTATAATAGTGTATCTCCCCCTTGTCCCCGATCAATCTCGAGGCAAGGATCCCCATAATAGCCTGAAATCAAGGGGATGGGCAAGCTAGGAATAGACCAAACTCTGACCCCCTTCTTGAACCCGTGGAGATGACTGCATCTCCCATGTAAGAGGCCCACTTGTGCTATCTGGGCCCGTGAACCTGTTGTCTCAAGAGTAAGACGTCTCCCGATGATCGGGACCCCCAGGATATGGTAAACATCCTCCAGTGTGATGGTCCACTCACCTCGGACCCCTGGTAATCGGAAGGTGTTCCGATCAGCATCCCAGTAGGAAAATAAGTCACAGAGTATGTGACTGGATGGTGCAACATGTGGAACCCGCGATATACGTAGTATACCAGCCCTCTGAAGAGTATCCTGCTCATCCTGTGAAAGGGCATCTAATACTGTCGGGAGCCAGTCACACTCTCTCTCTCTCGGCTCCATCAAATGTACTCCTCCCTCTCCTGCATACACCCAAAAACACACAAAATAGAGCAAGTTAGCATCCGAATGACATTAGAAAAATCATGAAAACACATAGAAATGCTAAAAATGCAAAAACAATCTCAAACAAGTGTTCTTTTGACATTCATGAAGAACCGCCGCCCTGAGCAGGGGCGGTTTCGCAACCGCCGCCTTAAAGGTGGTGGTCTTGTAACTGCCACCTGAACAAGGCGGCGGTCATGTAACCGCCACCCTGGGCAGGGCGGCGGTCGTGTCCCAAAACCCACGCGGGTTTTATATCCTAAAAAGGCCTAAAAACACCAAAAAGGACCATTTTAACTAAAAACAAAGCCTACCCAGTAGGCGCCCCCCCTAGATGGACCTTTTGAACCTAACATTTTCAAAAATAACCCCCATGACAAAGATTTTAGCATTTTAAAAGTTTGGAGGTAAAAATGATAAATTGAGGAAAACTAACCTGTGATCTCGTGGGTCGATGATCTTCTCGCGGAGGCATGATCGCTATCTCGTCACGAACGTTTTGACTCTACTCTCATAAGAAACCGTCACCGTGGGTCCCAGAGCTCAGAATCAATCAAATCAACACGCGCAAATGAATAGGAAAATGGGCCCACTTTCATATATATAGCAGCCTGACTTGTTTTGAATGCCCTTTTCGCTAGGTTTGAGCGCCGACAGGAGGTAAGTTCTTACCCCCACACAAATGGTACGTCCTCATTTCCCATTATTTTAGCATTTATTTTCCGATCTATTTTGTCTATCTGCACTTGATTCCTCTTTTCATTTTGTAGGTGGTGGGAATTTTGGATGGCGTCATCTCGACACACGGACGTATCAGGTATAACTTCCAACTTCCCATTTCGGGACCGCCATACTCGGATCCACCATTTTACGCCTCTTCATGGCTAAAACGCTTCTCCGAGGGGGCAATATGTATGTACCCAAAATTGTAAGGTCTTACTACTTGCTTGAAAACAACGTGACACGTGCCCCAATGATGATACAGGTCTCCTCGCAAGGTGTTCGGGATCCGGAAAAATCTCTCCAAGTATGCGTTATCATCCCGCATGCCCCGCTTAGCCCCCACATGTGCTTTGTTTTCTCTTTTCCCCTCTTTTCTTTGCCTTTTGCTCTTCAGTTATGAAACCACCGCCCTTGCTAGGCGGCGGTCTCGTGACCGCCACCTGACAGGCGGCTGGTCCTATAACCACCACCCTGCTCAGGGCGGTGGTCCTTCACGCATTTTCCAGAATGCTCTTTTAACATGACTCACGTAAATTTCAATGTTTACCAGCTTTTTTTCACCACCTTGGGCTTGCATTAATGATTCTGGTTCCCTGGAATAGTGTTTTGCCATTGTTTATAGTTTAAGAGATCAATTTGGTTTTTACCTTGGGTAAATGCAAATGCTATAAATAGTTGGCTTGTGCTCAAGCAAAATGGCCCCTCAAATTTGCCTCTGAATTTCTCATTGCAATAGATTAGTCTTTCATTTTGCTTAGAATTCTTAGCTTCATTCATTGCATGCTTAGTTAGTGTTGTCTTGTTGTTAGGAAGCCACATATCCATCTTGTGCAATTGTTGTTATCACTTCATCCAAATCAATTGGAATAGGATAGTTTGTTTTCAATAGGAAGCCATTAAAGTTGCAGGTTTTGTTCTTCAAATAGGATAGTTTCAGGTTCTGGACATTTTATGTTGCATGACTCATAATAAATCCCGCTAGGAATTACATAAGCCAAGCTCTGTACTCTTGCGCTATCTCTCTCCTACTCGCATTGTATTCAGTCTGTATCCTAAGTTGCCTTTGTCCCAATATCTACTTCTGTTGATGCTAGCATTACACGCTTTTCTGGATCCACGTGAGCACGAAGGAGAGGAGATCACACTGAGGGGACAAAATCACACACACCATCGGATTCACCATTGTTATGCAGAATCCAGGTTCTAGCTTTCAAAGTTCTAATTAGGAGCATATCAAATAGAGTAGCCAATCACTTTATTTTAGTCAATTTTACTTTCGATATTGCCAGGGAAGTTGTGGGGATTGATAGTTTATGAGAGACTATGATTCATTCCTCACTTCTGAGGTAGGATCGAGAGTCTTTCAAATAGATTAGATCAATTATTTCATTGTTTAGAATAGATTTACAACTGCACAGGCAAGTAGCTATACTCGGTTGCTTTGTTTGTTTTAAATTTGTCATTAGATTAGTTTTCAATTTCTAGATATATTAAAATAGTTGCTCCTTCAATTTCATTCATATAAATTCATCAGAAAAATACAAAAATATAGAAGTTATATATGTTATAGATATATTTCACATAGTTAATTTTACTTTGCTGCATTTAGTTTACATTGTTGCTTTTGTATGACAATCACGGGCCTAGAGAGCCCAGGGAATATGTATTCGAGCCAATCATGCCCCAACCCAATCTCGTCACAACAATAACTGATATAGATCAGAATCTTAGGATCCAAATCTTCCAAACAATGGACAAACTTACAACAGATCAGCCTCCAGTTAAGCGGGTTAAACATAGAAGATGACCAAGCACACACGTTTTGGTCAAATCAACCAAACTATAGATTACCCTAGATACATATCCGCATGACTGTGGAAGGGTTTGAAAGAGAGAAACATTCGGTTGTGATCCTTTGGTCCCACAGCCAGACACAAGAGACACTCTCACAGATATAGATACCAGCTTAAGAATTCAGGTTGCACGAACGCCTGTGAGATACTCTAAAAGATCACACAACTGTTAATTCTAAATATAGAGGCTGAGAAAGCATATGACTATTGGATACTAGGGATTAGGGACTGAATCCACATGACCATAGCAGGACCACAACAAACACAAATCTATGGTTGTGACCCACAAATCCCACAGCCCAACGAGTCCATAGGTGAATCAGACATAGATGCTGGCCTACGTACATTAGTATTCAGATCTACTCCACTTCCACCTATCATCATCGAACAGTTATCCTTGTTAGACATAGCAGCTAACAAAGCTAAGGAGTTCTAGACTAGGCCAGAGAATCACCCATAGAGTCAATTATATTTACCATCCACCCTATGACCTTATCTAGAGACATACACGAAACTATCCCAGGTCATTTTCCACGTATTCCACAACCCATAGACCGAATCACGCCAGAGCTCGATATTGATTGGAGCCTTTGAGCAGTCATCCTTGTTGATCGATCTATCACACCAGTTCAGGTTAGGAGGGCCTTCTTTGCCTTAGATTCACAATTTCCACTAGTGCGCATCGAAGACATCAGATTGCCTAACTAGTTTGCGAGAAAAAGTTACTTGTAGATTCCCACGCTCACTTGTCACTTTTCCATTGTATAGTCAACAAAAATTGGGCTAGGTTGATGGAGATCGTGGTAGGGATGATTAGATTAGGTATAATAAAGAACTAGGTGGCTAAAAATGAGTGTTAGAAGTGGAAGAGAGGATTAGAAATTGAAGCGTAAGTTTTTGCAAACAGGGGAATACAATCAACATAGGGTTGGTCGATGGTGATCAAGATGGGTCGACAAAGGTGACCGGATCGGGATTTAAGATTCAAAAAGTTATATGGATGGGAAAAGGAACTGCGCAGAGGGTCGAGAGGTCATTTGGAAGGCTAAGAAGAGATCCTAGATAACCTACAAAATAAAGGCAACAAGGTGAAAAAATATTTTCAAGTAAACCTTACGAAAAAAACTTAAATGATAACATACAAAAGGGTGCCCAAGATTGATTCTAGTTGATGATAGTAGCTCTACGGATGAGGAAGAAGGCATCAAACACAAGAATACCAAATATCTAAGGTTTTCAGCTATTTAATAGGAGGGGTTGGTTAATTTATAGGGTCGACGACAACCGGATGAGTCTCCTATGACTGGAGTAGACTACTAATCAAGTTAGATTTGATTTTGAAAAATGTGGGATCAAAATGGCGGGAAAGGCCCGTGGCGGATAATTAAGGGCTTCCGAGTTGCGTGGGGAGAAATTAGGGGAGGTAGGTGAGAAACTAAGTGGATTAAATGGGGAAAATGAATATTATATAAATATTATTAATATAGGGTGATAATGGGATGGGATAATTAAAATAATAGGTGGGTAATTAGATGGGTTTAGGGGTGGATAAGGTGGTTAAATAATACCGGGTATAGAATGAGATGACAATAAGAGTTAAGAGGAAAAATGGGGGTATAAGCATTTTAGGGATATGATAAGAGGGACAAACGTGTGAGATGATATGAAAAGATGAGTGGTTGTGGGATGAGGGTGTTGGGGTTAGTAGGCCGATTATACGAGATAATATATCGATCTAAGCATACATGCAAATAAAAGTGGATATTCTACCGGAAGAATTATACAAAATAAGAGATATAAATCAACACTAGATTTAACATGGTTCACCCAATGCGGGCTATGTCCACCAAGAAACAAGCCAATCAATTATCCAAAGATTTGACAAGATATACAATGAAGATTTACAATCTTTCACACCCCTCGATGTGCAATACTTTCTTTCACTCAATATTTTGCTTCTTCTCCAAGAATTCTCTCCTCACAATTATTCTCACAATAATCATCAACTTTTACAAGTTATTCTTAATTCTTACTTCTAACCCTAGCTTTCATGCTTATATAGGCGTATAAAAACTTAGGGAACTTAGCCATGCAATTACAATCAATAAATCTGCTTTAATACTAAAAATAGATCTAATTCCTATGAGTTAATTAAAATATCCACACACAGTAACCGACACTTGGTTAGACCTAATTGATGTTGGTTCCTCCTTGCACGACCGATTTCGGTCATTGGTGATTGATTCCGGTACCTCCATAACCGATGTCGGTTATTGTGTTTTTGAACAAGTTTCATATTGCATGCTAATATGAAGTAATTGAGCTCCATAACTCAACAATCTCCCACTTGAAGATTAATTACTAAACCTTACTTGTACAACATCATTCTTGGATCCTTCCTTAGCTTTGTTTCTTCCTCTTCAATTCTCAAACTTGAAGACCAACATAAGTGGAGTGTAGCTCCAACTTCTCCTTTGCTAATGGCTTTGTTAGCATATCCGCATGGTTCTCACTAATATGAATCTTTTCTAGATTGAACTGCCCATCCTCCAATACCTGCATATGAAGTGATACCTCAATCCCGAATGTGTTTCATTCTCAAATGAAATGAGGATTTATTTGCCAAATTAATTGCACTATGACTATTACTTGAACAATTTGCAATCATCTTGCTCCTTTCCTAACTCTTTCACGAACCTACTCATCCATATCATCTCCTTGCTTAGCCTCTCGTCCTTGCTGCAACATACTCTTCCTCTCAGTAGTAGACAAAGCCACAACCTTTCTACAATATTAAAAATCTAGCTAATCGCCATACTACCTACTTTGAAAATATATCCAAAGTAGTACTCCTCCTACCATCCAAATCTCCACCATATCTCGAATCAACATAGCCACATAATGAAATATGCAAACCTCCATAGCATAACTACATGCTAGATTTTCCTCTCAAATACTTGGGTATCCATTGGACTGCTTTCCAATTCTCTTTACCTAGATTGGCCATATATCTACTCACAACTCCCACTTTGCTATGTAATGTCTGGTATGGTACAAAACCATAACATACATGAGACTCTTGATTCTTTGAAGCATATGATACTCATGTTATGTATTTTACCTCCTCATGTGATGAAGGAAATTGATCTTTTACTCAATTTGAAGTGTCCAACCATAGGTGTACTAACAAGTTTTGCATTCTACATCTTGAACCTTTCTAACACCCTATAGATATAATCCTCCTGAGACAAATACAATTTCTTGTTCTTCCTGTCTTTGTGTATTTGCATGCCAATGATTCTTTTTTTTTAACTCCTAAATCCTTCATAGAAAATGTGTGAGCTAACTTTCCCTTAAGCTCACCAATGTCCTGCATACTAGATCCTACAATAAGCATATCATCCACATATAGTAATAAAATAATATAGCTCCCATTTTCAAGCTTCTTGAAATAAACACAATGGTTAGATTCACATCTCAAGTAACCATGCTCATGTATAAAACTATCAAACCTCATGTACCATTGCCTTGGAGCTTTCTTGAGCCCATATAGGCTCTTTTTCAACCTACACACTAATTTCTCCTTATCCTTCACTTCATACCCAAGTGGCTACTACATATAAATATCTTCATCCAAATCACCATGAAGGAAATCATCTTCACATCTAGTTTCTCTAAATGCAAATCCTCTACTATAACTAAACTCAATACAATACAAATAGAAGTCATATTTACAACAGGAGAAAATATTTCACCAAATTCAAATCCCCTTTTCTATGTAAATCCCTTTACTACAAGCCTTGATTTGTACTTTTTCTATCCACCCTCTTCTTCCTTGATCATGTAAACCCACTTGTTATGCAATGTCCTCTTACCTGCTGACAACTTAATCAAATCCAAAGTTTGGTTCTGTTCCAAGGAGTTCATCTCCTCATCCATTTCATGCTCCTCCTGAGACGTGGGTATTATCCCCGCATTGCTTCTTCAAAACTCTCTGGTTCACCATTATTAGTTAATAATAAATAAAATAGAGGTGTAAATCTTTCTGGTTTAGTTTACTTACCCTTTATGACCTTCTCATAGGAGTTTGCGGGTGCCGAGGCTCATTCTCGAACCTCCTGACATTCGTATCCAAATCTGTCGCTGACCAGACACCGGTCACCTATAACCGATGCTTGGTTACGCTAACCAATGCTATTTGGATCTTTACGTAATTGATATCGGTTCTACTAACCGATGTCGGCAAGGTTAACCGACACCGGTTACTATATAACCTGTCAGGTATTACTTTTAAATCCAAGAGTTCATTTTCATTCACAAAATTCTCAACCAGGTTCATCCTTGGGTACCAAAATTTGATCCCTGTACATTCTCTTTTCATTCCATTCAATGTCATAACTCCGAATAATTTTAGAATTATTTAAATCCCAAAAATGGAATCTGAAATCACCAGATCCATAGCCAATGAAAGTGCATCTCTTGTATTTTGCATCCAACTTTTTCCTATTTTCCTTATTAATATGCATAAAATATTCGAGAACAAAAAATTTTAAGAAAAGAAAGATCTACCTCTTTTTCGGTCCACACTTCCTTTGGTATTTCTCCATCTAATGAACTTGAAGGTCCACGGTTAATTAAATAAACTACTATATCAACTCTTTCGCCCCCAAAAACTCTAAAGGCAATCCATAATGTATCCTCCTACTTCTAGCACATTCCATGATTGTTTTGTTCATTCTTTCTCGCAACACAATTCTCTTGTGGTGTTCTTGAACCATTCTTTCTCTACATATCCCATTCACTTTGAACAATAATCATTGAAATCCTTTCTACAATATTCACCACCATTGTTAGATCTAAGACACTTTAACTTTGAATTTGATTCATTTTTAACAAGGACTTTCCATATTTTAAAAGTCTCAAAAACATCAAATTTACGTTTAATACAATAAACCCATACCTTTCATGTAGCATCATCAATAAAAGTAACATAAGATTGGGATCCTCTATGAGAAGCTACCCGAGATGGTCCTCACACATCTGAGTATACAAGCTCTATTTTTTCTCCTTCTTAGTTGCCCTAACTTTGAGAAATCTCGCTCTCTTTTACTTTCCAAAGACACAATACTCACGAAAATCAAGATCTAAATCTTTAAAATCGATAACTTACCCTAAGCCTTTAATATCTACATTCCTTTTTGACTCATATGGCCTAACCGATTATGCCACATATGGATGCATCTCGAATCTGAAGTAGATAATGCAGAAAAGGAATCGATAACACATGTAGATAAATATACTGTTCCTACCTTCTTATCTCTTACCAAAACAAAAGCACCTTTGGTGACTTTCCAAGATTCTATTGTGAATGTAACCATGCAACCAGATTCACCTAGTTGCCATGCAAAATAAGATTTCTCTTGAGGATTGACACATGCCTCACATCTTTTAATACACATGTATTTCCATTCTACAATTTTAGATGAACTTCTCCTTTACCAGTAATACTGCAATGTTCATCATCACCCAAATAAACATGCCCAAAATTGCCCTAGGCATAATTTCTTAAATAACCCTTATAAAGTGTTGCATGGCAAGAATCTCCTGAATCTAAAACCCATGATTCAATTCTATTATCTAAAGAAAGAATAAGATCATCTTGCATTACCTCTATTGTAGCAAGATTTTCTTCTTTACCTTTATCTGGTTGTTGGTTCTCTTTATCCTTTGACCAACAATATTTCTTTGCATGTCCTTTATTTCCACATTTCCAACAAGTAATTCCCTTACCTCTGGATTTAGATCTACTATCCCTTGAATTTGATTTCCCATTACTCTTACTCTTGGATCTCTCCTTTTCCTACCCCTGCTTTCTACATTTAAAGCATTCCTAGATGATGATTCCTCTGTACTCTTCCTGCGAATTTATTCATTCAAGATTATACTAACCACATCATCAAACTTAAAAATATTATTAACAGATGTTGTATTACTAACATCCATTACCAAGTTATCCCAACTATTAGGAAAAGAACATAAGAATAAAAGTGCTTTCACTTCATCATCAAATGGTATATCAACCAATTTTAACTAATTTACAATAGATCTAAAATCATTCAAATGACTAGATGTAGATCCACCTTCATGCATCTTAGAACTAAATAGTTTCTTCATCAAATAAACTTTATTTGAAGCACTAGGTTTTTCATATAAATTAGCAAGATATTTCATTAACCCTATCATAGAAGTCGCTTATGTAATATTGGAAGCCACGATGTTGTCAGGCTCAATCTTATAGATCCCAAAGCCTTTCTATCAAGAATCTTCCATTCTTCATCAGTCATCTTCGTAGGTCTATACTTCTCATCTAACGGTAAATACAAATCTCTTTGATACAAATAATCCTCAATTTTCATCTTCCATAATTGATAATTTCGGCCATCAAACTTCTCTACCTTGTATTTGTTTTCTTCTGCCATTGTTGTAGCTCCCAAGAAAATCAAAAACCCTCTGTGAGTAAATCACAACACATAAAACCCTCAAACAAAGATCTGATACCAGTTTTTGGGGTTAACACACCGGTTGTACAGATAATATATCAAATCTAAGCATACATTCAAATAAAAGCGGATATTCTACCAGAAGAATTATACAAAACAAGAGCTATAAATCAACACCAGATTTAACGTGGTTCACCTAGTGTGGGATACATCCACCAGAAACAAGACAATCTATTGTCCAAAGCTTTGACAATATATACAATGAGGATTTACAATCTTCCACACCTCTAAGCTATACAATACTTTCTTTCACTCAAGATTTTGCTTCTTCTCCAAGAATTATCTCTCTCACAATTATTCTCACAATAATCATCAACTTTTTCAAGTTCTTCTTAATTCTTACTTCTAAACCCTAGCTTTCATGCTTATATAGGCATATACAAACTTAGGGAACTTAGCCGTGTAATTACAATCAATAGATCTACTTTAATACTAAAAATAAATCTAATTCTGTGAGTTAATTAAAACATCCACACACAGGTAACCGACATTGGTTAGCCCTATCTGATGCCGATTCCTCCTTGCCTAACCGATTTCGATCATTGGTATAAAACGAGTTTGGGCATCTAGGTATTTTTCAAATTGGATCATACGACTCTCTGGGAATATCCTGAAGCAATACAGGCATCTTCTGGCAATAAAAACACAAAGTGACCTGCTATTTTAAAAGTACAATTTTTTTTTAAAAATGGGGTAGTCTCAAATTTCGTAGTGAAATGGGGACACCACTTCCATAACCAATGTTGGCATGGTGACCATGGTCGGTTATAGGGTGACCATGGTCAATTAGGTGGGAATCGGCGTCGGTGACTTGTTTAAATGGAAAACCATAGATTTGAAGAAATTGAGAAGATGCAGTGAATGTGTCTTGTTTGCTGAGGTGTCCCTGGTTCTTGGAGGCACATGCATGTTGGTCAGATTGCAGATCCAGTTATAGAGGTATGGTTTTATCTTGGTATTGTAGTGCTTGTATATTTTGGTTGCACATGCATGTTTGGGATTGTAGATATGAGTAAGAGATAAAGGAGCAATTATGCATCCTTGGTGTAGTTAGATGCACGGGCTTCGTTAGAGAGGTAAAATATAATAGCACATAATGAAGACAGGGGCTTCCATCGAGAGAAAGTACTTCGGTTGAAGATGCGGGTGAGTGTCTTGGTGCTAGTAAGGTGATGTGTTTCATCTTGATGCAATTTATTTGCATGTATTGTTGTTGAGTTTTTGTACAAGATTTGGGTTCTTCTTAAAATGATTGGCTCAACACAACTATCGAATTTGGTCGAGTAGACACCTGGTTTGGAGTACTATGCCAATTTTGTGGCGTTTTGTTTGTTCCAAAGAGAGCATTGATGTTAGTCACAGAGCAATCGGTCTTGGTCGTGTGTGACCGAGGTTGGTCTCTGTGGTAGTGATTTTGTACTAGGTTTTTGTAGTAGAAGAGGGCACACATGGTTTTAGTGTCTAGTTTGGAGGATCGGGTTTCTTACTCGAGTGTACAGGTAGAAACAGAGTAGATCACTTCAATGTTTGAATAAGAAAGAGGAAAAAGTTGGTTTGGGATTCCAACGAGACTTGGGTCAAATTTAGGTATCTCTATTCCGTTCATGTTTTATTTCTTTTGTTTAAAGCAATTGGTATTATGTTTGGATTGTGTGCACAAGTAAGATATCACCATGGATATTTGGTTAGTTTGAATTTTTATTTTTGGGTTGTGTTGGAATCTTGAGGACAAGGGTATCTAGTCTAAGGATGAGATCCTCAATGAAAAGTCATGTTTAGACACAATTGCAGTAACGAGAGATGTTTAGTACATATGGATGAAAAGAAGGTGGTTCAACATACTTCACAAGAAGTCCAAACTTTTGTGATGTAGAGGTATTATTTGATAAGAAGGGAATCAATTTTATATTTTCTTTCGTATGTTTTATTTCTCACTGATATATATATATATATATATATATATATATATGGAGCTTTTGAGCTTGATCATTAGAGGCAGTGCATGGGAGTTTATATCGAGTGGGAGCAAGCCGGGTTATTGGCATTGCAGGTTGGACACATATGCACATGTGGAGTGAGAGGAGGATGTTATTATTCATAGTGGCATGATGCACAAGTTGTTTTGGAGGACAATCACGTTTTATAGGTATTTTGTTTTTAGTGTATGTTGACATCACTTCTAGTTTTATTTTGTGGTGCCTGGATATCCTTATGGGATGACAGTTGATGGTTGTTCAGTTGGGTTAAGAAGAGAAAATGTTTTGAGTTTGAAGGGTGGAAGAAGGAAAATCTATTTGTTACAATTGGCAGGTGATTGGTAGGATCTGCTATGGTTTGTCAGGTTATAAATGTGACAACAGTGTGTATTTACAGTTTATTGATGTTACATGTTATCTAGAATTTTCCCTCAAGGTGATTTCGATAACTTGCATAATTTCTTTAGAATTGGAGAGAAATAATGGTGAAAACAAGAAATCTAGATTTTGGGGCACCCCTTTTCTTTTCTCTAACTTCCTTATTCAAGAAAAATATAAGGAGTTAGTAAAAATTTGCTAAAATTTGAAAAAACAGAAAATGGACCTATTCCAATATATTGTGGGTCTAGGGGCTACAGGTGGAATGTATGCAAATGGAACTAGGGTTCCTTGTCCTCAACTTGGGTCCGAAATGCTAGGGAAATGATGATTTGCAGGTAAATCAGGTCCAAATGGCCTAGGTGGCACAAGTTTCATCAGGCCACAAGTTCCCCAAAAAGTTGATTTAGCTGATTTGCAAAGGAATTGAAGTGAATTCAATGGATTTCGGAAAAGGTGAATGTTCGGGGCCTAGGTAGTCCAAGTACTTTGCAGGACATGAGCTCTACGTGAACCCTTTTATCACTGCACAATGAGGAAAATCATTGAATTAGTGTTGTGCGAGAAAGAAAAAAGTTGCACACCCAAGGGAACCAAGCGAAATAGGTGTCGCGGGGACATGAGTTCCCCGCAGAGGAAAAATTGCGACACATAAAGGAGGCAGAGAGAATTGTGGGTGAATCGGGTCTCGGCGGCCCAAGTGACCCTCATACTCATGTGTCCTCTATTCTCTCGAAAACCCACAATACCTACATATCAAAGTGAAGGGGGTAAAAATCTAGTGTAATGCGGATTGTGAGAGCCCGCGTGGAACACCCACCCCCCGAACTTCAAATAGGCATAAATTTTGAAAACTAGGGTAAGAACATAAGGATTGAGGAAGAATGTTAATTCTCCTTGGTTGAATATGAAGAAGAAGAAAAATAAGAAAAAGGTTGCATGAAGACAAAGCTTCAATGGAGAGAAGTTGGACGAAGGAAATAACAGGTACATCTGAATGGTGAGAAGAGTGTTATGTCTTCTACTATATTTCCTTTGTATTGTCTTGTCTCAATGTAATGGCTTGCATAGTATGCAAAGCACATAGTCTTTCATCTTGTAGATCCACATGTTGTTGTGAGATCTTGTATTGTAGATCCATGAGATCATGTTATATTGTTGGTCCATTGTAGATCTAGTATTGTAGCTTGGAGGAGAGCTTGTGGGTATAGATAGTATCCAGATATTGTAGAGGAAGTCTTCTTGTATGCACATGTTGATGCAGTGAGATGGAGGAGAGACTTACTTCTTAGTGCATAGATATGGTTACACATTAGTAGACCCTTGTAAGAGGTCTTGTTTGCAGATTCACAGGTAGATATTGGTTGCACAAAGGGAGATGTAGTATTTCCGGCATGTGAGATCTAACAATGTTTGGAGGCATGGTTGTAGTGCACTCATGGAGATCTGTTTAGAGATATAGAGGGTAGGAGATACTCTTGAAGAGATGCATTGTACTCTTGTATGAAGAGTTGGTTTGTACTCTTTTTCATTATTATATATTGAGATCTCTATCTTTGGTAGACGTAGCCTACATTGGGTAAACAATAGTACATATTGTGTTATGTGTGTGTAATTTGTTTTGAGTTGGATTGTTCTATTTTATACTTCAATTGCTCTAGATTTTGGGGAATTGTTTAGATCATGTGTGCATGATTTCATTTGTTATTGAATCATAGCAATATTCTATAATCCTATTCCTAACATTGTGTAAGCGCGGAATGTGTAATGTTTTGTGTATATATAGGTTTTGTGTTAATTGCGCGTAAGAGAGATGTGGCTGTGATGTAGAAGAGGTATGTCATAAAAGTGCTGAGTGTATAGTTGTAGACACGTCTATTGTGTAACGTGTATGTTGAGAGAGAGGGGTGTTGGGTGTGTAAAGCATTATGTTGAATGTCCGCAAAAGAGACTGATGGTGAACACGCTTGATAGGTGGTGTATTATGAAGATCGTGTAAGATGTGTGTGTTGATTGTGATGAATATTTTTGAGAAATAAGATGATGTGTAATGTAGTGTGTAGTGTGATGCACATCATGTTACGTGTGAGGTTCATGTGTATAGGATGCCCTCAACAATCAAGTGTGAACCGTAGCACAAGAGTATGTCATCGAAATGATGATACTAGAGAGTGTCAATATGCGTGTGTTGTATGTGGAAGTCTAGATGAGAAAATAAGATGCTTGTTGATGTTAGGGGGAGAGAGATAAGTGTGATGCCCCCTAAGTATGTGGTGATGAGTGTGATCAAGTAATGTCATCTAAGAGGTCGTCATTGTCATGATCAAAATCGAATGGTGAAGCATCTAAAACTTGATAAGTGATAGTGTCGGGTTGATCAAGTAAGGATCCATTGAGGCATAAATTATACATGCCCATAGCATATTCTTCATTAGTGAAAGGAGGTAATGGGAATCCATGTGCATACCAGCAAGTGAGATTTGGTGAATAGCCAAGAAATGAGTCATTGCAAATGAAGACATGGCTAAAAGGCATGAGAAATGATATATCAGTATGATCAAGATCTAACATGCCCCCAATGTAATCAAGCCAAGATTTCCCGAGTGTAAGTGGAGAAGCATGGGGAGCACGTGCAAGAAAGACTGTGAGATAAAAGACTTGAAGACCATAAGCAATGATAATGTGAACAAAACCATGATACATATGATGATCATAAGGCGGAGGAAAGATGTCGTCAACTATAAAGCCTAGCCGAGTCAACCCATCATGTGTGCATATAGTATCTAAGCAAGTAGGGTCGAATGGAATGTGTTCCCAATAAGAGTCATTCATGAAAAATGTGCATGTAAATGGAGGTCATGTTAATGGAGGTTTCTCATAAGAAGATGAAGGATATGGAATGACGTCCAATGTCTGGACATGCCCTCGATAAAGAATCATAGCATTAGTAGTAATAGGAGGAGGTGATGTTGTAGATGAGATAGTTTCTAACATGCAAATAACACCTTCAAGTGGTGGTAAATGATCCAGAGTATCCATGGGTTGTGGTTCATTAGTAGTATTAGAGTGTGGAGTAGGAATTGTAGTATTGGGATCATGATTGCATTATTTGAATGGGTCACGATCACTAGGAACTATATATTCTATGCCCTCATGTATGAATTTGACACAATGATGTACTATAGAGGGAATTACTTGCATGGTATGAAGCCATGGCCAACCGAGTAAACAGTTATACAAAATTGGAAAGTCAATGGCAAAAAAAATTGTGTTAAGGGTTTTTTCCCCTACGGTGATAATAAAAGTAATTTGACCTACGCATGGATGAAAAAAACCATCATATGCATAAAGAGAAAGACACGATGGACGAACAAAAAGACCAATATTTTCAAGGAATGACATAGGACAAAGATTAAGTTTAGATCCATGATCGATTAAAGTATGCTCAACACCCACATTGTAAATGCGGATCATGATATGCAAGGATGGATCATTGTCAAAAATAGTAAGATCAACAAGTAAGATTGACGGGAAAGAAATATCTTTGTGAAAATACAATGATAAATGTTTGATATACTTTTGAATCGGATGCATATTAGTAGGAAGGCGAGTGGTAGCGAGGATAATTTTGATTCTATCTCTTAATTCGGATTGATAAGCAATAAATTAATATTAGAGATACTCATGATGAAGCTCGACCCTATAAAGATAGGAACAATGAAAGGATTTGGATTCTAAGAGCATTCAGATTGAGTACGCGTTCACAAAAATTATTAAGCTAATTATGAAAATATATGCCTAATCTAATTGCTATTGCAATGATAAAATAATAAACAATTAAGTACAAGAAATAATCGAAACAAGCTAAGAAAGAAAGTATGAAACCCTAGTTGCAAAGAGGAGAAAAGAAGACTTAGTTGATTCACAACCAAATATATATCATGCTGAAGTGATGACTAGGTGAAAGAATAGGGGAAGTTTCGCACGAGCCTCGAAAGGTGTGCGAGCTAACGATCTTCTGGACTCAGGGTGCCCTGGAGAGGGATGGAGGCGCATGTGGGCACCCTAGGCTTGTTTACAGGTGCTTGTGTCTTCTAAAATTCTTAGAAAACATTCTCTCGAGTGGTCACTAATTGTTCACTATTGTTCTCCTTTGGTCATTATGAGGTCACACAATGATCACCAAGGTCATTTGGAACCTGTAATGAAACAATGACCTCGCAAAACCCTCAAATAGACATCAAATTGTAAAAGGAAATATGCGTAATGAAGGTTCAGATCGTCCTTAGCTATCACAATGGTGATCTTTTGATTGAGTCTTTGCACATCTTAGACCCAATGTAGTTTTTTTGTGTGGAATTATTCCCTAGGTGGCTTTTGTGCGTGTCGGACTTGATAGTGAGCAAATAAGCTAGATGTAAATAAATATAATAGATGTGTGCATGGAATAAGATGAACTTCCCTCCTATGAAGTGTGTGTGTAGAAATAACCAGCCCTTATGTCCCTTGGATTGTGCTAGATGGATGCAATGGAGCTATTGGATGTTTGATGGATGCAACCTTAGGTGGTGATAGCTAATGCTTAGTGCTTGGTCCTTTATTATGATTACATAAATTTATATTTATATGATTCCTTTGCTTGAATTTCATAATTAACCCCGAAAAGGCCGATTGCCAAAAATATATGATGCTCAAACGGCTAGAAAGGAACCAAAATATGTAAACAAAGTACAAAGGGGTTAGGGACGCCTTGCGGAGGATGAGGGTGCTTGGCGTTGGCATCCTGGGTCAGGGCATCGATGTCTAGGATAATAAATGCCAAAGTATAAAAAGGCGAGAATGAACAAGGGTGTAAGACCAAAAGTGGAAGCAAAAATCAAAGAAAGGTGGCCGAGAGACATGGATTAATTAATACTTTTCTTACTTAGGAATCATATGAATAGTAGTTGTAATCGGGACTAAATAAATACCCAAAGTGCATGATTTTGTGTCTACAGCTTTCTATTACTAAGCTATTACTACTCTAGTTTATGACACACTTGATTTATACTCTGATGTTTCTATGATATTATTATTCTGTCTTATGACATCATTGACCCTTTTCACTGCCTTATTATTTCTTTTGTACATGCGCATTATTTCTTGTTGCACAATACATGTGTCTTTCTCTATGTACCATCATTTCCACCATGTGTAACCCTTTGTGTAGGTATAGATTCTCAATGACAGCCACCATTGCATTCTTCTATCGATTCTACACAAATTACAAGACTTATCACATATGGGTACATCTATTCTTTTGAGATGTACACTCAAATGCTTTATGACACATGCATTAAAATAGAAGGAATTCATCGGATATATTATAAATTTATATGCGGGTTATAGACACATGAACAAGTTTTTACATGGTCCATATCCTCATAAATATGCACAAATAATAACATGTTGCGAGAATACCAAGATGTTTAAAAGCGTAAAGTACACTTAAGCCTATGGTATGGTCTTGACCAGATGGAAGTTCATGAACATGGGCATATTATCCAAAATTTTTAGTTTTCTCTTATTCTATCATCCATGTAAAATATTATCATATTGTTTTACATATAAATGATTCAATTTAGAGCATCATATAGGGGACATGAGTACTTTAGTATCTCTCCTCTACACTACTCAGACACAATTGTAAGAACATGTTTTAGGGGCAAAAACCTCCTCCCCTATGATATTCTAGAATCTATACACTCGATCTCATCGATACATGCCTTATGAGGGAATGACATAGCCATTCGTCTTTACGGTTCTATCTTATTCAACAATTGCAATAGTACAAAATCACGCCTAGATCCACTTGTAATAATGTGATCCATGGGTTTTGTGGAAGGTTTCAAGCAACTAAGTTCTTCATAGACTACCCTTCCTCTTATCTTACTAGATTCTAAAAATAGCCTTGAAAGGGGTACTTTAGTTCCTCTCTCTCTCTCTCTAGCGTTGGGTTGTACTCAACACTCTAATATTTCCTTTGAAACAAATTGGGGATTGATCACCTCGAATTCTCCGACATCTCAACAGAAAATTTCATATCTCCAAGAGTACAAAAAGAACGAGAACTCCTACTTTCATTGAATGAAAAAGTATATTCCTTCCATGTTTTGCATCTCTTTTGCTTACATTTTACAAGTTCAAAGTTACAAGCATTATCTATATTTTGAGTTATAGTTCAATTTCTATCTTATGTATTGACTACCTTTTTTGTTTTAGGTTTCATCATGGAGCATGCCAACACCAACACATTATATTACCATTGTTAAGTGAAGAGAAAGTGTGTAGTGTACACACTTAGACACATTTTCCTATAAGCATACAATTTCAACTACATACTTAAAGGGGGAAATGTAAACACTAAAATATGGTTACTTGTCCTTTTATAATGCCAAGTTTGGTTATGTTCCCTTGTTAAGACAAATACTCACATTCGATCCTATCGGCATATAATTTCAATTGCATACTTAAAGGGGGAAATGCGAGACACTAAAATATGGTTACTTGTCCTTTTATAATGCCAAGTTTGGTTATGTTCCTTGCTAAGAAAAATACTCACATTCCGAATCCAATTATCTCATTTCTCTAGCTCTTTGATGGCTTGTTTATCTTTACTTTGCTTTTTCATCAAGTTTAGAAATATTGTTAAATCAAAGTAGTAAACAATCCCTATATATCATGTCACAACCTTTTATTTTGCATCATAGTTCCCCTAGGAAACTTATACACTCACGTCAAGATGAAGGTTTGGTAGTGGACAACTTGTATGATTCTTCCCTTTACATTATATGACTCTATTTTTAATTTTAATATCTTTATTATGTCATTTCATCTTCCTAGGGCCAACCTTATTAGAATATATCAGCTATGGAAGACAATATAAGTAATTCAAGGTCGCTTTATAACTCACTTGACACTCTTACAAACTCCTATTGTAAATATCATTCCAAAAGCACCCAAGGGTCCCCTAAATCCGCACAAACCAAATACACATCAATCAATTTTTCCCTATTATAGGTCTATAATGGAAATAACTAAATTATCAAACCCTTACCTATTTTGAGTTAAGGTGTAAATAGTGATGATTTGCATTCTCTCGGAAGATATTTGCATGATCCATTGAATGTGCTACAAAGATAGGACCCATCCTTGATAAATCCATACAAATGGTTTCATGTCGGTTTTGATTGAAAAAACGAATTCACATGGTTGTAATTGAAATTAGATTTGTCTTTTTTTTTATATTACATAAAAATGATCGGATTTAGATAGCTAAATTTCCTACTTGATGGAAATATCATCTACAATTTATAGGCTTATAGTTTTTCACCCACAAATATTGCATCAAATACAATCAATACCAGGGCCGAATTAAGGTTTCGAGTGCCCTAGGCAATACTTGGAGCCTACGCCCCCTTGCTCGGGACCAAACCAACCAACCACCTTCCTAGTTGATGTGCATGTTTTTTAAACGATTTCTCATGGCCTCAATCAAATAGACTAGCCTCTAGGTACTAGATCTGGATGTCGAAACAAATTGAAATAATAATAACAATAACTTACAAAGTCACCTAACTCCTGAGTGTGCGGCCAAGATGGTTGGATAAATATTTAAATAAAGTCGAATGACTCTGAAGAGCACACTACTTGACAAATTTACTGTACAAGAATAAGGTATTTTTAATTAAGGCTAAAATTCTAAATAGTAAAGCTCCAACATTAAAATGAAATCAATGGTCGCCTACACTACTGCTAGTCTATGTCTGCTAGAGGTAAAAAATAGTAGACAGTTGATAAACTAATTGATTGAGATGAAATTTGAAAACAAAATATCCTCCAGACTGGGGCAGAGTTGGGTAATCTTGGATGACAATGCAAATGGGCGGTTCAAACAATCAGGTTCAGGATTCCAATCCAAGAATGAATATCTGTTTGGCAAAATCGATATGCAAATCAAGTTGGTGCCCGACAACTCGGCAGGCACTGTAACTGCTTACTTACTAAGTTATTTAGTCATAATTAATTTGACCTCGTATTGCTCTAAATGGTTTGGCAAATTCCCTAATAAAAATATTGATGCAGCTGTCGTCACAAGGGGATAAGCACGACGAAATAGATTTTGAGTTCCTGGGAAACCTGTCTGGAGATCCCTACATTATGCACACTAACGTCTTCTCTCAAGGCTTGGGCAATCGCGAAATGCAATTCTACCTCTGGTTTGACCCAACTGCAGACTTCCACACTTACTCTGTGCTCTGGAATCCCCAACAGATTGTGTAAGTATTCTATTACTACTTAGCATTAATATAATTCCACACTGTTAATTATTTTCTACCAGCGTGGGCGTTACAATTACCTTATAATTGTCATGGCCATTGGCACTACAGATTTTCTATGGATGGAACTCCGGTGAGAGTGTTTAACAACAACGAGAGTTTGGGCGTGGCATACCCTAAAAATCAAGCAATGAGAATATATTCGAGCCTGTGGAACGTAGACAAATCAATTGGGCAACCAGAGGAGGTGCAGTGAAGATAGATTGGAGCAACGCCCCCTTCGTTGCCTCCTACCAAAATTTTAATGCACAGTGTGCACTGCTTCCTCTGATTGCTCTGCAAATTCATGGTACGCTGAACAAGCATTGGATTCGAGTGAGCAGCAGAAGCTTGAATGGGTGCGCAAGAATTACATGGTTTATGACTACTGTTCCGACACCAAAAGGTTTCCACAGGGCCAGTGTTGGTCCGCTGAAAGCCTTAGCCGACATAATTATTTTTTTGAAAATTAGGCCGCCCCTCCCCATTGAGCGCCCTAGGCAACTGCCTAGGTTGCCTAGGGCAGAAACGCCTCGATCAATACTATTGAAGTGATGTGAAAGAATACAAGTATGGAGAGCTTAATCATGAAAATTGGGTTTGAACCTCATCTTTTCCACATTTGTGACCTTGAAACCTCAAATTCTTATATGCGGTTGGAGAAAGGGTACGGTATTTCTAAAGAAATAATTATTCGTAGTAATGCGGTGCTTATAGGATCCCCTATTAAAGAAGCTCGTTCTTACCTTGAGGTACGTGTAAGATCACCCATGCATGGTGCAACTAGGAATATAATAGATGAGGTTTTGACCATGGACACCAAAGATATGTCAAAGCATTCACCAATGGTATTGGAAAATTTTTAATCTAAACCTCGTCTTAGGTGTGTTTGAGCAATATTTTAACTGGTGCACTATTTGGTATATAGATGGTGTCCATTTATTTGGCACTATTGTTTTTATCTCAAATTAACTTTCAGTCACCACTTACTTGAACTCCACTTGGTAACATAAGACACATTTTCTGGTATTGGCCTAGGAATCATTAGACATCCAAACAATCATATGTTTTTTCGGTTCATATTTTACTATGTGTATGTAAATGGGGTGGTATAGAATTGGATATGATTTTTATTTAGTCCATGTAACATGATTTGTTTACTCCTAGAAAAATAAAGTTAAATGCAACTAACCCATCAATATTATGCTTCATTTCGTCTCTACTTATAATCATGCATTTAAGGTGAACCAAGCAATATATATTATACCTTTAGTTATTATTTTGATGATATAATTATAAATGTTTCTTTTTCTTTAAATTTTTATTTAATTGGAAAATTGTTATAATACTTGTATATAAATAAATATATAAACAAACAAATATTTTTAAAAATTATAGAGGCAATTTTAATAAGGTGTGTGTTTACACCATAATTAAATCTAGATGTTATGAAAGTGCATAAAAATAAAGAGGATGTAAGGGTTTGTATATGGTATTACTCGATTAAGTAAATTCTAACATTAACCATTCATAACAAAAATGCATTAACACTTGCAACAATTGATAAAACAATGAGTAATAGCTCAAATGCATAAGAGGAGAAAGAGACTTAGCTATACATGCCCGAATAGAGAGGATATGGATATGCAGACAATTGAAAAGTTAGATCAAATATTGGGAGTGCTTTGATGCAAGTTTTGGAACTAGAAATTGAGCAAAGGCAAGACTGTACAACTATTGTATGGTCTAGACTAGGATTATAAGATCCTAACCAGGATTTGCACGATTTGGGAACCTTTGACAGTTTGGGAATGAAAATTCTCATGTGTTTCACTACCTAGAAATGGCCTTCACTATATGTCACTCTTCCTTGCACAATTTTGGGATGACACCGTAATCACCATGTTCAACTAAATTGGAAATCCTATCAACTTACGTAACCCTTCATCAAAGCATTAGAAAACCAAAAGGAGAATTTACATATGTATGTGGTGAGGCTGGACTACCCTTGGTAGCCATACCATAGATGTTAAACCAATCCAAATGTTGTACTACATGTCATCATTGTGGGATCAATCCTCGTGTAGTTCTCCTAAGTGCTTGTTTAAGTGTGAGTGCAAACTAGACAACCCTTTATGAATGCCTTTCTTTCTTTTGACACCAAGATAATAGGATAATTGTATGGTATATAATGTACCCAACATGGTAGTAGTGTGATGTGGTGTGTTTTAACTATGTGATCTAACCCTTTATTCCTTGAAACCCTCGAACAATGCTTGGATTGACATTGCACTTGCTAAGACATGACTCCATGACCTTTGCATACTTGGAAATGGAGGAAGTTAAACTTTTTGACCTAATTGAGTGCTTCGATATGTAGTACATGGGTTTCTCTAATTGATGTGAAACTAATTTAGGTAGATTTAGAAAACCCTTGAGTTCTTTTGGAGTGATATGTATAATAGTAGCTTGTAAGAGTGTCGGTGAGTTATAAAGTGACATTGACTTACTTATATAGCCTTATAGGTGAAATATTCTGATAAGGCTGACCCTAGGAATATGAAATGACCCAATAAAGATATTCAAATTCAAAATAGAGTTAGAGAACAAAAAAAGGAAGGATTGTACAGGTCAGCCAAGACCGGACCCTAGACAAAGAAGATGAAACGTGAAACAAGAAGTTGTGACATGAAGAAAAAATATTGTTTACTACTTTAGTTAGATAATATTCTCCAGATTGATATGAAAGCGAGCATAAAGATAAACTAATCACAAAAGAGCTAGAGAGATGAATTGATTGGATTTTGAATGTGAGTATTTGAGCTAAAGAGATGAATTGATTGGTTTCTGAATGTGAGTATTTGTCTTAACAAGGGAGCATAGTCAAACTCAAGATTTGTAAAAGGATAAGTTACCAAATTCTAGTGTCTATAATATAACTTAACAAAACTTATTGAAGTTGATGGATTTAAAGGCTTAAAAAATAATAAAGGTTGAGTTGTTAAAATTGTTATGTTTGTGTTTATTCATTATAAGTGTATAAAAGATATACCTAAAATTAACACCTAAAGATGTTGTAGGTCTATTTGTTTATGATGTGTCTTGATCTTACACACTTATTGTTATAGAAAATTAAATACAATATTTAAACAAATATACTTATAAATATGAGTGTTTTAGATTATTCACAAGCACCTTTAAATACTTATTCTAAATATTAGAAATGAATACAACAATCATGTAATAAAAAAGCTGTGAACATTGAAAAGAACAACCTCTTTTAATTTTAAAAAAATTCCATTTTAAATTATTATTACAATTAATTGTAATCTAAAAAATTATAATTTAAAAAATTATAAAAATTAATTTTAAAATATGACTTCATTTCCTTACCCGGAAGATCTATGCCACTTATTTTGGATATTCTAACAAATAAAAATCTATGGTTCAAGTAATGATAAAATTTAATGGTATTTACAGATCATCAAATTGTGGCTCATCACCGGTTCGCACGGTAAGCCTAAATTAAATTCAGGTATGTTGAATTTGCCTAGTGAAAAATGTAAGCTTTCAAAGAATATTAATTTGGATTATGAAAATAAAAGAGTGAACTCAATTCTCATATATTTGTCAACATATATCTATTTCAAGATGATTTTTTAATTCTTAATATATTTAAAAGAATAGAATAAAATATTATTATTATACATTTATTATTTACACATATATATTTCAAAATAGATTTACAAGTAAACATTGCCAAATTTAATTTTAAATTAAAAAAATCACTAAATATTCATGTAATGATTCAATTTTATATATCAACCTATAATACAAAATGATTTTTTAACTTCTAATATATTTAAAATTTTACACTTAAAAATATATACTTCAAAATAGATTCACAATTGAATAAATGAAGAATGTCAAATTCAATTTTAAATTCAAAAAACCATTAAACACCAATGTAATTTTTAATAATTAATTTTTATATAATATAAAATTATTAAAAGTTTAAATAAATGGTGCCATATTATTTAAAATAAATAATATAATTACACACCAAAAATAAAAATAAAAATTGGTGTTATGGAAACACTCCACAAAATCAACCCTTAAATACAAATTTTGAAACATTTAACGTCTTTTTTAAAATATAAAATTTGGAATAGCCATAAAATAACCTATTACGGAAGGCCGCATGTCCAGCACAAAACCATACAATCTGATAGACAGCACAAAAGCAATTGTAGTGTTCAGGAAGAATTCACAAACTTGCAATCCTTTCTAATCTGGCCTTCTTCACCTGTCAAAACATTATGTTGAGAAAGTTGAAGGAAAGCAGCAGTAAACCTGTCAAAAAATACTGCTGATTCTGAGAGAAATTATAGACAAAGGCAGAGGTTCTGGGATCCAAAGCCACTTCAGAATCAATTGTCATGAGCCCACGGCTGCTCCTGATGTCTCTAAAGTACTGATTATCAAACACAAAGTTTGTCAAATCATTTGGAGCAAATGTCATGTTGGAGAAGGGTGCAGGGACCCTGCATAGCATCCTTAATGCTGCTGAAAGAAATGGTGACATGTTTGGGTCTCCCAAAGGGCTCAACCGGTTCTGAAAATTTATGCAGTGTCCCACTCCTAGTGTATGTGCACCTGTACAACCCAAAAAAATTGATTGCTGAATCATTATGATGAGAAACTTACCCTCTTCAAACAAAAAAATGATACATATTGGATTTTTTTATTTGACATGTACATATTTTTGATTTGATGTGTTCGAATCACCACCCATGATTCCTCATCAAATAATCTTTCCTGATGATGAATTTGAAATATGTTGGATACAAAACATGCACCCAATTTCAATGGAGAATCGAATTCGCAATAATAATACATATTTTTATTTTTTCTATCATATACCATCTGAAGGTGGAGGATGCAAAGTGAATAAAAAGGTCATGATTTATAATTTTTCATGTCAATCTCTTTGAATTATTTGGTTGAGTTAATTTTCTCTGTAAAAGTTTATGACAGGAAGACTAGCATGGGTTAAGTAAAAGAAATTAGTTTAATGGGTCTGGTTTATATTTGTAGGTTAGATGACCTTAAAATATATAGATTTTGAGGTTAGGATGGTGCCCTGGATGATTTGTAGATACCCCTTATCCGTAGCTGTTTAACTGAAGGTGTACATTAGTTTAATTTATTTACTTATTTAATATTGTTGGATATATATGTTTCCTCAAGAACTTAGGAGATACCATCAAACTATGTAATCTAATATTCAATTGTAAAACACTTTAAAGATGCTCAATCAAAAGAATATATACAGATTTTTATTTTTATTTTGACCATCAAACTATGTAATCTAATATTCAATTGTAAAACACTTTAAAGGTGCTCAATCAAAAGAATATATGCAGATTTTTATTTTTACCCTCTTGTAATTTGACCCTTGTCTACAATGAATTACTTCTACAAAAAATTTAACAGATTGAATTGGACAACTATACGGTAGATCTTTAAATTTATGAGAGTTATTTATTTAATATTTATGAAATATCTTCTTCAATCTCATTAACTATTCTTAATTTCTAATAAACATTAATCTAAAATAAATTAAAAAATGAGTATAATTTAAAAAAACTATATAATAAATTATACATTCATAGCTTGTTAAATTTCAGGCCACCTATTATATATTATTGTTTTTCCTTGAATAGAAAAACGAATCTTGTAGTAGTTATTGCCCTGTCGGCTCAGAATTTTCTCCTTTTCTCACGTTCAATTAAGTAATTATTACAGCAAGACATTAAACGTTCCCTGCCATGTTGAATTTCAATGCACTATTCAAACTAAATTTAGAAAAATAGAATTTCTAAACATTCATCCACTTTAGGTCTGTTTCTGCCATGTTTAATCTGAAGCATAAAACATAACTTACCTAGAAGAGCAACTCCATCTTCAGCACTAATATTTTTGTCGCTAAAAATTTTCAACATGCTTCCCACAGAGACTGTAGCTGGAGGAAGCTGATAATCGGCTCTGGTATTGCTTGCATTAATCCCATCTCGTCTCCCAGTCAAAAGAGGAATAAATGGCCCTCCAGACTGCAAAATTCATGTGAGATATTCAATGTTGGCACTTTAGAAAATTGAGTCTAAAAGAGCCTAAACATCACATATGTTAGCATAAGGCATAAACTAGAACCAAAGTCTTATGGTTTACAAGTCCAATAATTTACCACTACGTTGTTAACTTGTTAGTATTTTTACCAAAAAAATTGCCAATTTTTGATTTAATAAGAGTATCAAACATACGTGATATTTAAGAACAACAGAAAAACACAACCCAAAAGTACTAAATATTCCCTTTGGCTTTAATGCAAAAAAATTAATGGAGACGTTGTAAATAAGACAACAGGTATGTATTTCAGACCAGAGCCACTGCATCTCTTGCAGCCATTTGAATAATATCAGCACAGGAAACAGTAAGAGGGCATGCTTGTTCAAGTGCAGATTTAATATTATCAATCAGATCCAAACGCCTTAGACCGAAATTCCTCTCTGAAACAGTCTCAGCAACAATGCCAGCAGTAGGAGAAGATTGCAACAGAACAGATGCATCACAGCCCTGAAAAAAACCGGAACAAGATTCATCATTAAACTCTCTCAAATACATTACATGAACCCCACTTTTTTGTGTAATGGTTGTGCCGATATCAACTAAAAAACAATCAAATTGTAATAGATAGATTTTTAGATTATGGTGTGCAGTTTTTCAGTACCCACCATCTCCTGGAATCTACTCAATAAGAAAACATTTGCCAATGTTTTCTTAGTGATGAATAATAGGAGATGATTTATATGCAGTGATCATCTCCTATAATTCACGTAACAAAAAAATATTTACGAATATTTTCTTAATAATAGGAGATGATTCTTGTGCAGTGATTATCTCCCATTTATGAATATTTTCTTAATAATGAATAATAGGAGATGATTGGTTTACTGGAACCATCTCCTATATTCACCCAACAAGGAAAAAAATCCGAAATATTGATTGGAAAACTGCACAGTTATTCCAAAAAAAAGTTTTCTATTCTTTCTACAGACTGTGAAAGTATTAAATCTTTGAATCAATTTGACTTACATCTACTTGACAGTCATGAAAAGATACACGGAGAAGGGAGGCTCCAGCAGTAGGATCCCTGTTCATGCCCTGCTGCATCATCTGCCTGGCAATGTTTTCAGCATTGGGGCAGCTCCTACTGTAAAACTGAAGCCTCAGTCCATAATCATCCCCAAGAACTGTCAACCCAACATTCGCCATTAAAACAATCAAAGACCCTAAAACATAAATTGTGGAATTGGCCACCATTTTTTCTTTCCCCTCTTCAAACCTCAGAGCTAAAATGTCTAGTGCAGAAGAAGTTTTATGGGTCCACAAAGAACCCACCATTAATATGAAAATTTAAGAAATAATGGAACGTGGTTTTGGTTTATTTAAACAATTAAAACCGGTTTCACCATGATCGAAGCAGGTTTTAAATGCACACCCTAAAAAAAGTTGCATGCATTCGGCAGGTAAACATTTGTCAACTTTGAGCATTACAAACTTTGGTTGGGGACTTCATTATGAGATACATTTATTGCCCTACTTATTGTGCCTGCATAAATGTAAGTCTCATTTTCCCGCATTTCAAGTCTGCACAGTGGAAGATTATTGCTGCTACTCACAACCTTTCATGTTTTCACAACTGTAAAGCTCGAATATAATTAATGGTGGCTCAATTGATCCCTTTTAACAACAGAATATTTCCCACCCAAAGATGTTGAGGTATATAATTTACAGGCATTAATGTAAAAATGGCAAAAAAATTGTAGGGTGGCAAATGGTTTTAAAAACAACAATATTGTTATGTGGGAAGCAAATACCACTCATCCTAGATCAAGATGCCAACTTCAATGCTTATTGTAAAAGTGATTGAGACTTTAATGTTTTAAATATTTAAAACATTTCATTCAGCCACTGAATCTAATCTAATACAAGAAATGAAATATCACATAACACCTCTTGAATCTGGCCTGCTATACTGATTTGTTTATCTTTGTAGACATCTAATTTTGGTAGTTTGTAAGGTGTTGTATTTATGTGTGTGGATTAATTGTGGTTTTGTATTATTGGGGATGTTGTTGTATTTATATGTTTATTACTTAATTGTGGACTACAATTTGGGAACTTTATAAACACGGAGACAAACAAACATTCCTTTATAATTATTATGAAATTAGTATCATGTATCCATAGTATTTTCACTTATTAACAATTTCGTTTGTCCAATTGTATGTCTTCGAGTTCATCAAGATTGGGGTTGGGTGCGGCTGGGTGAGTTGTAGCACATCGTGAGAAATTATTTTGACGTTTACCCTTTTTATCACCATCGTACCACCACTTTATACCCACCACACTACCTCCTTATAGCACCTTCATATCACTTTTCCATATGCTTAATTATCTTCCATTATCCTCTTTCCCTCCACATTTCTCCACATTTCCATAGTTTTTACGTAAGTAAATTCATCGGCCTAGTCGATGGCGTCTTGTAAAACCTTGTCTCAATGGATGTTATTAACTAAACCAATGATGTTGATTAAAATTGAATCATGACTCTAGGGTTTATGTCCATATATACAAGGCTCCTTCTTGTCATTTCTCATGTCATTGTCAAACAATTCACTCCACCTTCACTAACGAATATTCCCTTCAAGGCTTAAAATGTTTTAGGGTTTAGTGGAGTTTACACTGGAGTTCATCTTTGAAGCATTGGGTCACTAAGACATTCAATAATATGAGTTGAACTAATGAGATATTCCTTGGTTTTGGAGTCCCCCAACATTGGTATATGTAGGACTTCTTCCGAGTCTTTACTAAGCCTCCCCACAAAAATCTCCCACAGGTGCTACTGAGCCAATGAGAGAGCTTATTAGGCCAACAATATTCACTCAAAAGGTAAGTATCTCTTTCCCTATACTATTTAATTTATTTGGTTGATGATTTTTCATATATGTATTATGTATTAGTTAATATAGTGTAACATGCCCTTATATCTTATATTATACCTCTTTATATTACAACCCTTACTTACTGGCAAATCACATTTTTACAACCTTTAGTTATCTAGCTCTCTTTTTTTGGTCTATAGGTGTGTTATTTCTCAAATATATCATTGCGAGGTCTGCTTTCCTTTACTCACAAATATTCCCTTATACATTAAGAGGCCTTAGGGTCTAGTAGAGCTTATACTTGTAGGTCATACATGAAATATGCCCACCTCAATTCTATGGATCATCCCTTAAGAGAGCATTCATTTTTATGGACATATTAGAGGGTTGAAAATGCATGATCTGCACAACATTTTAAAGGTATGCCGAGTAATAATTATAATTACTTTGTATATTAATATTTATATATGATTTTATCTTTCTATTTTTGACATTATATAGTAAATGTGTTTGACAACATAATATATATTTCCTCTTGGTTTAAGAGGAGAGCATGTGCTTTCGCATGATCTCAAAATGTAATTTTGAGGATTTTGAAATTCTTTAGATGGTTGTTAACAAAGGATATCTACATGTCTAAGATAGATGAGATAAGAAATGAGATTGCAAAAGATTGTTTCTATTTTAAAAAGGAATTGTTGACCTCATTTTTGATTCTTAGGTTCATCTACTAGTCCACTTATTTGATGATATTGAGATGGTAGGTGTTATCAACACTTGAGGGATGTTTTGGTCTAAGAGATACATGAAGACACTAAAGGTGTTTGTCAAGCAGTTAGCCTTTCTAGAGGGTTCCATTGCATAAGGTTATAATATTCAACAAACGTTCTTCTATGTAACTAAATATTTACAAAATGAATGCCTTGAAACATCTCACATATGAGATGCTAATTTTGATGGTATAGGATTGGAGGAAACATTATAAGGAAAAGGAAATGGAAGAAAATTGAGTGAGTATAATAGTATATTTGTTTTGTGGTTTTAAAACATGAATGATGTAATTCCTATACTTCTATGAAACATTGTATTGATGTGTGCAGTAAAGCCAAATAAGATTCCATACAAAAGATTTTACTATTTAACATAAAGGAAATGAGCAGTGGCATGATGTATACAAGTAGAAAAAGGGGAGCATGACATGGATAGATGTGTTTATAGAAGACATTTCTCTCACAAACCGTTTCGTGAAATTATGTGTTGAGTGAATTGGATGCATGAATATTTAGACGATATTGATGACACAAGCCTTGAAAGTGTGTCTAAGGATTCTTTAAAAATGTGTGAAGATGTGAACCTTGACAAAGAAACTTAATTCTTGTATACGATAATGTTCATTTTTGAATTTCTAGTTCAAGTTTACTTATAATAATCATGTTATTTCAAGTGACGATAATAATTCAATATGGATGGATGGTAAATATTTTTAGATCAAGAGAATTAATAAGAAAAGGATGAACTACAATTGTGGTGCAGCGAGTTTCATTTAACCAAGCTATTCAAGTGAGTGCAAGTGACAAAAATTTGGTTGAAGGGTGGCTTCATTAAGTTGGAAAAATTAGTGTGGACTACAAAATTATTGAAATTATATTTTTCCATGAAAATGGTACTATCCATCAACCAAAAATATATTAGGCTTGATATACATAGTGGTCTTTATGCAGTTCATTTGTCAAAGGAGTTGGTGGATTTTAATTAGCCTTAGGTGTTTCCACAACATTATGATCATGCATAATGTGTTATGTTTGTAATTAATTCCTATATATGCTAATTCAATGATTAACAATTTCCCATTGTTTAATATTTTTATAGGTTTTCTTTTATTCTGATCCTCATATGCATGGATGGGAATTTATAATACATCTTAAGCCAAGGTCATGACATATCTTCCAAGAGGGTTCTAGGCAGAACACAAAAAAATATCAAGATATTTAGGTTTAAGAAGAAGATGTTCCTAAAGATGAAGATGTTACAAAATTTGAAGAGCATTGGGAAGATGAAGATGTTGATCCATTATATGAGAAGGTTCCAGATGATAACAATTAATAATTGAAGCAAAAATTGCTCTTAGAAATAAAAGATGATGATCAAGAAATGGGTGAATCGACAAAAAGGAAACTTATCACTACTCAAATATTAGTTGAAAATAATGTAAAAGTTTCACATGATACATTAGATGACATTGAAAATTATCACAATGAAGAATTCTATTTTTTTAGAATGCCTAATTTTGATGTGTATTGCAATTTTTTTGTTTATGAACGTGTAATGGATGTGCCCTAATTTTGATGTGTGTTATAACTTTGGTGTTTATGAATGTGTAAAGGATACACCATAATTTGTTTGTGTATTATAATTTTGGTGTTTATAAATGTGTAATGGATATTCCCTAATTTTGATGTGACACCCTAGTTCAACACTTTAATGTGACATCCTAAACATAAATACACACAAACATGACACTCTAAAATGATACCCTTTCCCCTAATTTGACCTAATTTACCCTAAATTGAAATAATTTACCCTAATTTGACCTACTTCCCCCTAAATTGAACTAATTCCCCCCAATTTGACATAAATTACCCTAATGTCCCATAATTTGACATATTATGCTCTAAACACAAACAAACTCATGCAACACCCTTTCTCCTAATTTAATCTAATTTATCTTAATTGACATAACCACTGATTTCCCCTAATTTGACCTAGTTTCTCCTAATTTGACCTAATTAGACATTTTAAACCAAAAGCTCCCTTGATTTGACATAAGTTACCCTAATGTCCCCTAATTTTACCTACTGTGACCTAATTAGACACCCTAATATGACAACCTATCATGACACCCTCATTTGACACATTAATTCAACACCCTAATGCGACACCTTGATTTAACACCCTAATGAACACCCTTTTCCCTAATTTGACCTAATTTTTGAATTGACATAATTTACTCTAATTTCCTATGATTTGATCTATTTTCACTTAATTTTATCCGATTTAACATAATTTTCCCAAGTTTTACATGTAATTTGACCTAATTCGATACCGTAATATGAAAATCTTGCATGACACCCTCATTCGAAACCCTAATTCGATGCCATACTTCAACATCCTAAAACAATGCCTTGGACCCTAATTTGGCCTAATTTCCCTTGATTTTACCCATCTTCTACTAATTTGGCATGATGTGACATAATTTACCCAATGTCCCCTAATTTGACCTAATGTGGCTCAATTTGACATCTTAAAACAACACCCCATTTGACACCCTAATTCAACATTATACAACATCGTAAATCGACACAAATTACCCTATTTTGACTCGAATTGACATAATTTACCAAAAATCATGTTATTTGACGAAGTGTGTTACCATCAACATACATATGATACCTTAAACACAACAAGAAATCATGCCGCCCTACCATGACACCCTAATGTGACACCCACTCAACACCCTAACGTGACTTTGTTTCCTCTAATCGGCCTAATTTACCCTAATTTACCCTAACATGACCTAATTTCCCGTGTTTGACCTAAATTACCCCTAATTTGACCCAATTTCTCATAAATTAACCTAATTTCCCTTGTTTGACATACGTTACCCAATTGTCCTCTAATTTTACCTAATGTGCATTAAACAAAAATGTGAAAACCTACCAAGAGGCCCTTATGTGACACCCTAACGTGACATCATTTCCCCTAATTTGACCTAATTTACCCTAAATTAACATTACTCAACCTAATTTCCACTAATTTGATCTAAATTCTCCTAATTTGAATTGTTTCATCATAATTTACCTAAATTTTCCCTAATTTTACCTAGTTAGAGACCATAATATGTCTAACCACTAAATAACACACTTACTTGGTACATCTAGCCTCCGAATATTTTATTTATATACATGATTCCTAAGCAAGAGAAATAATCATTAACACCTCTTTATTTTTCTTTGACATTGCTTTTATCCTTTTCATCTTTATTGCTTGTTGTTTTTATTGACAACTTACGGTTTTACACACACTAGATGACATCTTACTCATCTCTAATTTCACTATTTTATCTTTCTGACACCCTATATAAGACCATCCATTAGGACAGGAGCACTCGAGCACCACTACCCCATATGGGTGCTTGCATCCTCTTTACCTCTTTCTAATCTTTCGAATGTTATTTCTTTCGTATATTATTTTATCACTCCTAGTCAGCCTTTTACTTGTTAATGATGAAACTTAAGCCTGAAATCATAAATATATGTCATGTTTAACCTTAATGAGGGGCAAGAATTCAAGAGACACATACATCTACAAGGAGATAATATTTTATATGCACTACATTAACGCCAACATACTTCATTGAATAGGAGGGTTTATTCTAATTCCATACTACACATCTGCATTAGGAAAAAAGTAGTTATAGCTTGTTATCCTTTGTGTGACTAACACTAGGGAATCCTAGCTCAAGGGAAATTATTCCAATCTCTCTCTCTCTCTCTCTCTCTCTCTCTCACACACACACACACACACACACACACACACACACACACACACATAGAGCCTAAAATGTAGTGCACCACTTAAATGACAATCATATTTGGGGTGACCATCAAGGTTAGTTTGACTCAAGAATTTAGCTTATTTTTATTCATCTAATGTGTGCTTGAGTATTGTGTAGGTATATAGGGTTTATTTTGTAGGTTGTAAGTGTGACACAACAAATCTAATGTGAAATATAAAAAACAAGGAGCAACACTAAGTGACACATAAGGAAATAGATTCCGAGTACTTCCAAAAAATAGATGCCAAACAGATGCTAGTGTCTAGTCGGCCCTATCCCCTTCTGGGCCCTCTTGTCCTTGAGATCGTCACTTTCCAGTTTTAGACATAGAGCCAATACAGTCCAAAATCTTCCTTTCCATCCTATTCATAAGTCTAGAATCACTCCAAACCTACAAATACAAGTTGATTCATTATCTAAACCATATATATTACTCTTTCTTGTATTTCCTTTGCTTGATCTTGCTTGAATACTGTTATATGCATTTAATCATCAATGTCCCTATATTATATTTAAATTTGTGAAATCATTTTGTGAACTCCGTCCCTTAAATACTCTCTATCGGATCCATTCTTCTCAACACCCAAACCCTATCTTTATTAGGGTTCATATATACATTTTATATTCAGATCCAAACCTAATTTTCATCTATCACCTACCATAAAATCAAACCTACAATTTTTTTCCTAGGGTTTCATGCTTCATCCTACCCTTCGGGCCACTTTCTAGGGCTACCATTTTCAAATCACCTTTTCTTTCATATCTTGGGCATAACGAATCTATTATCAAATTACTTTGAGGCTATTTTTCCGTTTCCATATCCAACGCAAAGCTCTTTTTTTCCACAATTTTGATCCCAAATTTTGGATATTTAATATTACACTTTTTACTAATTAAGGCCTAGTTTGAAAAATATACACTTTTGGAAAAATCCCTTGGAGGTTTATCTTTAAATTTGTAACATTCAAAAAATCCTATTTTAAAAAAAAATTCAAATTCTATTTTGATATATGGTCGTTTTATTAATTTGACGACAATTGTTTTTTATCAACATCACTTTCCATAAAAATTTATTTGTTTGATTGGATTGCTTGTGAAAAATTATTTTATGGATAACCATATACTTGATGAAAATTCTTCCCATTCTATATTCAGGTTCAAATTCATAATGTGCTTGTTAAACACATCCTAGTTTATCCTGGCTCCAGGTTTTAATATATGCAATCTTGTCTTTCTCCATCAAATAGGCCTTTATGTTGCTAAAATTACTCCATCTACCCTATATCTTTGTGGATTTGATAACACACCTAAGAAAGTGTTGGGAGAAATCATTCTACCCATTAGTGTAGGCTCTTACACTCTTAATTTCATATTTCATGCTATGCCTCATGATGTCCCTTATATTATTATTCTAGACCATCCTTGGTTACATAGTATGCATACAGTTCTTTCTACCCATGCCCTTGCTAAAAATTCTTCCATGGATATTGCCACAGTAGATTCCACACCTCATGTTGCTACTCCTTATGATATTCCCCTCATACATGATGTTTATAACATTACCTACATTGTGCATCCTACTCCTCTTGGGATGCACCCTAGTGCTACAGATTTACACGATCAATTTTCTATTGACACCCATGATACTCCTCCTATTTTGTATCACTCTCGATGCACTTCTATTGATAATATTATTAGTGTTTCCAATGTTACATCTCTCTCATCACCTTCCTCATCACAATTTAGAGCCTTGTATGTTGATTTTACAATGATTCCTAATTCTCTCACTTTCTAAGATCCTATGCATGATTCATTTAAAATGGCTACACCTTATCTTGTTGTATTCATGGGGTCAATCCATTCCCCTATTTATACATTTTTGTCTATGATCATAGGGGCTAGTTCATACTACTTTATTGCTTCCAATCTTCCAAAATTACACCTATTGTTTGCCATTGCTATTGATGAGCCTCCTAACATTACATATGTACACATCACTTGACTCACATATTGATCCTTATGTTTGTGATTACTTCTTCCACTATTTCTACTGAGCCAAAAGTTACATCTATTATATTTTCTCCTAATGGACACACTCTTATTGCTTATACACTTCCTACTCATGTTATTGGGATCTTGGACTCTATAGGGTTTTCCCCTCACTATGTTTCCATCATTCTATAATAGCTCTTATTATTCTCAATGTTACACCTATTCTAGTTTCTCCACATGCATAACACAATCCTACTCCTAGTGCATCTTATCCTATTCTTGATGACTCCTTAGCCTTGACACCTCCTATGGTATCTGGAGCCCTTGCTCCTCTTGTAGAATCTTTTACATATCCATATTAGTTTCCTTCACAAATGGCTCCTACTCATAGGCCTCAGTGCATTTTAGATCACATAGCCCACCTCATATAGGTAACTCTTCACATAAGTCATATGCTTCACATGCTCCATCTAGACATATTTCGCGCTCTCTTTCTCCACATGCTTGATCTAGACCTATTCCATATACTTGGCCTCATGCACTCTCCCATGACCATCGAATCCTAGATCATGTTCACATGTGTGGTTCTTTTACATTAGCTAATCATGGGCCCTTGCCTAGTACTCTCATTGCATAGATAATTTTGGCATTCACATTTGGGGGCATCCTAATTCCCCCATACCACCCGATGACGCACTCTTATTCCTGGTTCATACTTGACTATTGGGGTTCCTTCATATAGATCTCACTTTGCACACACTACATTGGAGGGTCCATATTCCTCCCTCCTCGCTAATTTTCTTTCACATATATACATTCAAAATCCAAAAACATTAGCTTAAATCTTAATTTCACGCATTCTTCCTTCCTTATACTACTATATGTGACACCTTTTCTTATCATGTTAATATGGTTCATGGAATGCTTTATCATTTCTCATACAAACATACGAGTTTACATGGTATCTTGAGCTAAACACATGACATTTACAGGATATTACATGGTGTATGATGCTTGGCTGTCCATTACTAGTGCCACCGAGGCTCTTGGGGGAATATAGCTTTTCCTATTTCCTATCAAGTTCTATTGTTGCAATATTTCACATTTTCCTTCCTATATTCAGATATCACATTGTCACATACTATTTGTCTTCCCTAACAAGCTAACATGTGCTTCATGTGTATCATTTTATTTGTATAACTCCTTCCAATAATGGTTATCCGATTAGATTGTACTTTTTTGTTATTGTTTACGGTGTTATGCCCTATGTTTTCTTTATTTCCTTATTTTCACAAGCATTGATGGATTTGATTGTCATGTGACATCCTAAGTGGTGTCCCATGTGTATAACCAACTACTCACTGAGTCTATGTTTGTTGTTTTCCCATATGCCATTACTAGTTACTATTTCAAAGTGGACATTGATTGTTTTTCACTAACACTTGTATGCTAGAGTTTCCCCTTATTTTTCTTGCACCATGGTTACTACCATGCGTAATCCCTATCCCCACTAGAATATTCCTATATCGATGTGCACACCAGCTTTCAATCTTCCTCGTTTTTTCTACGTTTGCATTTGATCATCTCACACACCTAAAACAAGTGGGGGAAAACATTGGGTGAACCTTTTCATGCTTCCAATTGTCACATAACATAGTTATAGAAACAAAGATACTGGAAAAAAACAAAAATCAGCTACTAAATAGGGTCACAAACCACAAAATTTAGCATGGACATAAGTGCCTACATCACATAGGAATGCTTGGGTGTTAGTGTCATACAGGCACTCCTATCCTAGGGAAAAAAATTACAAAGTAGTTTCACCGCTTTCAATCATTGTTGCATAGTCACAATTTTCTCCAATTTCAATAGTTACACAACCAATTTTAGATTACAATCAGTCACTAACATGAACTAACTACTAATCCAGGAACCAAAGAAGGAACTAAATAAAGGAATGACACCTAGGGAATATGCAGGACAATGATATGCCTAGTTCCTTTGTGTCACTGAGGAAAGTTACAAATCAGGTTTGTGATCATTTACAATGGAACTTATCCATAGGGAATTGTTAACGATTGGAGGGAAAGCCAAACCGCTCTCCTAATATGCTTACCCTTAGTGGAGACAAGATGCCTAAATCCAAATTTTAGCACCGGATGCTCGGATCCCTAGTTTGGAAACAAAACGCCCAAATCCTTAGTATGATTGAATCAGGTCGAGAGTTGATCACTCCTGAATTTCCCAACCAACTCCTAAGCATCGGGTCTACAAACAGAAAACAATTCTATCCATTTTCTTTCAAACATTCCATGTGTATTATAACCACTTGGTTTAGCTTTTCCAATATGAATTTCCTTTTTTACATATTTTCCAAGTTAAAGTTCAATCACATTTACCTAGAACATTGAATACACTTGTTTTATTTTGCAGGTCCTATCATATCCCAACGGAGGCAAAGCACACATGCAACCATGAAGAAAATATCAAGCATGCATCGAAAAGGGAACTACATGCACACATCACTATCACTCCACGCACGTAAAGGTCAACCCTAGGATCCTTATCCTTCTCTCTCCTTAGAATTCCATGGGACACATCTTTCACTATTCCATTCGGCATGCTACAACACTCATTCGACATATTATTGGGTATAATATTCATTCAAATCTATAAGGTACACTTTTCTATTCTACTTTATGCTACCAAATCCTTATTCACCAACATAAAGTGGGGAAAATGTAGTCACTAAATCATGTACTTACTATGTACATCTAACCTCTAAATATTTCATTTATATGTATGATTTCTAAGCAAGATAACTACTCATTAACACTTCATTTACTTTTCTTTGACATTACTTTTATCCTTTTCATCTCTAGTGCTTGTTGTTTTTGATTGATAACTTACAGTTTTACACAATAGCCGACATATTACTCAGCTTTGATTTCACTATTTTATCTTTCGGCACATTGTATGCAGACTATCCATAAGGGAAAGGAGCGTCAGTGCAACTGCTTATCCCCTCTAAGCATCGGTGTCATATTTACCTCTTTTTCTAATCTTTCGAATGTTATTTCTTTCTTATCTTCTTTTTTTCATCACTCCCAATTGGCCTTTTAATTGTTAATGACAAAAATTAAGCAAGGGAATCATATATATATATATATATATATATATATATATATACATGTCTTATTTAACCTCATTAAGGGGGAAGCATTCAAGAGACACATACATCTACAAGGAGCTAATATTTTCTATCTACTACATTAAGGACTACATACTTCACTACATAGGAGGGTTTATTCTGAATTCCATACCACACATTTACATTTGGGAAAAAGTAGTTGTAGCCCACTATCTCTTTGCGTGAATGGTATTAGGAAATCCTAGCTCAAGGGACATTATTCCAATCACACACACATACAAGAAATACATAGAGTTTGAAATATAGTGTAGCGCTTGGTGACAATCACATTGGGGTGACCACTAAGGTCATTCTAACTCAAACATTTGCATTATTTTAATTCATCTAATGTGTGCTTGAGTACTATGTAGGTATCTAGGGTTTATTTTGCAGGTTACAAGTGTGACACAACAAATATGATGCGACACACAACAAACAAGGAGTGACACTAAGTGATGCAAAAGGAACTAGATTCTAATAAATTCCACGTACACCAATGCCTAAAACAAACACTAGCACTGGGTGACCCTCTCCCCTTCTAAGTGCTCCTGTCCCTAATATCGTCACTTTCTAGTTTGAGACACACCCAATATAGTCCAAAATCTGCATTTCCAGCCTATTCATCAAGATAGATCTATAGACACAAGATGAGTCATTGTCTAAACCCTATCTACCACTATGGGTTGTATTTCCTATGCTTGATCTTGCTTGAATCCATTCAATAAACAATGTCCCTATCTTAGGTTTAAATTTTTAAATCAATATGATAACTTAACATGCCTCTCTAATGTGACACCCTAATGTGACCCCCTCATTTGATGCCCTAATACAACACACTTTCCCCTATCTTGACCTAATTTACCCTAAATTGGATTTATTTACCTTAAATTCACATAATTTACCCTAATTTCCCCTAATTTGACTTATTTTATCCTAATTTCACCTAATTGGACATTAGTTTTACAAAATTTTCCTAATTGATACCTTAGTTTGAAACCCTAATGCGACACCCTCATTTGACCTAATTTCTCCTAAATCAACCTTATTTCTCTTATTTTGACATAATTTACCATAATATCCCCTAAGTTTACCTAATGTACCTTAGAAACAATTGTGATACCCTACTTTAAGACAACCTATTTTGGCACCCTAATGAAACACCCCAATGCAACACCTTGATTTGACACAATTTCCCTAATTTAAATTAATAAAGGACATAATTCTCCCAAATTTCCCCTAATTTTACATAGTTTTATGTAGTGTGATACCCCAACATAGATGCAACACCCTAGCACAACAACAAAATGTGACACCTTGCCACAATACCACGATTAGAAACCCCGATGTGAAACACAATTGAACACCCTAATGTGACACCCTTACTAATAATCTGACCTAATTTATCCTAATTTGACATAATTCACCCTAATTTCCCCTATTTTGACATAATTTCACATATTTTGACCTATTTCCCCCTAATTTGACTGAATTTCTCCCAAATTATTCTAATTTCCCCTAATATTATATAACTTACCATAATGCCCCACAATATTCCCTATTTTCCCCTAAACATAAATGTGACACCCTACCACAACAACCCCATTCGAGACCCTAATGCTACACACCAATGCAATACCCTATTCCCTAATTTGACCTAATTTACCTTGAATTAATATAACTTTAATTTCTCTTTATTTGACTCGATTTGACATAATTTACCCAAATTTCATGCAATTTGACATAGTGTGATCCCCTCAACACACATGTGATACCCTAAACATGACAATAAAATGTGACACCCTACTACAACACCCTAATGTGATACCTTAACTCAACACCCTAATGCATCACCCTTTAACCTAATATGATCTATCTACCCTAAATTAACATACTTTGTACCCTAAGGGTAGATGCTCAAAGTCAGGGGTCAATTTTTGGCCATTTTGGTCATTTTTCATAAATGACGTAATGTAGACACTCAAATTTGGTAATTTACACTTTGGAAACCCTTGATTCAAATATGAACTCTTACTTGTGATAAATACTACTTCTCCATTCTAGCTTAGCACATTCTGAGGTCCATTGTTTAGCTTGTTTATCCTTGCACACTCACAAGTAGACAAACTTTGAGAATGAAATGTAAAAATATATAGAGATACATCCATTTACCATCTCCAAAATTCATTTGGCATATTCCTGCTCTTAGCCAAGATTGTACATTTTGGTTAAGGTCATACCATCTGATCCCCCGACCTTTTTGTATGGTCTTGACCGACATGTCTTCTAGCTATGTTTTCAATTTGAAATATTTCTTTGGGTCTTATACTTCATCTGGGTTGGCCTTTCTTAGAAAATCATCTACAAAACCCTATATAATCAAGTAAACACTACCTCATTTTCTAACCTAGAAGTTTGAAGGCAATGCACTACAGCACTCACTTCATACACTTGAAAAATGCATCCAAAACTCCATAAATCTTGGAATTTTACATCTAAATTCATTAAGGTAGCACCCACATCAGGTCTAAAGCTAAAAAAGGTCAAGGAAGTCATCTATATCATTTACTGCATCCGAACATCCTCTCTCCAAGCATTTTAGCAAGATCCAAGTCAAAATAAACACGGTTAAAGTAATTTCCAAATATGGTTGATATATTTAAGTATCACATGCTAGGTGGAGAAAGACATGCGGTTTGAGTCCTTTTTAGAGTAGTGTCAATGTTGGTGGTGCACGAGGGTTACCAAAACCTTAGAATGTTTATTATATAGGACTCTTCATCCACGACTATGGTTTGAGGTGATGTTTAGTCCATTCAAAGAGCTTTATTGTATGCACGACAACTAGGGTTTGATAAAAATAAATAAATACAAGAAGGTGATCAACCCAAAAAGTTGTAGAGGTAGATTCAGATTAGGTCCAAGACTATACATAAGGGGTTAGACTATACGGTATGGTCTTGACTTGATGGTTAACCTAGTTGCGAAATAATTCTAGTCCAGTTTGCGAAGGGTTATTCAAGATCATACTTCCCAGGATCTCTCTAGAAACCACCAAGAACCAACCGAGTGATTTTATACCTCCATTTTGTGATTTCAATTACATGCTAGTTTAATTAGTGTGCATAAATTATTCCTATTTGATCCGAGTTACAAATCTGGATTAGTATTTGTCTTTGTATCATCTTTGTTATATTTTTGAATAAACTCTAAAATATCCTACACATAGTGTAAATTGACCTAAAATTTAAGTAAGGATTAAATTTTTTGGTGAACCCACTTTTGATAGATCCTTTCAAATAATATAGTATCTCCTTGATTCCTTATGTATTATGTCTATTGATATCCAAACCCCAGCTTACCTTAGGGTTCATATATGCACTTTATATTTAGATCCACACCTTATTTTCATCTATCATCTTCCATAAATTTGATTTACACAAATTTTCCTAAGGTTTCATGGTAGGTCCTACCCTTTAGGTCTCTTTCTTGGGTTCTTAATTGTTGAATCACCTTTGATTTCATATCTCAAGTAGAGCCCTTAGTAAAGCTTCCTTGGAAGGGAGAATCAAAGATATTTCTCCTACTTTAATCGTAATAAGGTGTTGCTCACCAACATTTTGTGGATGACACTATGTTGGTGGGTGAGGCTTTATCCTGGAGGCTATGGAATTCAAACAGTTAATGATTGATTATGAGGAGGCATCAGACCAATTGATCAATTATGGGAAAATTTCAGTTTACTTTATCAACACTTCGGAAAGAAGATGCAATAAAATAGCTAGAATTCTTGGTTGTGTGACTAAAACCTTCCCGACTAGGTATCTAGGTATGCTTATTGGAGTGGAAAAACCTAAGAATGCTGAATGGAATTTCTTAATTGATAGGTTTTTGAAGAAACTTGAAGGCTGGAAAGGTTCTCTGTTATCCCAAGTGGTAAGGCAGTCCTCCTCAAATGCTCGATTTAGAATTTTCTTGTTTATTCGATGTCTATCTATAGGTTACCCTCCTCGATTTCTAGTAAGTTGGAGAGTATTCAAAAATATTTCTATGGAGTGGCTCAGAACCCAAATATAGAATTCCTCTTATTGCTTGGGAAAAGGTTTTCTCCCCCAAAAAACTTGGAGGTCTAGGTATCAGAGACTGGACCAAAATGAATAAAGCAATGCTTTGTCTAAAATGAGTTGGAGGCTGGTCAAGGAAGAGAGTGTATGGAATTCTATTATCGGGGAAAATATTGGCCAAATATTTCAGCCAATGAATGGTGCTTCTGCATCCAAGATTCAAATGGTTCTTCTTGTTTCTGGAAATCGATAAATTGGGAAAAACACATTGTCTCTGAGGGTAGCAAATGGATGGCTAGCAATGGGTGAATGATTAATTTTTGGGAGGAAAAATAGTTTTGGGACCTTCCTATTAAGATCATTTACCCCAAGTTATATAGAGATTCTATAGCCAAATATGGGGCCAAGGTCGAGATTATTTCAACTTTGATGAGCCTTTTGGCTAATGGAAAATCAGATCCGGTTGGTTCTAACACCATAGAGATTTATTCTATTAGCAAAAATTAAGAGACTTTATTGTTAATTAGGAGAGCTTAGAAAATGATAGTATTTACTGGTCAAAGGAGGACAATGGAATCTTCTAGGTTTGAAGTGCCTACAATTCTTTCTTTTTTGATGTAGGGGAAATTGAACAATTCAATTGGGGAAGTGTTTAGGTCAAAGAGTTAATCTCCAAGATTAATATGTTCTAGTGGTTGGTTATCCATGATAAGATTCTAATCATTAAGAACTAAACAAGAGAAATTTTCATATGGTTAACATGTGTGTGTTGTGTGAAAGTGAGTGTGAAAACTCCTCACACCTTTTTCTCAGATTTGTCCCTATTTGGTCTTGGTTGGAAAGACTATTCTTAATCTTTTTGAAGTTAATTGGGTATTCCTAGATTCCATTAAACAACTGTGGTCTCAATGGTCTAGTCCTTTTAAGAGCCAAGGATTAAAATATTTGTGGACCTTTTCTATTATGCATTTAGCTTGGGAGATATGGAAGGAGAGAAATAGAATAATTTTCAAAGGTAAGAAAGAGTTGATCAAGAAAGTTGGAGCTCATTGTGTTAATACCATTCAGGCTAATTTCTCTAATCTGGACCCTCAAAAGAAGACTATCTTTTAGAATGAAGCCAAATTTTCCTTAAAGTGGGGTTTGGGATCCTCATCAACTAGTACCCCTACTCTTAACCCTAGACTCAAAGGATGGGTGAAACCTAGTAAGGAGTGTATTAAGTTAAACTTTGATGGTGCTTCCAAAGGAAACCTTGGTAGAGTTACTCTGACGGGGTGTTCTATGATTCTGAAGGAAAATTTATTCTTGGGTACCATCACAATCTTGGAACTCAAACAAACCATGTTGCTGAAGTAACGAGGTTTTTTTGGGGGTGTCTATAGCTCTCCAATATAATTTTGTCAATTTGGAGGTGGAAGGAGACTCTATGAACATAATTAACAACATTATTTGGGAAAGGATCCATTTCAATTTCCATCCAAAAATCTATAAAGAGTATAAAGGAAATGTCAAATTTATTTGAAATTATTACCTTTAAGCATGTTTATAGGGAGGATAACTTTGTTGCGGATTGTTTTGCTAATATGGGGGTTAATTGTGATGAGTTGACACTTATTAATGAAGTGGAAGATCTTGATCCCAAGGTGTGAGCACACTTACATAATGACATAAATGGACACGTCATCAAATAATGTTAGTTCATGGTGTGTCAAAGTCATCATGGTCATATGCCATAGGAATAGTGAGCATTTATTTCTGAATAATATGAAGATCTGGGAGAGGATCCACTCATGTGTCTTGAAAGCCTTTGTTTCCTCCCGTGCTGGAGAAATAATATTTTTGGGCCTATGTGTAATCCTTTGGCTACCTGGAATTCTCAATTTTTGTGAACGGTTTTTGTGCGGTCAAATGGGTGGAGACTTGGTTAGAACTGAACCTCTGGTCTCAAAGGGGTGATGCCTGAAGCCATGGCTTTGTTTGTCCTAAAAATTTTCGAAGGTCATTTTGAAAATCTTAGTAAAGATTTTTCTAGCGCTTGGAAGACTACAAAAAAGTGTGGTTGTTGAAATGAAAGGGATTAGCATTGATATTTCTATGGATTCGGTCACCAAAGTGATGGGTCTTCTGTAGTAGGGAGGGAGGTATATAAACCCAAAAAATAAGCATCCGACGAGATGAACCTATTTCTCAAAGGTAACGAAAATCTCACTTCCCACTTTGTTGGTTATCTTCATCTGTCTTTACCCAAACCGTTTGACGATGTGGCTCTCACCCTTATCCAATTTATCACTCTTGAGGGCCATAAAAATTCATTTATGCCTATCACCTGCCTATACTTAATCATTTCAGTGTGGCCAGGCCTTTAGCTTCCCCTACTTTCTTTTTCACTCCCTGAGTGCTTCTATTTCTCAGTTTAAAACTAGAAGGGTCTCTCGTCCCCCTCCATCGTGGGGCTTTATTCTCACTCTTGTTAAAAGAGAAGCTCTGGATATTGACAAGTCTGGATCTCTAACTAAAACCATGGAAGCTTATATGGATGGGGTCAAATTGGACTTAGAGGAAGAAGACTCAAGTGAAGATTTTGATTCTTAGGAAGGTGACTTGGAAGAGGATAAATATGATGTTGAAATTGTGGCATACCAGAATATTAGGGAGATGAAATCCAAGAAGTTTCCTAGTGTTCCTTTGAATACCAAAGGGGAGTCTAGTAAACAGGAATCTCCGGCTCTATCAATGTGTAATTGGAACAATAGTTCGAGGCTATGGGGCATGTTGGACCTGTGAAAGGGGAGAACCATCTGGCTAAGATGACAATGGAAATTGAAGAACTTAAGGGAGATATGAGACTCACCAAGAGCTTGGTGTAGTTTTTGTTCAATGACTGGCATAAGATGAAAGCGTAAGTTGAGGAAGCGGTTAGCAATGGGCATGACAGAGAGATCGATGTTTTAAAATCTAACTATGGTTTCATAACCAATGAGTTGGACCATTTTCATGCTATTCTCCATAGCTACATGGAGTGGAGTGTTGTCATGGTTAAATCTACTTTGTAGCATTAATGGGTGTCATCATTCCCTTCATTTAATCAACTTCTTGTTGATGTCATATCAAACCAGGGGTGTGTCTAAAGCTATATGCAACAAGAGTACTTTAACCGATCTAGTAGTTGATTGTAGTTATTTTTGTATTTTCTGGGGGATCTCTTTAATGTCTTAAGGAATTCTTGGTAAAACCTTATTCAAATCAAACTATGAAAACTTGCTGAAAGTAAAACACACTAAAAGCTTTCTGAAAGGAAACACATTGTGCAAAATGGAAACACACTTGCTGTTGGAAAATAAACACACTTGCTTATAAAAGTAAACATACTTGCTTTTGGAAATAAACACACTCAATTTAGAATTCTTGAAAACAATTGCAAGAAATATAAGAATTTATCTAAACACCTGCAAGAACAAGTATACAACAGATTTTAACTAAAATAACTAAAACAATACAAAATTAACATATCTAAGCTATTTGCTGAAGAAATATAAATACCAAATAAATGAATATCCTGGTCCTTGGGGGAGTGGGCCCTTACTCCTCCTCGAATCAGGATTTAACAACTCAAAATTATCTCAAATTAGAATGGCTATTTTATTGATAAAACATTCAATATTACAAAATGTACTAGATCTGAGTACCTAGTCTATTTCTTTTCTTTGTTCTATTTTTATCTCATTCTATATCTCTTACATGATCATGCAATGTGATCATAGCCAAAGAAGACAAATTTTTCTTAAATTAGTTTCAGAGAATCAACCCACAAATTTTCATGATTATCGGAAAAAGTTGTGCAAGTAGGATATAAGGAAATTTGTTTAGAGTTCTTACCATTCGAGATTGTCATATCACCCGACTGCGCAATCTATTAAAGCAACAATCAGTATTAACCATGGTCTACCCAAAATAATGGGATAACCCAATGTTTTACCTTTTGGCTACAATATAAGAAAGTCAACTAGATATTCCCATGACTCTACCATAACCACCATGTCTTCAATAATTCCTTCTGGTTTTGCTTCTCTGATGATCTCGCCATCTACAATATGGTATTAGTAGGTTGTATACCTATTAATGGTAATGTTTTCAGAGTATCCACTGTCATTACATTGATAACAGCTCCCAAATCTATCAAAACATTATGTACATCCTTATTTCCTATAGAGACATAAATAACAGGACTTCCAGGATCTCCGTATTTGGGAAGTAATAGTTTTCCTGCTAATAAATCAACAAGTTTCCCATCTACTTTGATAGTCTTGGGATACTGTTTCTTTCTTCCAGCTTTTTCATGCATAATATTTTGATTAATTTGTTCAATTCTGGAATATCTTTAATTGCTTGTAATATGTGGTATTTCAATATTCAATTTCCTTAGTTCTGTACCAATTTAGACTCCTTGATTTCTATAGCTTCTTTGAATCTCTCTGGAAATGGAGTCTCAGTAGTGTTGCTATCTAGCTCCTTTTCTTTTCTTTTTATATCCTCTTTTGGAACAATAGTACTAGGGATTTCATTTTCTTCTATCATTTCAGTGATTATAAGGGGTGGACTATTATTTTCCCAGATCTAGTTGGAATATCCTTACAATCCATAGCATGTAAATCAACTGATTTTTCTAGTTCTATTCCATAAACAGGAGTTGTTTGTTTGTTTCTGGGGTTTTCTATTGGTTGTCTTTGGCATTTGTGTTTGGACTACATTCTTAGTTTGTGAATTCTGTGCAGGGGATCCCATGATGGCCTATTGATTCTGATTTGGATATGTTCTTCCTTGGGAATAATTATTAGGGTTCCATCTAGGTTATGACCAAGCATAAGGATTTCCTTGACCAACCCATGGTTGTTGATGTCCTTGAGCATACCAAGCTTGATTTTCCCAATCTTGAGGGTTCCAAGTTGGTTGAGGTACCCAAGGTGGTTGTCCCCAATTTTGTGGTACTGCCTGAGCAGCCCATGGCATTGTCCATGGATTAGGAACTGATCTTGGCATAAACTACCCTTGGTTAGGTTATCTCTGAACAAAATTCAATTCTTCAGTTGTAGATGAGGCACTAGTTTGTTTAAGTTGATTTTTAATAATAGGAAGTAAAGAACAAACATCAGTATCATGTTCTTTAGATTCATAGATAAGACACATTTCTGTTTTATCCAAAGGACAATCTCTTAATGCATGCTTCTTCCTGCATCTAGGACAATACATAGCCAATGGTTCAGTTTTAGAATTTGCTTTAGCTTGTAATCCATCCATAGTAGAGGTTAATTGCACTAAAATGTCTGTTTTAAAGTTTGCTAACTCATCCATTAGTTTGTTCATATCTGGATTTAGAATTTTCACTGATTTTCCTTTTCTAGGTCCACCTCTCATTTTGGAATAACTTCTACAAATCTCTTTAATTCCATTCATTCTTATCTAATCAATGTCTCCACCTCCTATCAAGTTAAGGGCTTCTCTAGATTCGTCATCCAAACCTTTAAGAAAAATGGTTTTACTTAACTCCTCTGTAAGCACAAATCCACATCTTTTGCTAACAAAGAGGAATTTGTCTAAATAGTCTTCTATGTTTTCATCATCCTCCTGCTTGATTTTGAAGAATTCTTCCTTCCTATTTCTCCCTTTGCAATAATCCTGGTATTTATCTAGGAAGGCAGTCTCCATTTATGCCCAAGTGCTAATAGAGTTGGATGGTAATCCCATGAACCACCTCATTGCTACATCCTTCAAAGTGGATGGAAACAACTTGAGTTTTTGATTATCTATTTTATAATCATAGGTATGACATAGCACCTTGAATTCAAACAAAATTGGTCAGGATCTTCAAATGAAATCCCTCTAAAGGTGGGTAAATGTGCAGGTGAGATATTTTTCATTGATGTGTCATCATCTCCCAATTGGATTGGATAGGTAAAGGTCCTATCAGGTACTCTCTCAGCTTCTCATGCCATTTCAAAAATATTTTCTAAATTTTCCTCCCAATCAATGTGGTAAGCGGTATGCCTTGGGGAAGGTGAAAAATTAGGAGTAGGAGGTTGACTACTCAATTGAGAATCAAAACTTACCCTAAATGGATCTTGGGTAATAAGCCTTCTCCTAAAAGTTCCACTCCCTTCAGGTGACTGATCTAAGAATTCCAAAAATGGAAATTGTTTCTTGTCTGACAGGGGATGGTGGTGCCTCCAATTCTTGATCAATTTCCTTACTTTGACTAGAGGATGTTATGAATTCTTGTGAAGATGTTTTTGGAAGGAATCTACCTTGTGAGTCTCTTGGTCTACTCATATATTTTGTGATATAGTAGGGAAGATTCTTCAACTACTAGATGTATGTTTTGTTTCTCTTGCTAACACTTAATTAGAAAGTTCCAACTGGTGTTCCCCGACAACGGTGCCAAAAATGATGGGTGTCATCATTCCCTTCATTTAATCAACTTCTTGTTGATGTCATATCAAACTAGGGGTGTGTCTAAAGCTATATGCAACAAGATTACTTTAATCGATCTAGTAGTTGACTGTAGCTAATTTTGTATTTTCTGGGGAATCTCTTTAATGTCTTAAGGACTTCTTGGTAAAACCTTATTCAAATCAAACTATGAAAACTTGCTGAAAGTAAAACACACTGAAAGCTTTGCTGAAAGGAAACACACAGTCCAGAATGTAAACACACTTGCTATTGGAAAATAAACACACTTGCTTCTGAAAGTAAACATACTTGATTTTGGAAATAAACATACTCAATTTAGAATGCTTGAAAATAATTGCAAGAAATGTAAGAATTTATCTAAACACCAGCAGGAACAAGTATATAACAGAGTTTAATTGAAAGAACTAAAACAATACAAAATTAACAGATCTAAGCTATTTTATGAAGAAATATAAATACCAAATAAACAAACATCCTCGTCCTTGGGGAAGTGGGCCCTTGCTCCTCCTTGAATCAGGATTTAACAACTTAGAATTCTCTCAAATCAGAATGGCTATTTTATTGATAAAACATTCAATATTACAAAATGTACTAGATCTGAGTACCTAGTCTATTTATTTTCTCTATTCTATTTTTATCTCATTCTATATCTCTCTCTTTTATTTACTGCAAGTCTGCTTTTATATACATTTTACAATCACAACTATCTCAATGATTCTGATGAAATCGAATCATGCCTAGAATAGATGCTGAGTCAGATGGCGGTTGATCAGATAGTTGTAGGATAACTCTCCTAGATTTGCGCTCATAAATATTCTCTTCCTTCATGATTGAGGGGGTCATAGATGCAAAATCTCTGGATGTGGTTTAAAATAGATAACTCCCATCGGTTCCTGAACTTTGGAGAAGTTCCAGAACCATAGGAAATTGTTAAGAACCAAAACTTGTGAGAGTTTCGAGCTATCCCAGGAGTTCCAAAACTAAGTCTAAAAATTCCGAAACTAAATACTGGAGTTCCGTAACTAAGTCCAATGTTCCAGCTAAATTATGACTATGTGATGGAGTTCCTGAACTAGCTTGGAAGTTCCTAACTAAGTCAGTAGGAATAGACACTATCAAAAACATACTGAATGCCACCTGCTTCATTTCCTTGATTGATTAGACCTGCTTTATTACAAAACTGAATTTAAACACACACTACGTCAGGAATTTTAGAGATTTTAACATTAGGATCACAATCAATCAAAAGATAGATAGTTACATCCTAACTCATATCAGATCAACTAAAAGTCACACAATGCAATCAAACTTAATCAAAAGGAGAGTAAGATGAGATCATATATTATACATTAATCGGACATATTCTAGCCTCATCAAGCATCTCTAGACTCTGGGTCAGCTCACTAATACTCATAGTGTTGTGGATAGTTAGGGTAGGAAAAGAAAGGAAAATCCTGAAGGTATCGACTTGGTGTCTTTGGCTGGTAACATAGATTCTCTGGCTAAGGAATGGGAAAAGGTGCTGGAGGGGCTTGAAAAATCCTATAAATGATTTGGGGAGGGATGTTTTGTTTTATTTACTGTCTCTGTATCTTTTTGGCTATTAGTTTCTACGCAGTTGTTAGTTCCTTTGTGTTTTTTTGTTGCTATTGTTTAGCTATTCTTTTCTTCTGCTCCTGGGGGATCCTGTTTATTATGGACTTTTATATTATCATATTTTTGATGTTTTTGTAATGTATTAATCTTCTCTCATGGAGCTGTGACTTTGTTCGGGATAAGATCCCCTCAACCCTTTTTACCTCTTATAAAAAAATATCTCAAGTATAATGGATCTATTTTCAAATTCCTCTAAGGTTATTATTAATTTTTATCTATTTAAAAAAACCTCTTTTGTTTTCCTAATGATTAGTATACGTTTTCAAAAAATCAAAATTACTAATTTTAGTAATTGGGGTATAATTGAAACATATAAAATTTTGGAAAAATACCTTGGAGGTTCTTAATTTCCCATAATCATATTAAAAATACCTCTTTTTGTTTTGTAAAATTCAAATTATATTTTAAGATATGGTTGTTTTATTCATTTTATGATGGTTTCTTTTTTCTCAACATCAATTTTTGGGTCTTATCCCCATGGTATCTTAATTTTTTTCCCTCCATACGTTGATCCTTATCTTTTTCTATCTAGTTAGAGTTCTCTCTCTCATTTTTTTCCATTATGGATCATGCTACAAATTCTCAAGTCTCTTTATATGATTTTCTTCAACGTCATCACACATGTAGAACTACTCTCATGAAAATAACACAAGAAGTAATGTTCCCTACTAATATGACACCTTCCCATGTGAATTAAATTTTTAGTTGTATTTCAACTCCTATTACAAATGATTACACCTTTGATAAGGCTATCTTAGAGTCTATTCAATCTTTACACCATGCTTTTCAAGATAAATTTCAAGCTATGAATACCGAGATAACATATCTCAAGTGGGAATTAACACATCTAAAAGATTATTTTAATGCACATATCACTTCTATCTCTACACATCATGATATCTAAGGATGCCAATAATCAATACGATACAAGTTTTATGTCTAATACATGTGCTCATATAAGTGAAGTGAAATTCCTACATAGAGGTAATAATGTGTATGTTCCATGAGATCAACCTCTTTGGTTTGAAAAGAATGCTACAAAACATGATGCCCTATATAAAATACTCAATAAGTACTTAATCACTTTGCTACCAACTCATTATTACCCTTGCTACTAGCTTGAAAGAATCAAAGTTCAACCATTTTGACATTATATAGAATTAATAGACATAATGACAATGATTTTTATGATTTACAATGAGATATACAACTAGAACGTAAGGGATTTATTTCATTTTATACACAACATTCTACTACACATTCATCTTGAGTTTACAAATCTAAATGAGTTCTAATCTGATCCATCTATGTATGGAGAACAAACTGCTTTATCATATTATGTAACTTCTACAATAATACAAAAACCACATATTTAATAAGAGGATAAAAATGACATACCTCCTTTGGAAGCACCAATATCAATAGAATAATCACATCCTACTGTTTTGTAACATGTTATTGAACTATCCATAATCAAGAATGCAAAATTACACACTACATCAAAACAATCACGAAAACACAAGCCCAATTAGGGGGAAACAAAACATTGGAATCTAGAGATAACTCTAATATTTCGTAACACACCGACACATATTCTGATTTGGATGATGATATCCCCTCAATTATTTTATATGTCATATGAATCTTTACATGTTTTGGATTTCAATCCCATTGGGGATTTGACTCTAATTTTGATGCCGTAATGATGAACAACTCCATATCCCAAGTAATCCTTGTGTGGATATCTCTATTTCTCCACACCCTACACAAAGGCAATTTACTCAACTCCCTGATGCTCTACACATTATGCTTCCCCAATTACTTGAGAAAATCTCATGTCTCTCCCTCCACCTCTTGGGGTATATTTCAAAAAGTCTCATAGTGAGATATTTAATTCCACTACTTATTGTGACTATCATCGTGCCATTGGTCACTTCACTAATAAATATATCTAGCTTCAATACATCATCCAAGATCTCATCTACTCCAAAATAATTAAATGGCATAATCCAAGTGAATATTGATCACGATCTTATCCCTAATCTTAAATATGAAGTATGTACTTTCAAAGTGCACCATGCTCATCATATGATACCAGCTATGCCATATTATAATCACCCATACTAACAATAATCTATGCACTTTCAAGCTACTTCACACACTACCCATGCTTCTACCTAGAAACTTCATCTTATACATATTCATGTATGCTATCTTCTCTAATACTTAGGGGCATATTTGGATCTCCATACTCCATTCAATATTTTCCAAGAATAGGTTTCCTTGCATGCCCCTGTGTACTTTGGTAAGGGTCACATTTACCACATGTTTACTAATGTTGTTAATACTATCCCTAGTCATCACAAGCTTCTTAACCTAACCCACACTAGTTACTCCAACTCTTTATAAGGTTATCATTAGTTAAGATATTTTAATACTCACATATTTTGTACATAGCTATACATTGTGATAATACAAAAACATTCAAATATTTGTAAAAATACAAAATCAGGACCTATGCATTTTACTTGAGTTGTTAACACTTACATTACACATGTTGTTTCTCACTTTGGTTTGATAGATAACATTTTTTATTTCTTTACACACATGTATTCACTTGGTATGTTGAACTCGAATGCGGATACAAAGATTACTACTTGTTTATAGGAGCACACATGCTTCCTTACATTCTTTTCACTTGTGAACAATCCCTCCACAACCTACAGTGTTGTTGTTTTTTATTATAATTCATTTACACTTCCTCATTTATGCTCAATTATATACATTGTGTACTTACTAATTTTCAGACGAACGTGACTAACATATATTTCATGTGTAGCATTAACATCTCTTGTTTCATATATCTCACCTACATTGGTCACTACATCATGCTATCATATTTTGAAACTTTGGTTTCATGTAAACATGTTTATTTGTGTGTTATCGCTTATTGATTTAATTTAATTTGAATTAAATCTAATTACAGAGTAACTGTTGAAATAAATAATGTATAAATGCTAAAATATAATAATGACACAAGAAATAAGAAAAAAATAATGTAAAACCCTAAGCAAGAAGGAGAGATAGAGGAACTTAGCTAATTTATGAATGAGCAAGAAGTGATCTCGACAGGTGTGAATGATGAATACACTAAAAAAATATTGTCACACCGGTCACTATGAAATCTAGAACTTGAGAATAATGTCGTATAGGGGCACCTAGTGTAGGACAGAGGTGCTTGGGCATTGGTGTCTCAATCTAGGTGCTTTGGCAATCGTGCGGATCTCGAATCTGGTTTCTCCTGTGTTGCTAGGGTTTCATTATTGCTCTTTATTGATAACTTGATGTTCTCACTATGATCACCAATGATACTTGTAACCTAAAAAAGATAAGTTCACTTGCACAAACCCACAAACCCTTGTGTGTGTTTAAGAATGATTCCCTAGGATGTCCTTGAGCAAGCTACACTTGATAGTGGGTCGTAGCTAGAATGTAGCAATGTAGTAGTATGTGTGGATGGAATATAATAGACTTTCCCTTCCTATGTTGTGTATGTAGAACTATTCATCCCTTGTCCCTTGAATAGATACTAGATGAATGCCTTTGAAGTACTTTAATGCCTTTGGAATGCAAACTTAGGTGATGATAGTAATGCTTAGTGCTTGGTCCTTTATTTTGAAAACATAACTATGTATATATATGATTCCCTTGTTTGAATTTTGTAATTGACAGCTAGAAGGCCGAACCATAAGTGAAAAATATGCCCAAAATATTAAAAAGACCCAAAAATATCAAGCAAGGTAAAAGGGTCAGGGCACCTAGGAGGGATAGGAGCACCTGGGCGTTGGTGTCCTAACCGGGAACTAGTGTCTGGATCCATAAAAGATAAATCAATTAAATTTTGAATAGGATGTAGGATATGGAAGACCGAATAGAAACCAAGAGACAAATAAAATAGGCCAAAGATAGTTGTCAACCAATAGTTTTATCGCTTAGGAATCATGTAAATACTTGGCATGCTTTTAGGACTTAGAAATGTAGCCAAGTGCATGATTTTGTGTCTACACTTACTTATTTTCCTTATGCAATATGTGCATTGATCATCTTGTGACACTGTGGGTATCCCATGTTTGTGGCATCATACTTATCTTGTTTGAAAATCACTCTCTTATTTGTAAAAATGTGAGCCTCGATTGTTTTGCAACATTGTGGGTGTCCCATGTTTACAATCATAAAAAGCCTTTCATATGATCTTGTATGACATTGTTTACAAAATGACTACATTGACGCTTTCTTATTTTTATCCACGTGTATTGTTTCTACTTGTTTCTTTCATTACTACTACCATCATTTGTTGCTAGTATTATTTTTGTTGCACTCCATGGTTTCCACCATGCGAAAACACCATTTATTTTGCAGGTACAGGTTCTCTAAGGTAGCCACCTCTTCAACACTCCATGCATATTTTTAGATATATCCTTCAAAAATATACACCAATTTATTTTGAGCCACATACTCAAAAATGTGTTTCACACATGTCTCAAAAGAGGAGGCATCTATCTTGGTTTATTTTACAACTTTAGTAGATAAAAATTCAGGGGGTAGATGCGGTAAAAACATGGTACATGCACCTATAAATACAATTACACAAAGAATTTTGGGAAAAATAACTCAAGGTCAAAACCATATAATTTAGTAAGGACCATACTATACAGTCCTAATCCCCCATATGTGTCTAACTAGGGGAAATTTCAATAGGTTTTTCAACTTTTTCAGATTTTTCAACTACATACACAAGTTTTCAACTATTTTGTACACTTAAATTACTCGGTTCGAGACAATATAGAGGGCATGAAAGTTCTTCATCCCTTTTCTTAATTTTAGTTTTAAGGAATATTTGGGGCATGGGTATCCTTCCTAGTTAAGGACTTGTTAGCACATTTTCATCATATTTCAGTGTTTATTTCTATCTATACTAAGATGTTCGGCATACATGGAGATTTTGGGGCTGCCAATTTTTTTTATTGTATGCCCTTGTTTGGAAAGTCGAGTCTAGATTTGTTTACAACAATGTGATCCATGGGGTTATTGAAGCCAACGAACTAGTTAAGATCTTCCCAGGGCATGATTTCTTCTCCTCTTATAATTTTAAGGGAAGATATCAGAGTTACTGAATAACTTTGATACATGGCCTTCTTCCTTTTACAAGGGTAAATTTTTACCTTTTTATTCTTCTTTCGCTTACAGATTTCCATGTTTGATTTCATGCACTTAACACTTCAGTTTCTCCTTAACACTAATTGGGGAATGATCACCCCAATCCTTTAGAAAAGTTTAAGCAATACAAATCCCTAAGCATAAGAAAACCACGAGAAAAAATGTATTCTTTTGTTGTTTACATATTTTTACTTTACATATATTAAAATGTAATTTTTTTCTTGTTACAAGTTCTATTTGAGTTACAATTAATTATCTATCATGAACATTGACTATAATTTATGTTCCAAGTTTCATCATGGAGCATGACAACACCAAGAACAAAATCTCTACTATAAAATAAACATTCAAGAAAATTTAAAGTGTGTTTACACACTCAGTACAATTTCCTTTAAGCATGAAATTTTAAATTTCATACTTGAAGGGGGGGAAATTTACACTTTGGAAACCCTTGATTCGACTATACACTCTTATTATGATAAATTCTACCTCTCCATCACCGATTTGAACTTTTGGAGGTCTCATTGTTTAATAGCTTATTTAAACTTGCACACCGACATTTCAACAAACTCTAAGAATGCAATGCATAAAATATATAGAGAGACATCCATTTACCAACTCCAAACTTCATTTGGCACATTCCTTATTCCTAACTAGGATCATACAATTTGGTTAGGTCATACCATATGGTCGTCACCTCTTTGTATGGTATTGGATCGACATCTCTTCTAATTATGCTTTAAATTTGAAATATTTATTTGGTCTTATACTTCATCTAGGTTAGTCTTTCTTAGGAAAATCATCTAGGGAACCCTATATAATCAAGTAAACACTACCTCCTAGAAATCCCAAGGAAATACACTAGAGAACTCACTTTATACACTTACAAAAGGCATCCAAAACTCCCTAAATATTGTAATTACACATCTATAGTCATCGGGAAGCATAGACATTAGGCATGAAGCTATAAACCAAGCCAAGGCAACCATCTCTCTCATCTAAAAGCATCCAAACATCCTATCTTTAAGTGTTTTAGCAAAATCTAAGTCATAACAAGCATGGTCAAAGAAATTTCCAAATATGATTGATCTATTTAGATATTACATGTTAGGTGGAGAATGATGTGTGGTTTGAGGCCTATTCGGAGTAGTGTTAATGTTAGTTGTGCATATGTGTTCCCACAACCTCTCTAATGTTTGTTTTACATGAATTTTCATATTTCGCTAGGGTTTGAGGTGATGTTCACCATTTGAAGATATTTACTACATGTGCGATGACTAGGGTTTGATAGAGATAGATAAATCCAAGAAGGTAAGCAACCTCGAAAGTTACGGAGGAATATTTGGAGTAGGTCCAGACCGATTGAAGGGGATGGATCATATATTATGGTACGTTTCTAATGGTATGGTATTAAATTAGGTTTAGACACAATTCCCGCTCAGCTTGTGAGGGTTATTCAAGCTCGAATTCCCAATTTCGTATTTTACGCTTGAAGCTCTCCAAAAGTCTTAGGAATCAGCTATGTGCTTCTATAGGTCCTCCATTTTATGCTTGCAATTGTGTGTTAGTTTAATTGGTGTATGTAAGTTATTTATAAATGATCTAAGTTATAAATCTAAATTAGTATTTGTTTTATATCATCTTTGTTATATTTATAAATCAATTCTAATATATCTTATACCTAATTAAATTGACCTAAAATTTAGTTAATAGTTAAACCTTCCCACAACTATTTTGATTAGGTTAGAGAGAAAATAAAAATACAAATAAATGATTCAAATATGGCGTACTCCCTTTGTAATGCAAAGGGCATATGCATTTTGTAATACAATGACATATGCCCTTTGTAATGCAAAGGGCATATGCATTTTGTAATACAAATGACATATGCCCTTTGTAATGCAAAGGCTGTATGCCCTTTCCACTATAAGGGCATATGATGTTGCTACTACGAGGGCATATGCCCTTTTAGAGCTCAAAATTAATTAAAAATGTTTTTTTAAAGTGTATATTTCCTTTATAAAGGACATACACCCTTTTCAAAATATGCATATCCTTTTCAAATGGTGTACACCCTTTGTATATTACCAATTTTTATTACAAAACATATTACAAAACTTAATAACTTTTAATATTTTAATAACTTTTTGACGATCAATAAACATATTACAAAACTTATATATCAACAATCTACTCATTGTTGGCTACTGTTTTAAAAAAGAAAAAATTCAAATATATGAAGTTAATTTTGAAAGGTCATGTGTCTGTACACTCGAGTTTTCATTTTTCCTAATTTCTTGACTTGTAAAATCATTTACAATTATTATATTAATTTAACAATATGAAAAAAATTCTCAACAATCATCAACATTTTCTAAATACTCATAT